>OU343216.1:46652890-46793096 GCA_910596185.1 Chrysanthemum makinoi | reverse complement strand
GATCCGTGGTCCGCTCCTCTTTGCCCATGGGTTTTTTGGTTATGGGTCATGGGTTATGGTTTGGTCCATGGGTTTTCTTTAGATTCAATGTATCTAAGTATACATTGTATCTAGCCAACTTGGGTATGAGTTATGATCCATGGGTTATGGTTTTTACCCATCCTAATAAACTATTACAACAAATGCTTAATTATTACATTTTTGGATTTAAATGGCTATATGTAAATGCTTTACAAAAATAACATGTATCCTTGTAATTATACTTAAGATAACATTACATTTGTTATCAACAAAACACAAAGAGATCGCAAAATATTAATAAACGTTTTTACGATTTATTTGTATTAACAATCTCCCCCTTTTTGTTGATGACAAAACATAATGTTATGATGAGTAAAACTTAAGAATATATGCAAGTTTTGAAAGCCCCTAAATTTTACTTCTTCTCCCCCTTTTTGTCGAAACAAAAAGTTAACCCTTGGAAGAAATAAACAAACTCCTAACTCCCCCTTGACGGTAGCTCCCCCTTGTTTGGGGCGTCAAGTGAAGAAAAATAAAAATCCTACAAAAAGAAAGGTTAGTAACATGCTTATATAATCTTGTGGTTGCCGAGAATCAAGATTGGGAGCCAAGGTATGCAAACAAGGCCTTGTAATAAAACAAAAAATTGTAGTGGTGTGTATGCCACTTACAAGCATGTAAAAAGAAGAACAAGACTTGTTCTTGAAAATGATGTTAATACAAATAAGCCGTAAAAACGTTTATTTATATTTTACGATCTTCTAATGTTTTGTCGATAACAAATGTAAAATCATTTTAACGAAACAAATAGAGTACGTAAATAGTTTGAGTTAATAGTTTTCTAACACACTTACGCTTTCACATAAAACACTAAAACAAGTATAAGTGATTTTATGATTTAGATACATATGTACAACAACTAGTGTTTACATATTGGGTTAAACATATACTTAAACTAAGTATACTAAAATGGGTAAAACTAAGTGTATGCTAAAATGGGTAAATACAAGTATATACTAAATGGGTAAATACTAGCAAATGGTTTTGACCCATAACCCATGGTTTTATATATACCACTTAACCAAGTTCATTGTATCCTTAAGATACATTGTATCTAGAAAGAAAACCATGGATCAACCCATAACCCATGACCCATGACCCATAACCAAAAATACCCATGGGCAAAGAGGAGCGGACCACGGATCCCTAGCTTTGTGCTAGTCGGATCCCTTGTGGTAGGGATCCGTGGGATCCGGGGAACAGAAGAGAATTTCCTCTATAAATAGAGAGCCATTTCTTCCTCTCTACACATGGTTTTACACACATACTTCCCCAAAGTATTCTAACCCTCTAACCTCAGATCTAAGTGATCTATGTAGTTTGTCTTTTGTTTTTGTGTGATCTACTAGGTTCCTCTTAAAGGAGAGATCACCACTTCTTGAAGACGTGCAAGCTCAAGTCCATGAGTTGCCATGCTTCGTCATCATCAAGACTACTAAGGTTCTCTTGTTGATAGTTCTTCCTTTCTCCATAGATGTTGGGTTGAAGGCATTAGTGAAGAATGCCGAAAGTGTCAAGATGAAAGCATTAGTGAAAGGTGCTCATCATCCGTGTCAAAGCATTAGTGAAGGATGCTAAAGGTGTCAAGACGAAGGCATTAGTGAAGGGTGCCAAACGTTGTGTCGAAAGCATTAGTGAAGGATGCTAAAGGTGTCAAGACGAAGGCATTAGTGAAGGGTGCCAAGCGTTGTGTCAAAGGCATTAGTGAAGGATGCCAATGAATCAAATTAAGTAGCATTTGGGGATAATGCTTAGGTCGTATAATCGATGAGGTGCATCGTTATACATATATGTATTTGTTTATCTACAAGGATGGTGATATCCTTGATGGTGTTGTAACAAGGAGTAGATCTCCTTGAGATTAGGTGTTGTGTCGTGAAGGTGTAGTTCACCTAAGGTGTGAAAGAACTAGGTGCTTAGCCTAGTACCTAATAAAGGGTAGGCGACGTTGTGATAGGATTAGTTCTCCTAAGGTGTGAAAGAACTCGGTGGTTAGCCTAGCACCGTATAAAGGGTAGGCGACGTTGTGTTAGGTGTGGTTCGCCTTGGTGTGAAAGAACTCGGTATTTAGCTTTGTACCGGAAAAAGGTTAAGCGACGTTGTGAAGGCTTCTCCGCCACAAGGAGTTGGTGTAGTGCTTACGAACTCTCGAGTAGGTGACTCGGGGAGTGGAGTAGGGCAAGGAAGGTGTCCTTGTAGCCGAACCACTATAAATAACTTGTGTTGTGGTGATGTGCTTCTTACTCTTTATATTTCATTTCACGTTTATATATCCATCTATCAACGTCCAACATAAACAATCAAATAGATTGACATAAGTCGATCTAAATATTGAAAAGGAAGTTTTAAATTGGTAGAACTATTCAACCCCCCTTCTAGTTTTCCACAATTGGCATCAGAGCTTCGTTACCAAGCTTCTTAAAGTATGTTGTACTTTAAAGACTTGATACGATCCGTGTATGTTTGAAAACTACAAAGAAGGATTTTTTTTGGGTTATGTTTTTTTTTAAATCATTTTGTTGGACATTGATAGATGATTCTAACCAATTTTGCTCTTAAGAAATTTTCATGCTAGAAACTCTCAAAAAATCTTCATTCAAAGAATAATGAAGTCAACATTCAAGGAAGGATATAAAAGGTGATCACAACTTATGTACACCAAGTACAAAGGATTACTTTTAAAGCTCATGAAGTATTTTTTTTGGTATTATACCAAATCAAGAAGCATGGATGTATGTTCTACTCTTCATTAGATAGGTTACATGAGTTCCATTTATTGTCATAAGTTCTTTTTGCTTAACTAAATCACTAACATCATTAGAAGTCTCTTTCGTCACCTTCTCGTCTTTTTCAAGCATAAGGAATGATATTATTTTTTTGTTTTTCTTTTCTTTTTTCGTCAAACTAACGCCGTCATCACATATGAATCCTCGATATGTGATTCATCAAAAATCATCATTAAAAAACAACTCCCTTTCTGTCCACAGTAGCCGGATCCCTCTAGTTGTACTAGCCGGATCCCAAATACAAAGGATCCGGGGGAACTGTGGAACAGAACTCAGCTATACGCTTTCAAAAATTCACCACTGATCTTTTTCCCTCTATTCACATAACACCAAAACGACTAAGCTACTGAATCCATCCTCATTAGCTTCCATACTCTCAAGTATTCCTTCCTAGAACATCATTGTAAGTAATTACATTAACTTGTTCTAATTTTCATCATCCTCATCCTAGGGTTTATGGTTTCTTAATTTTTAATCAATTAATTTAATTAGGGCTTTTAAATTAATCATGAAAAGGGGCTTTTAACAAAATCACATTGTGTTCACAACATTTTTAATACAAATCAAAACCATAAACCCATCCCAACTAATTTTACCTAATTGGAAAATTTGTATTTTTTAGGACCAACCATGCCCAAAGCTACTCAACAAGATCATCATGACACCGTCCACTACCTTACTCATTACTATCGTAAAAAGGCATTGACCAAAACCGACCGTAAAATTTTCAAAAGCCTTGTAAAACAACTTATCCACGAAGGTCGTGTAGTCAAGGAATGTTTCCTTGAAGATACCGACATTCGTCAAGTTTTCTCGACAATCAACTTTGATTGTCTCCTTGACATAGATGAACAAATTTGTCCAGTTTTCATTTTTGAATTTTACAAAAGCTTTAGGATCATTCGAAACATCGATGATAGCATTTCAATCGCTTTCATCATCAATAAACAAAACTTCACTCTTCCTCTCAACACCTTTGCTCAAATTCTTCGCATTCCTTGTGAAGGAATTTGTATGTACTCTCAAGATTGGGCAATTAACGCTCAAAACCTTGCACTTGATCCTAAGCCTCTCTATAACACTCCTATTGATGAACCCGAAACCATCCGAGACACTATTTTCAAAATAAGAACTGACCAATCCCGCTTCGACCGAAACAAGAAGCTCATTCAACGTAATCCTTTTCAAATGGAACTTTTCGAAATGCACCCCATGTTTAGAAAATGGGAAGAAATCCTTAGGGAAAATGTCATTAGCCTAGTTGGAAACAAAGATCATCCAAACGCATGTCTTGTGCAAATGATCTATTGTCTTATCCATCAAAGGCCATTTAATCTTGCCTATTACATGGTAAGAAGAATGGCTGGGGTATTCAAAGCTTCCAACATGGTACTTCCGTATGGTATGCTTCTAACACGACTTTGTAAGTATGTTGGTACATTGCAACCATCTCCTATCAACGATGATCATTATCTTTCCGATCACGTCATGGTACCTCTTACCAAACGACCCTCTAAACGATTCATGGTCAATGGAGAGCAACCGGAAGCTCTCTCGGACTCCTCCGCCGGTGAAGAAGAAGAAGATGAAGAAGATGTCGACCCCGTAGCCAACATCAAATTGGAAATCCTTGAATACCACAAACAACTTCCAACCATTCCAAACGAGACCGCGAAATTTAAGCAATTGAGGGGCATGATTCAAAACCTCGCATACAACCTCACTAAGCCGTCAAAAAGGAAAAGAAAGGATTGACGAAAGAGACAATAGGACTGTGCTTGTTTTCTCTATCTTATGTTTGGATGATTACATTTTAGCACTTTCGGTTTATGGTTACTTGGATATTGTCTTTAACTAGTGTTTTGTGATAAACATGCTTGTTTCTACTGTTTGTCTTTAGATTTACTAGCGTGCATAAATTGCACATCATTTTTGTATTGATTCTGATCTGCAGATGCCGGATCCCTAGGATTAGCCTAGCCGGATCCCTCCCTTGAGGGAACCGTGGGATCCGTGACATCAGATCAGCAATACAGCATTCAGTACATCAAAACAGATTTCTAGATAACATCACATTAGCTGAGCATATGTTTTTAGAACCCAACTAAGTCCACTTCAAGAATGAAAAAGGCTTAGACTCACTAAAAGGCTTAATTAAGATCTTAGTCTAACTTTATCAACACATCTAAACTCACCATATTTCCGCTTCAACTACTCACAAACTATTTCTCATCTCTCAAAACACTTAAAGAGGACAAGCTAAACAACTTTAGGAAATTGCTTCTAGTCATTTCTATCTCAAAGTAAGACAAAAATTAGTTTTTCAATTCTTGTGATTTTTAAGAATTTTTCTTAATATCACCTCAAGCTTAAATCTGATCACTAGGATCATTTATTATGACTTGACACCTTCATAACTCTTAGTGTTATCCTTGGACATCCATTGGTAGTCATCTTGTCCCATCCCTCTTCCATAAAAAGCAATCATTTGCTATAACACTTATTACCTTTAATCATTCAAGTATCCTTTCATCTTAAACACTTAGGAGAACTGAAACATTCAAAATAAGATAGGCTTTAGCTCCTAGAAACCTCATTTCAAACCTGTCACAACTGCTGAGAGCCGGATCCCTAGGATTAGCCTAACCGGATCCCTTCAAGGAAGGAACCGTGGGATCCGGGTGACAGTTTTTGTCAAACATAGCTAAAACAATCATTTCAACTCATCTTCCTAACTCAAACACTCCATCTCATCTTAAATGAGTTCCTAGATCAGTGAAACTCTGATTCTCAACCTTGTGCATGTTAATCATCACATTTCCAAAAACATTAGTGGATTAAGTCTTAAATGCAATTGCAAAGCTCTTCTCTTTATAACCCATATTGCCAAGAACACCTTAGTCATCAAACTCAAACATAATTATCTGCAATTGCAACCATCCTTCTTAGTCATCTCATCATGAGAAAAGCTCCTAGTGCTTACTCATCCACTCAAGAACCACCAAAGAAACTTACTAGAATCATACACGAAGTTTCCTCAACCGAATCATCTCCTGTTAAGTCCACCTATGCTAGGATTTCCCCTACACCAAGGAAACCAATAAAACTAATCCTCAAGAAGAGTGTTCCCACTAAGATTTCATCACCAAATTCTACTATACCAAACATACCCTCCACAACTCAACCAACATCATTAGTGCCTAGAGCCACCTCACAATCATCTCACACTCTCACAATGTAGAAGATTTACCCTCTTGGCCATCTCATCTTTCACCATTACAAACTAATTCACTTGAAAAGATTGAGCAACAAAATCAAAGTGTTGAATCAACACTTGCTCCAAAAGCAAACTCTATCATTCCTCCCAATAGTCCATTTTGGATTATGAGAAGACATCAAAGGAAACCACCCGACCAAATGGAAGTTGATGCTTCTTTACCTCTACCCTCAAACATTGTAGAACCACCACTTAATGAGCCTCCATCAAATCCTCCTTCATTTGAAGATCCTCAACCCACTTCACTTGAACTTTCACTTCAAGAAACTCAAAACCATGACAAGGATTGCTATCATTGTAAACATGTTGAAAGGTTGATACATGAACTACGTGAAGAGCAACGTTTCATGTTTTATCACCTCCTCGAACATTTCGAAGAGGTTAATAAGCCTAAACTACAATGAGCATCACATTCAAAAGCTCAAACTTAGAACGTTTAGGAAACCTTTCTCATCCTTGATCATCACTTAGTTTAGTTGAACCTCGAATTGGGATAACTCATTTAGCATTAGTAGCACTTGTTTGGCTAGTTCATTCTCTTAGTTTTAGAGATTTGGTCATGTATCTCTTGTTTTATTGAATGAATACTCTTATGCTATGATTATTTTTGTTGTGCTTGATATATTGTACATATATCTCATTTTCTCAAAATAGCATTCCTTGACTTTTCTTCGCTGCTGAAGATACTGTCAACAGATAGCCGGATCCCTTCCAGATAACTAGACGGATCCCTCCTTGAAGGGAACCGTGGGATCCATGGTACAGGAGCACAAATTCATACTAACTTGAGTCTCTTTTGCAGGAAATTATGCACTATACTCTTGTTTTTCTAACATTTGTTTTGTAGTTATTCAAAATACACATGAAGATATTGACACCATAAAGCTAGGGGGAGCTTTGTGTCAAACAACATTGCAAAAATCATTTGCAACTTAATCCAATTTTGGATTACACTTCATGACACCCCATTGCAACATTGCAATATTCAAGGGGAGCACGTTCTCGTCACTTAGACGAACCATTTGCAAACTTAATTGCAAACACAATTAGTTTATTTTACGTTATGTCCTTGACGCCCTTACATAGGGATGGACTCGTCAAGGGGGAGTTAAGACGAGTACCATTCCCGTCACTTGCTCTCTTTTACATTTTTACATTTTTTTCTTATAAAAATTGTGTTAGTTTCTTTTAACACTTTTTGTTTCGACAAAAAGGGGGAGAAGAAAGTAAAAACTACAAATTCAAATTTTTACGAATTTTAGCTTTTTCCTTAAAATAATTTTATGTTTTGTCATCAACAAAAAGGGGAGATTGTTAATACAAATAAGCCGTAAAAACGTTTATTTATATTTTACGATCTTCTAATGTTTTGTCGATAACAAATGTAAAATCATTTTAACGAAACAAATAGAGTACGTAAATAGTTTGAGTTAATAGTTTTCTAACACACTTACGCTTTCACATAAAACACTAAAACAAGTATAAGTGATTTTATGATTTAGATACATATGTACAACAACTAGTGTTTACATATTGGGTTAAACATATACTTAAACTAAGTATACTAAAATGGGTAAAAACTAAGTGTATGCTAAAATGGGTAAATACAAGTATATACTAAATGGGTAAATACTAGCAAATGGTTTTGACCCATAACCCATGGTTTTATATATACCACTTAACCAAGTTCATTGTATCCTTAAGATACATTGTATCTAGAAAGAAAACCATGGATCAACCCATAACCCATGACCCATGACCCATAACCAAAAATACCCATGGGCAAAGAGGAGCGGACCACGGATCCCTAGCTTTGTGCTAGCCGGATCCCTTGTGGTAGGGATCCGGGGAACAGAAGAGAATTTCCTCTATAAATAGAGAGCCATTTCTTCCTCTCTACACATGGTTTTACACACATACTTCCCCAAAGTATTCTAACCCTCTAACCTCAGATCTAAGTGATCTATGTAGTTTGTCTTTTGTTTTTGTGTGATCTACTAGGTTCCTCTTAAAGGAGAGATCACCACTTCTTGAAGACGTGCAAGCTCAAGTCCATGAGTTGCCATGCTTCGTCATCATCAAGACTACTAAGGTTCTCTTGTTGATAGTTCTTCCTTTCTCCATAGATGTTGGGTTGAAGGCATTAGTGAAGAATGCCGAAAGTGTCAAGATGAAAGCATTAGTGAAAGGTGCTCATCATCCGTGTCAAAGCATTAGTGAAGGATGCTAAAGGTGTCAAGACGAAGGCATTAGTGAAGGGTGCCAAACGTTGTGTCGAAAGCATTAGTGAAGGATGCTAAAGGTGTCAAGACGAAGGCATTAGTGAAGAGTGCCAAGCGTTGTGTCAAAGGCATTAGTGAAGGATGCCAAAGAATCAAATCAAGTAGCATTTGGGGAGAATGCTTAGGTCGTATAATCGATGAGGTGCATCGTTATACATATATGTATTTGTTTATCTACAAGGATGGTGATATCCTTGATGGTGTTGTAACAAGGAGTAGATCTCCTTGAGATTAGGTGTTGTGTCGTGAAGGTGTAGTTCACCTAAGGTGTGAAAGAACTAGGTGCTTAGCCTAGTACTTAATAAAGGGTAGGCGACGTTGTGATAGGATTAGTTCTCCTAAGGTGTAAAAGAACTCGGTGGTTAGCCTAGCACCGTATAAAGGGTAGGCGACGTTGTGTTAGGTGTGGTTCGCCTTGGTGTGAAAGAACTCGGTATTTAGCTTTGTACCGGAAAAAGGTTAAGCGACGTTGTGAAGGCTTCTCCGCCACAAGGAGTTGGTGTAGTGCTTACGAACTCTCGAGTAGGTGACTCGGGGAGTGGAGTAGGGCAAGGAAGGTGTCCTTGTAGCCGAACCACTATAAATAACTTGTGTTGTGGTGATGTGCTTCTTACTCTTTATATTTCATTTCACGTTTATATATCCATCTATCAACGTCCAACATAAACAATCAAATAGATTGACATAAGTCGATCTAAATATTGAAAAGGAAGTTTTAAATTGGTAAAACTATTCAACCCCCCCTTCTAGTTTTCCACAAATGACTTCAAAAGAAAAATAAAAAGTAAAAAATAGTAGTAGTGATTCCTTCCATGCTTGCATAAGGTTATGGATGGAGGTTTTGATGAGTAATGGTATTGATGTGATCAAGGATGAGGTTGAGTATGAAACGTATTTCTTCCCTAACTTCTATTGCAATTTCCCTAGTGGATTGGCAATGTTCACAATGTAAATGATATGGGTAAAGTGTGCGAAAGTTTTCCGGGTTGTTTTGATTTGAGTTATGCGGAAGTTGTGGTGGAAAAATAGGAAAATGTGGATCAATATCCGGAATGTTTGTAAACGGTGGTGGAAAAGAACCTAGATGTTCTTGTGATGTGATGGGAGCTAATGGTGGTGATGTTTTCAAGATCTTGAAATATAGTATTTGGAGATGTGGGGGGTGTTGAAAAGACTAATTCTTTTTCTTTATGTTGGTTAGATCTTGTTGGAGTCTTAAGGAGTTCCAAAAGAGTTATTTTAGGTGGTGATGAAGTTGGTGTACTCGTTGGTGATGAGGGTGGGGCTATAATGGAAGCATCTTGTGGTGAGTTATTTGTTGAGGATGAACCATTTGAGGTTGGTTTTGCTAAACAACAAGATCGGATACTAATCCGTACGGATATCCTAGCATTTGATTGTGGTATTTTGGATGGTGGAAGTACAAAGGTTTGGATATCATGATTGTTTGTACTAGATGATTCTCCTAAAGGGTTTTTGGATGACATGATGAAGTGTGTTTGTGAGAAGGAGATGGAGTATGCAAGCATTTTGGAAGTTCTATATATAGAAAAACAAAGCATTGTAATGAATGCTTGACCCAAAATGGATTAAAATATAATGATCAGATATGAATTCAAGGCATGTGATCATGAGAACACAAGCATTAAAAGCATACTCCCAAAAATGAAACAAATGTGGATTTTTCATCCAAAGTGAAAAAATAGAAGTTGAAAACAACTTCTATTTCACGGATCCCACGGATCCTTCCTTGAGGGATCCGGCATAAAGGCTGGGATCCGTGGGTCTAGTGTTTCAGGCAGCATAAAATTTTCCTTTTGGAAACATTTTTGCCTAGTGTGTGCTTATATGCAAACTATTTGGAGTTTCGGTTATCTCGACTCCTAAAAAGAAGAAAGAAAAAAAAAATAATAAACTAGAAGTATAAAACCATCCTATTGAGATAACCCGAAAACACATATTTAGTACATGAGTACGTAATTTTGTGTTATCAATGCTCCTAATTCATTGTTGCTTAAATGAATGTACCCGAAAACACATATTAGTTATGTGTCCCCTTTAGCATTCAAAAGACATGAGATGCAATGAAAACTCGTTTTTATTTTGTATTAACAATGAAAAAGCGATTTGTCCTAGACGTGAGAAATTGCTTTTGTGAAATTGATACGGGAAGGTATCATCTTTTTAGAAAACATTGTGAAAGTAGGTTTTCTTTGAAAGAAAATAAGAAGACTATAAGTTAAAAAACTCATCTTGGGTTTTGAAAATTCCCGTATTGTTTGTGAGTTGTGTGCGAAATAGAAATCCTAGACTCAGAAAGAAGAAGGCTAGTGTTTACATACCTTGTAGAGTCAAATAAGTTACGACGTTTGTTCCATTAGACCAAGACCAAGACGAAGTAGGTTGAATTGTTCCCGCTTCAACGGTTTGGTGAGGACGTCGGCTATGTTGTCTTCGGATGCTACCTTCTCAATAGATATGTTCCCCTTTTGAACATTGTCTCTTAGGAAGTGATGACGAATCTCTATATGCTTTGTGCGAGAATGCAATACCGGATTCTTGCTTAAGTCGATGCCACCTTTGTTGTCACATAGGATGGCTATGTCGCTTAGATGGATGTCGTAGTCTACTAACGCTTGTTTCATCCATAGTGCTTGTTGGCATGCTTTACCCGCGGAGACGTACTCGGCTTCGGTTGTTGATATTGCAAGTGCCGTTTGTTTCTTAGAAAACCAAGATGTTAAACAACATCCCATAAAAGTACATACCCCACTTGTACTTTTTCTATCAACGTAATCACCTGCATGGTCAGAATTTGCATATACAATTGTTTCTACTCCCGTGCCCTTAGGATACCATAATCCTAATTGTGTTGTACCCTTAATATATCTAAATATCCTTTTTACGGCTTCTAGGTGTGATGTTTTAGGGTCTTCTTGAAACCTAGCACATAAGCAAACACTAAACATGATATCCGGCCTACTTGCCGTGAGGTAGAGAAGGTTACCTATCATGCCACGATATTTAGTATTATCTACGGATTCTCCGTCTTCATCTTTTGTGAGTTTGGTGTCGGATGACATTGGAGTCCTAATTGGTTTTGACTCTTCTAGACCGAATTTCTTTAACATCTCCTTGATGTATTTAGATTGATTGAAGAAGATACCATCTTCTACTTGTTTTATTTGTAGACCAAGAAAGAAACTAAGTTCTCCCATCATACTCATCTCGAACTCGTCATGCATGATTTTAGAGAAATCATCACACATGTCTTGACAAGTGGATCCGAATATAATATCATCTATATATATTTGTACTATGATTATATGTGACTCTCTTTTCTTAGTAAAAAGTGTGTTGTCAACTAACCCCATGGTGTAGTTGTGTTTAACTAGAAATGACTTGAGTCTATCATACCAAGCTTTTGGAGCTTGTTTAAGACCATAAAGGGCTTTCTTTAATTTATACACATGTTTGGGTTTTTCAAAATCAATGAAGCCCGGAGGTTGAGCTACATATACTTTTTCATTTATGAAACCATTTAGAAAAGCCCTTTTGACATCCATTTGATAAAGCTTTAGATCATTAGCACAAGCATACGCAAGAAGTATTCTTATAGACTCTAATCTAGCCACGCGGGCGTAGGTCTCATCAAAGTCTATTCCCTCTTGTTGGTTATACCCTTGAGCAACGAGTCTAGCCTTGTTCCTAGACACTACTCCGTTTGCATCTAATTTGTTTTTATAAACCCATTTGGTTCCTATTATGGTTTGATTACTAGGTGGAGGGACAAGTGTCCAAACATCATTAGAAATAAATTGATTTAGTTCTTCTTGCATAGCCATTACCCAAATTTCATCTTTTATGGCTTCTTGTGTATTCTTAGGTTCTAATGGTTGAAACGAAACAAAACAAGCTACTTTGGTTTTGAACTTGAGACCTTAATGTTCGTTCGTTTAGTTTTCCTATGACTTTATCTACGGGGTGATCTTTGGACTCTTTAATGTTTATTATTTCATCACTTAGAGGTTCTTTTTCTTTATTACTATGGCTTCACTTTCTATAATCTCGTCATCGACAAGAGGTGGAGAGGGTTTGGGTGGACTTTCATCAAATTTTATATTTAATGACTCTTCTACCTTCATTGTTTCTTTGTTTAATATGACGTAAGCTTTGCTATTTGGCGAATAACCTAAAAAGATACCTTCGGTTGATTTAGGATCAAATTTTGTAAGGTAATCTTTGGTGTTAAGAATAAAACATTTACTACCAAAGACTCTAAAGTGATTTAACGTAGGCTTTTTGCCTCGAAGTAACTCATATGGAGTTTTTCCTAAGATTGGTCTAATCAAGACTCGATTGAGTATATACGTTGAAGTATCAACGGCATTACACCAAAACTTTGGAGGTATGGATTGTTCATTAAGCATGGTTCGACTCATTTCTTGTAGAGTTCTATTCTTTCTTTCTACTACCCCATTCGATTGTGGAGTGCGTGGAGCCGAGAAGTTGTGAGTAATACCATTAGCGTCACAAAAAGCTCCGAATTGCACTTCATTATCGAATTCCCTACCATGATCCGTCCTAATAGACACTATGGGTCTTCCTAGTTGTCTTTGGATCTTTTTGCTTAATATTTCAAAATAGTTAAAGGTTTCCGTTTTGTTCTTTAAAAATTTTGTCCATGTATACCTAGAGTAGTCATCCACTATTACCAAAGTATAGTAGTTTCCTCCATAACTTTGGATAGCGGATGGACCAAATAAATCCATATGTAGTAATTCTAGACACCTAGTTGTGGACACCATGTTTTTAGCTTTATGACTCGAATGAGCTTGTTTTCCTACATTACAAGCATCACAAAAATGATGTTCATATTTTAACTTAGGTAGATCTCTTACTAGATCTTTGGATGATAGCGATTGAAGAAGTCGCATGTTGGCGTGAACCAATCTTCGATGCCATAAGGTCGAAGTATCATCCATAGAGGTAAGACATAGTTTGTCTTTAGGTTCATTCCCTATTTTAATGACATAGACTCCATGTTTCCTAATTCCTCTTCCTATGGTTATGCCATTTTTAAGTATCTTACTACCGGTTTTGGTGAAAAGTACATTGCACTTTTTATCACATATTTGTCCTATACTTAAGAGATTAAAGTTTAGGTTTTCTACGTGACACACATCGTTAATGGTTAGAGATTTGTTAGAAATCGTACCTTTACCGATGATTCTACTTTTGCTATTTCCAAACACCACATTACCTCCATTAATGGATTCATATGTGGAGAATAGATCCCTATTGCCGGTCATGTGCCTCGTGCACCCGTTATCCTTGACCCATTCATCGGGGTCTAGGTCGACCTTTAAGCACACCTCGTCATTTGCCATAAGACAAATTTCTTCATCCTCCTCGTCGCTCATTCCCCACGTGCCGCTCACGAACGCCTTTTGATCATCCCGTTTGGGACACTTACTAATAAAGTGGTTTGGGTCCCCACACTTAAAGCAAGTACGATCATCCTTTGGCTTCTCGTCCTCTTTGCTTTTCCGAAAGCCTTTCTTATCGTCATACGGTTGTTTGACGTATCTACCCTTTCTTCTAAAGAACTTTTTAAAGTCCCTTACCGCCATAGCGTACTCTTCGTCGTCACTACTCGAAGATGAGTTCTCCTCATTGCTCGAAGACTTTTTGGCTTTAAGGGCAAGAGATTTGTGTTTCTCTTTCACCTTTGAGGCTTCAGAATCTTTAGCAAGGACAAGCTCGTAGACTTTTAGGTTGCCTATGAGTTCATCGAGGGTGAGGATTGTCAAATCTTTTGACTCTTCGATTGCCGTTACCTTGGATCTCCACTTCGATGGAAGTGCCCTTAGATATCTCCTAACATGGTTACGGCTATAAAAAGATTCATCAAGTGCTTGTAAAGATCTATAGTTTCCTCATCCGATATTGAAAATTGTTCATATTGTTGAACAAATAAATCAATTTTATTATTTTTAACTTGTTGGTTGCCTTGATGAGTTACAACTAAAGAATTCCAAATTTCTTTAGAGGTTTTAAGCATAGAAATTCTTTAGAATTCCTTTTTCGGTAAAGCATTATATAAAACCATTTTTGCTTCACTATTTTTAGAAAGCTTTTTCTTCATTTCATAATTTAGTTTATCATGAGGTATGTGAACTAAATTTCCTTTATCATCATTTGAGGTAGCCTCAAAATCACCTTCAACAATAATGTACCAAAGATCAATATCTTTAGACTTCACATATGTTTCGAATCTATTTTTCCAATATATAAAACCATTAGTTTCAAGTAGTGGTGGTCGTTGCATAGATTTCCCTTCCTTATAATTTTCAGAACCCATAGTGATCGAAAAGTTTTTAAAATACAATTTTATTTTAAAACTTTTATAAACTTAGCTCTTGATGCTAATTGTGGAAAACTAGAAGGGGGTTGAATAGTTTTGCCGATTTTAAGTTGATTTCAAAAACTTTAGATTCGATATTATGTGAAATCGTATGGATGTTGAGAACGTATAGATCTAATGATAATGCAAGCAAATAAATAAAGTTAAGGGATAGAAATGACACAAACGATTTATAGTGGTTCGGCTACAAGGTCACCTTCCTTGCCCTACTCCACTCCCCGAGTCACCTACTCGAGAGTTCAAGCACTATGTCAACAAACTCCTTCACTTGGCGGAGAAGCCTTCACAACGTTTCTTACACTTTTTCCGGTACAAAGCTAGATACCGAGTCCGTAGCACGGTGGACCAAACAAACACAACTATTACACAACAAATATGTGAAATATCAAATACAAGATCTTCGCTACAGAAATCTTGCGGAGTGACAAATCAATCAAGGACCCCTTGCTTGGATGACTTGCAGAATGCTCGTGATCTCGCCTTAGAGAAGGACCTATATGAGGATCACAAATAGAAAGAAAGAAGAGCAACTCTCTAGATCAAGTGATCTATATGTTAGAAGAGAATGAGAGTGTATGAGAGATTTAGTAAGAAGAGGGGTGAGTTAGAATGAAGAAATGGCTCTCTATTTATAGGCAAATTTCTTCTCTGTTCCACGGATCCCACGGATCCCTCCCACTTGGGATCCGGCTAGTGTAATCCTAGGGATCCGTGGTCCACTCCTCTTTGCCCATGGGTTTTTTGGTTATGGGTCATGGGTTGGTCCATGGGTTTTCTTTAGATTCAATGTATCTAAGTATACATTGTATCTAGCCAACTTGGGTATGGGTTATGATCAATGGGTTATGGTCCATGGGTTATGGTTTTTACCCATCCTAATAAACTATTACAACAAATGCTTAATTATTACATTTTTGTATTTAAATGGCTATATGTAAATGCTTTACAAAAATAACATATATCCTTGTAACTATACTTAAGATAACATTACATTTGTTATCAACAAAACACAAAGAGATTGCAAAATATTAATAAACGTTTTTACGGTTTATTTGTATTAACATTATTGTCTCAAAACAATATGTTGAAGGCAAGAATAAAGACATTGGAGGCATCGCTGGAATTGGCAAGAAATCCCGTTGATCATGCATGTCAGTCGAGTACTCTATGACCTTATAGATGACATTAATAATCTTCATGTGGAGTAGATTTCGTTGTAGTAGTAGTAGCATTTGTTGTTGTACTTGTTTAATATTTTAATATTTAATGTTATTGTTTAATTAAATGGAAACAAATACACAATAAAAAAACATAACGTAAAAAACTACACAAATATATTTTACACAAATAAATATACACACATATAAAAACACTACACAAATAAATATACTCTACATATAAAAACACTACACAAATAAATACACTATACATATTCAAACACTACACAAATTAAATATATTGCACAAATTAAAAACTACACAATTAAATACAAAAAAAAAAGTACAAAGTACGGTACCTACTCTATGGGGTGCTTGGGAAGCATTTTATGGGGTGCCCCATTAGACTACCCCTTTTCTATATAATAAGTGTTTTGACTCTCTGGTTTGCCAACAGGTTGCTGTTTGTTTGTTTATTCTATTTTATGTCAACGAAAGTACTCCCTTTGTCTAATAGCATTGTCATAGACATCTGGATATACGTTTCACAGAATTTTAACATTAGCATGAAAGACTGAAACTTATTTACAGTGATAAAATAACCAAAAAGAACGATACCACTAGCATATACTCTAAGGTTGGGGTTGAGGAAGATTATTTTTTTATCTTTTTATGTTTTTTATGAAATGGAAAAGTACGAATCTCGGTGTTTGAATTTGTTGGTTGGTATTTCTACCGATTACTTCTACTTATCTAATTATCTAAGCTAAGGTGTATGTAGTCTATGTCTATTGTTGTGTGCTCGTATGATAGTTAAAAATGTATTTGCTTAGGCTTTATTACTCCCTAGTTATCTCCTATTGATGGTTGAATTGTCACATCCTTATTCTTAATCGCGTTGTGTTTCTAAGGTCGTAGGGTATGCGTTTATCCCTAACTCTTTGAAGTTACCAAAGGTTAATGACTACAAAATCTCTAGGATTTATACACCTTAGCCTACCCAGTAGTCTTTATTTGTAATTGGGAAGTCATCATTTGCCTAAGTTCAAGGTTCAAGTGGAAAGGTTCGGGAATCACGCTTTCGTCGACGACATATTCTTAAAGATCATTGAAGACCCCCGAATTCCCATTGTTCATCTCAAGTAGGGGGATGTTATGTTTATGTTGAAAAAAAAAACCCAAAAGTTATGGTCAGAAGTATTATGCATGTCCTTTATCAAAAGTAAATAATTATACGTTTGCTTATTTTTGTAAATATATCAATAACTTTTTTGTTAAGAATACATTTCTTATAATTGTTTCACCATGTAACAACCAGGGACAGAAGACTATGGGTGTCCATACTTTATGTGGAAGGATGTATTTCAACAAAAGTACTTTAGTCAAGGCTCTTATTTAACGCAGTGCTCAAACTGCGAAACTAAAGATAACACGATCAACATGCTTGAAACAAGAAACCAGATGTTATTGTCTCAAAACAATATGTTGAAGGCAAGAATAAAGACGTTGGAGGCATCGCTGGAATTGGCAAGAAATGCCGTTGATCATGCATGTCAGTCGAGTACTCTATGACCTTATAGATGACATTAATAATCTTCATGTGGAGTAGATTTCGTTGTAGTAGTAGTAGCATTTGTTGTTGTACTTGTTTAATATTTTAATATTTAATGTTATTGTTTAATTAAATGGAAACAAATACACAATAAAAAAACATAACGTAAAAAACTACACAAATATATTTTACACAAATAAATATACACACATATAAAAACACTACACAAATAAATATACTCTACATATAAAAACACTACACAAATAAATACACTATACATATTCAAACACTACACAAATTAAATATATTACACAAATTAAACACTACACAATTAAACACAAAAAAAAAAGTACAAAGTTCGGTACCCACTCTATGGGGTGCTTGGGAAGCATTTTATGGGGTGCCCCATTAGACTACCCCTTTTCTATATAATAAGTGTTTTGACTCTCTGGTTTGCCAACAGGTTGCTGTTTGTTTGTTTATTCTATTTTATGTCAACGAAAGTACTCCCTTTGTCTAATAGCATTGTCATAGACATCTGCATATACGTTTCACAGAATTTTAACATTAGCATGAAAGACTGAAACTTATTTACAGTGATAAAAAAACCAAAAAGAACGATACCACTAGCATATACTCTAAGGTTGGGGTTGAGGAAGATTATTTTTTTATCTTTTTATGTTTTTTATGAAATGGAAAAGTACGAATCTCGGGGTTTGAATTTTGGGGGTTGGTATTTCTACCGATTACTTCTACTTATCTAATTATCTAAGCTAAGGTGTATGTAGTCTATGTCTATTGTTGTGTGCTCGTATGATAGTTAAAAATGTATTTGCTTAGACTTTATTACTCCCTAGTTATCTCCTATTGATGGTTGAATTGTCACATCCTTATTCTTAATCGCGTTGTGTTTCTAAGGTCGTAGGGTATGCGTTTATCCCTAACTCTTTGAAGTTACCAAAGGTTAATGACTACAAAATCTCTAGGATTTATACACCTTAGCCTACCCTGTAGTCTTTATTTGTGATTGGGAAGTCATCATTTGCCTAAGTTCAAGTTTCAAGTGGAAAGGTTCGGGAATCACGCTTTCGTCGACGACATATTCTTAAAGATCATTGAAGACCCCCGAATTCCCATTGTTCATCTCAAGTAGGGGGATGTTATGTTTATGTTGAAAAAAAAAGCCCAAAAGTTATGGTCAGAAGTATTATGCATGTCCTTTATCAAAAGTAAATAATTATACGTTTGCTTATTTTCGTAAATATATCAATAACTTTTTTGTTAAGAATACATTTCTTATAATTGTTTCACCATGTAACAACCAGGGACAGAAGACTATGGGTGTCCATACTTTATGTGGAAGGATGTATTTCAACAAAAGTACTTTAGTCAAGGCTCTTATTTAACGCAGTGCTCAAACTGCGAAACTAAAGATAACACGATCAACATGCTTGAAACAAGAAACCAGATGTTATTGTCTCAAAACAATATGTTGAAGGCAAGAATAAAGACGTTGGAGGCATCGCTGGAATTGGCAAGAAATGCCGTTGATCATGCATGTCAGTCGAGTACTCTATGACCTTATAGATGACATTAATAATCTTCATGTGGAGTAGATTTCGTTGTAGTAGTAGTAGCATTTGTTGTTGTACTTGTTTAATATTTTAATATTTAATGTTATTGTTTAATTAAATGGAAACAAATACACAATAAAAAACATAACGTAAAAAACTACACAAATATATTTTACACAAATAAATATACACACATATAAAAATACTACACAAATAAATATACTCTACATATAAAAACACTACACAAATAAATACACTATACATATTCAAACACTACACAAATTAAATATATTACACAAATTAAACACTAACAATTAAATAAAAAAAAAAAGTACAAAGTTGGTACCCACTCTGGGGTGCTTGGGAAGCATTTTATGGGGTGCCCCATTAGACTACCTTTTCTATATAATAATAAGTGTTTTGACTCTATGGGTTTGCCAACAGGTTGTTGTTTGTTTGTTTATTCTATTTTATGTCAACGAAAGTACTCCCTTTGTCTAATAGCATTGTCATAGACATCTGCATATACGTTTCACAGAATTTTAACATTAGCATGAAAGACTGAAACTTATTTACAGTGATAAAAAAACCAAAAAGAACGATACCACTAGCATATACTCTAAGGTTGGGGTTGAGGAAGATTATTTTTTTTTATCTTTTTATGTTTTTTATGAAATGGAAAAGTACGAATCTCGGGGTTTGAATTTGGGGGGTTGGTATTTCTACCGATTACTTCTACTTATCTAATTATCTAAGCTAAGGTGTATGTAGTCTATGTCTATTGTTGTGTGCTCGTATGATAGTTAAAAATGTATTTGCTTAGACTTTATTACTCCCTAGTTATCTCCTATTGATGGTTGAATTGTCACATCCTTATTCTTAATCGCGTTGTGTTTCTAAGGTCGTAGGGTATGCGTTTATCCCTAACTCTTTGAAGTTACCAAAGGTTAATGACTACAAAATCTCTAGGATTTATACACCTTAGCCTACCCTGTAGTCTTTATTTGTGATTGGGAAGTCATCATTTGCCTAAGTTCAAGGTTCAAGTGGAAAGGTTCGGGAATCACGCTTTCGTCGACGACATATTCTTAAAGATCATTGAAGACCCCCGAATTCCCATTGTTCATCTCAAGTAGGGGGATGTTATGTTTATGTTGAAAAAAAAAAGCCCAAAAGTTATGGTCAGAAGTATTATGCATGTCCTTTATCAAAAGTAAATAATTATACGTTTGCTTATTTTCGTAAATATATCAATAACTTTTTTGTTAAGAATACATTTCTTATAATTGTTTCACCATGTAACAACCAGGGACAGAAGACTATGGGTGTCCATACTTTATGTGGAAGGATGTATTTCAACAAAAGTACTTTAGTCAAGGCTCTTATTTAACGCAGTGCTCAAACTGCGAAACTAAGAAACACGATCAACATGCTTGAAACAAGAAATCAGATGTTATTGTCTCAAAACAATATGTTGAAGGCAAGAATAAAGACGTTGGAGGCATCGTTGGAATTGGCAAGAAATCCCGTTGATCATGCATGTCAGTCGAGTACTCTATATAGATGACATTAATATTCTTCATGTGGAGTAGATTTCGTTGTAGTAGTAGTAGCATTTGTTGTTGTACTTGTTTAATATTTTAATATTTAATATTATTGTTTAATTAAATGGAAACAAATACACAATAAAAACATAACGTAAAAAACTACACAAATATATTTTACATAAATAAATATACACACATATAAAAACACTACACAAATAAATATACTCTACATATAAAAACACTACACAAATAAATAAACTATACATATTCAAACACTACACAAATTAAATATATTACACAAATTAAACACTACACAATTAAATACAAAAAAAAAAGTACAAAGTTCGGTACCCACTCTATGGGGTGCTTGGGAAGCATTTTATGGGGTGCCCCATTAGACTACCCCTTTTCTATATAATAGTGTTTTGACTCTCGGTTTGCCAACAGGTTCTTTGTTTGTTTGTTTATTCTATTTTATGTCAACGAAAGTACTCCCTTTGTTTAATAGCATTGTCATAGACATCTGCATATACGTTCCAGAAATTTAAACATTAGCATGAAAGACTGAAACTTATTTATGATAAAAACCAAAAGAACGATACCACTAGCATATACTCTAAGGTTGGGGTTGAGGAAGATTATTTTTTTATCTTTTTATGTTTTTTATGAAATGGAAAAGTACGAATCTCGGGGTTTGAATTTGGGGGTTGGTATTTCTACCGATTACTTCTACTTATCTAATTATCTAAGCTAAGGTGTATGTAGTCTATGTCTATTGTTGTGTGCTCGTATGATAGTTAAAAATGTATTTGCTTAGACTTTATTACTCCCTAGTTATCTCCTATTGATGGTTGAATTGTCACATCCTTATTCTTAATCGCGTTGTGTTTCTAAGGTCGTAGGGTATGCGTTTATCTCTAACTCTTTGAAGCTACCAAAGGTTAATGACTACAAAATCTCTAGGATTTATACACCTTAGCCTACTATGTAGTCTTTATTTGTGATTGGGAAGTCATCATTTGCCTAAGTTCAAGGTTCAAGTGGAAAGGTTCGAATCAGCTTTAAATCGTGACATATTCTTAAAGATCATTGAAGACCCCCGAATTCCCATTGTTCATCTCAAGTAGGGGGATGTTATGTTTATGTTGAAAAAAAAAAGCCCAAAAGTTATGGTCAGAAGTATTATGCATGTCCTTTATCAAAAGTAAATAATTATACGTTTGCTTATTTTTGTAAATATATCAATAACTTTTTTGTTAAGAATACATTTCTTATAATTGTTTCACCATGTAACAACCGGGACGAAGACTATGGGTGTCTATACTTTATGTGGAAGGATGTATTTCAACAAAAGTACTTTAGTCAAGGCTCTTATTTTAACGCATGCTCAAAAGCTGAAACTAAAGATAACGATCAACATGCTTGAAACAAGAAACCGGATGTTATTGTCTCAAAACAATATGTTGAAGGCAAGAATAAAGACGTTGGAGGCATCGCTGGAATTGGCAAGAAATGCCGTTGATCATGCATGTCGGTCAGTACTCTATGACCTTATAAATGACATTAATAATCTTCATGTGGAGTAGATTTCGTTGTAGTAGTAGTAGCATTTGTTGTTGTACTTGTTTAATATTTTAATATTTAATGTTATTGTTTAATTAAATGGAAACAAATACACAATAAAAAAACATAACGTAAAAAACTACATAAATATATTTTACACAAATAAATATACACACATATAAAAACACTACACAAATAAATATACTCTACATATAAAAACACTACACAAATAAATACACTATACATATTCAAACACTACACAAATTAAATAGGGCTAATAACCTTTTAAAGCACTATACTTGTCAAGAATGTCAGTTCTATGTAGCGAACTAAAAAAATAACTCTTTTAAACATTAAAGTTGACATTTTTGTTTTTCTTTAAGTATTATGACCATTTTACCATTCGAAAAATATTTAATAAAAAAAAGAAATTCGAAAAAAAAAATTGAAATTTCAAAAAAAGGTATTTCGAAAAAAAAATCAAAAAAAATATTTTGGAAAAGAAAATTTCGCAAAAAAAAAGTATTTTGAAAAAAATTTAGAAAGGGTAAAATGGTCATAATATGGTCATAATACTTAAAGAAAAACAAAAATGTCAACTTTAATGTCTAAAAAAGAGTTATTTTTTTAGTTCGCTACGCAGAACTGTCATTCTTGACAATTATAGTGCTTTAAAAGGTTATTAACCCAATTAAATATACTACACAAATTAAACACTACACTATTAAATACAAAAAAAAAGAAAAAAGAAAAAAAAAAAAGAAGCATAACTACATGGGGTGCTTGGAAGCATTATGGGGTGCCCCATTAGAACTACTTTTCTATATAATAAGTGTTTTACTCTACGGTTTGCGAACAGATTCGTTTGTTTGTTTATTCTATTTTATGTCAACGAAAGTACTCCCTTTGTCTAATAGCATTGTCAGACCTTATTTTGTCTATAGCATTGTCATGACATGCATATCGTTTCAAATTTTAACATTAGCATGAAAGACTGAAACTTATTTACAGTGATAAAATAACCAAAAAGAACGATATCACTAGCATATACTCTAAGGTTGGGGTTGAGGAAGTTTTTTTTTTTTTTTTTATCTTTTTATGTTTTTATGAAATGGAAAGGTCGAATCTCAGGGTTTGAATTTGGGAGTTGGTATTTCTACGATTACTTACTTATCTAATTATCTAATCTAAGGTGTATGTAGTCTATGTCTATTATTGTGTGCTCGTATGATAGTTAAAAATGTATTTGCTTAGGCTTTATTACTCCCTAGTTATCTCCTATTGATGGTTGAATTGTCACATCCTTTTTCTTAATCGCGTTGTGTTTCTAAGGTCGTAGGGTATGCGTTTATCCCTAACTCTTTGAAGCTACCAAAGGTTAATGACTACAAAATCTCCAGGATTTATAAACTTTAACTCTAAGGTATTCTTTGGATGTATAGCCTACAATTACTCTAGGTGATTATAAAATAAGGTTCAACAAAGATTAATCAAGCATTATTAGCACAACGAATGACCTATCGCAATACTAGGTCAATCACAATTAAGTTAAGAGACAACCAATTAATATTCAATAACTAAGTTTCATATTACCTAAGCAAACACACAATTAAATTAGCCGGACATGGGGAACATGCAAGCATACACACAATCAATTGAAGACATAACTGAATTAATGATGTAAAACACTTATCTTGATGTAAGATAGGGTATGGAACCCTAAAATACTGTACAAGACAACCTTGGTTCGATTCAGGTTTTTACTCTAAAAGACTACCCTCTGAAAACTGAAAAATTCGGATTCTATATATAAGATTACAAATGCGACGGCGTCACCTTTAATTTGGAGCGCGTCGGTGCCGTTATTAGGGTTTCGTCTTGGCCACGTTAGTATTGCGGCGGCGTCACCTTATGCTTGTGGCCGTCCTCTTCAGTCTCGGCGTCGTCTGGATCAAATCAAGGCCGTCTGAGTTGCGACGCCCTACTCTTTTAAAACCTGAAGCCGTCACTTGTAAATAAGCAATTTGGCTACTGAGTCGTCACAAAATTTGTCCGACGGCGTCTCTAGTAGAACTTGACGCCGTCACTTGTAGAACCTGACGCCGTCCCCTTTAGTTCCAGCAGCCTGAGTGTCTCGATTCTTGACTTTGGCCATTTTCTTCGTATATTCGCGCCTTTTCGTCCGAATAAGTGTCATTCCAGCATTTTTCCTTCAAGATACCTAAAAAGTGAAAAGGAACGATATTAAGTAATAACTGATACAAAAGTAATCAAATAAGGGCTTAAACGACCCCTCAAAAAGGTACATTTTAAAACCTTATCACTCGACTATATCAAATGCTAGATGTTAACATTCCTTGTCTTTGGTCCGTAATTGACCATGAAGCAATTCAGAAGGATGCAAATTCGTAAGCTGCTATACATAAAAGAAAAGTAAGAAAAACATATTAACACATTATCATTCGGAAGGATTCCAAGTAAACAATTTTGATGCAATGTGAGGGCCAGATGAATGTTAAAAATCCAGTCACTTATTGAAGTATGGAATAACAATTTTGATCTTAGTATTGCACATAGAAGTAGGTTTCTAAACATTATATCACCATCACCATTGATATTTAGCCCTATCTATATTTCCTACACGGAAGGACCACTACCACTACAGAAATAGTTGCAACATATCAATGCTCTTTATGAACAATATGGTAGACAAAATTCCTTCATAATGGATATCGCTCTAAGCGAGTTCACGTATGGCTAACACAAGATAAATAAACTTTACATAGCAAAACGGCGATTACTTCACGTGCATCACCGCAATATTTCCATCCTTAACACCGTATCTTCACATCGGCTTGCAATATATCCATCCTTAACGGTAGCCTTTGTAAAGTAGTAATGCTTGTATCGTCTCAAAGAGGGACGATCGTCTTTTGAGTAATGTAAACTATCATCGATAGGGACTAAAAGAAACTTAACTAACATATATGCATTCGTTCAGCGCTGACATATTAATTATCCGAATTTTGTAAATAGACCAAAACAAACAACCATTTAAGAAATAATATTGGTCCAGTTCATTGAAGGAATAATAGTAGTAGTTTTATGATCAAGTTGAATTGAAGAAACAATCATAACGTTCCAGTTCAGAGAAGGAATAAGCAATAACATCGAAGAAAGTTTTACCTTGATAACGGTCCAGTTCTCGTATGCACCACGAGGCCATAGATTTGGGATAAAAAGGCGTCGTGGGATTCCCTTCGGGACAATTCAGTGATGCATAGGACACTTCTAGTTGGTGCATACTTGGATCTTGTAGTTAAATAATGACATCAAAAAGTAACAAATGAGCACAAAACCGAGTTCTATAAAAAATGATCACCTAGTAAAGCTTATAATTATTTAAGCCTCTCATTGAAGATAGAAAACGAAGAAAAACCTTTTGCCCTTGCGGCAACTATAAACAAAAGCGCAATGGCGGCGAAAACCCAAAAAATTAAAAAAGAAAAAGAAAAAAAAACACCTCTTTAAAAAAGTTTGTGGTGAGACACATAACGTATAGTAATGTTTAACTAAAAGGCCATAATGTCATACATTGAAGTTTACCTGTACTAAGTATTCCACTAATATAACATTGAGGTCTAATTGTTAACTCGACAAAAAACTTGACATATAATAATAATAACGAAGAAAACTTCATTTCAACCACCTAAAGAAAAAATGGAAATCAATTAATACAAACTTTGGAAATATACGGCCCTGCCTGCCTCTGCTTCTTGTTATGTTGCTCATTTCCATCTTGTAATTTCTTTTTTGGAGCAATGTCCATAAATAGCTCTTCAACCTACACCATAGGCAAGTCAATATATAACATAATCAAAAGAATCAACATTAATGTTCATATGAACACTAAAAAGGAAACGGGCCAAAATGGTAGAAAAATATGTTGAAGCTAAAAAGGAAACGGGTCCATGGGATGAAGTGAATATCACCTAGAGTATATTTAAGTGCTAACAACGTTTCAAATTTTTCTATTTATAAATGTTTGATATTATTGTCATCAATAGTTTGTGTTATAAATGTTTCTATTTATAAATGTTTGAGTGTTTGACTATTGGTTGATTATCAGAATTGTGCCTTGATATGTATTAATCAGAATGATTCACGTGAGCCAAGATCAAAGTTAAATAGAAGTTTATATAAGCTTTAAATGAAACTTAAATAGAAGCTTATGTTGCATGTTCACGTTGAAGACGACTAAAATAGAACGTATTTTAGTTTTTACAAGACACATGGTATCAAACTGTGCCACATAATGAGCATATCAAACAGCCAATCCGAATTTAGCCTAAATAATCTTTAACTATATATAGGATAAGTTATGCCATTGTATATCGACATGGCAAAGTTCTAACCTTGGCTAGCCAGTGTGGCGTAGGTTGCGGTCGAGGGTTGTTGCAAGTAATCCCACACCCAACGTCCGTAGTTGATTAGTTACCCATTAAACCAATTGTGATTCTTCTTCCGCCAAACATTACATCATAATAAGCTACTCGTGCAATGAAGAAAGAACAAAATGGATTGAATTAAAAAAAATAATAATAACTAAACTCACAATGATTGCTCTACCAAATGAACCAGCGCTAACATAAGCCCATGTTTCGGGTAGCATCCCCAACCAACTGCAAACAATCATATATTCTCTATAGAATTATATCCATACTATTAGCATATTGCCTCTGCCTCCAAATAAATGCAATAATAAATATAACAAAAAGAAAATTGAAGGCTAACCTTCCCAGGCGTCTGGGACAAACTTGGTGATGTAAGACCATATAAGTAATTCCAAGTGAAAAGGGAGCAATGGCTCAAAAGAAGAGTGACAACTCTAAAGCCATTTTCTCCAATTGCCTTATCGATTGCTAGAAATTTCTTATTTCCCTCCACCATTTTAAGTATTCTATCACGAGAAATATCTAGCAATTAAAAGGCAACACTTGCTGCTACACGAAACACATCCAAAGTCAGAGTTATCGATTGTTCTAATAGGTTGAAAAGGCAATTTTAAACCCATATCCTTTAAATTTTGTATATAGTAAATTAAGGTTAATATACAACTCTGACGTATCCAATGCATATAGTAAATTATCTACAAGAAAATTGGTACACGGTCGAAAATGCCCAATTCGTTATTCTTAATGCATAAAACCTATAATTTAATTTATTGCAAAAATTAGATTATTAATGCAATTATATGATTTTTTTAATCTCTTTGACATTACATGCTTATAAGAAAAATCAAGATATATTGGACAAAAAGTGTTTTAGGTCAATGCACGACACGACGACACTACATATGTTTCGTGAAACTCGTCCAATTTGGTACCTCCAAAATTATGAGTCTGTAAACTTATTTTTCAGAACTTACGGTTCCACTTATAGAGACAAGGAGTGTGCTGTGGCGAGCCAAATAGAACCATTGACATTGTTAGTGGCATTGCTGGTATTGCAAAAAGATGGAAAGGATTATAAAAAGTTATAGCATTTTACAACATTTTTTCTTTTTTGTATGTGTAAACCAGTAAGAAGTTAGTGTAGCTACCTACTATGTGACCAATATTCAAATAAAGAAAACTGAAATAGAAAGACAAAATGACGATATCTGTAAATGACGATATCGGACTTCAAAATAACCGAGACTCGCTCTAGAACCCGCACTAAACCGGCAGACTTACGGACACATCGGTTCAGGACTCGTACATCAAAGAGCTCAATCAACTTCGATTGACAATCCTAAAGAACAAGAATGGGAGAATTCTTTGAGTTAATGTTCGATGAATACTATGGTGGAACTTCGACAAATGAATCAAACCATCATTCCGCTGCACCCGCTCAACATCATCCTCCACCACCAGCAGAAGATGCATCTACAACGGTCGAAACCAATGCACCAACTCCATCTACATCATCTACATCTACTACGGTTATTGCACCCGTTCTACCAGCAGTTGATGAGCAAAACCAAAACCATAACGATGCAGCGTTAGATGGCGACTTATTTGAAAACCCGTTTGCTACGGAATCAGATGAATCATCTTCTAGCTTACGAGAACCATCTAACTCGCATACGTTTAACCAACGGTATCCTTCTACACTGAAGTGGACAAAAGACCACCCAATTGAACAAGTTATTGGTGAACCTTCAAGGCCAATTCGACGAGGCGCCAACTTGCCACCGATTGCGACTTATGCATTTACCTTTGCTCAATTAGTAATACAGAGCCAAAGAACATTAGCGAGGCAATGGGAGCATGGATAGAAGTGATGCAGGAGGAACTTCTCCAATACCGTCTTCATGACTCTTGGGAAATGGTTCCAAGACCCATTGACGTTCGCGTCATTGATCTTAAATGGTTATGTAAGAACAAACGGGATGAAGAAATGAGCGTAATCGCAAAAAGCTCGTCTTGTGGCCAAAGGATCTGAACAAGAGGAAGGGATAGACTTTGAAGAGTCATTAGCGTAGCTAGACTTGAAGGTCGGATTTTCTTAGCCTACGCCGCTCACAAAAACATCACGGTTTATCGGATGGACATTAAGACCGCGTTCTTGAATGGAACTCTGAAAGAAGAAGTGTCGTGAGTCACCAGAAGGCTTCATAGACATGAATCATCAGACTAGTCTACAAACTCAAAAAGGAAATCTATGGATTGAAACAAGCTCAGAGAGCGTGGTATGACGAACTGTCCTCTTTCCTTATCCTAAACAATTTCACCAAAGGAACAGTTGATCCTACCTTGTTTACACAAAATGCAAAAACGACATTTTGATTGTTCAGATTTATGTGGACGACATCATCGTTGGGTCCACTAATCCGAATCTTTCAAAACATTTTGAAAATCTCATGAAAAGTAAATTTGAAATGTCCATGATGGGGAACTAAAATTCTTTCTTGGTTTACAAATACATCAATCCCCACGTGGAATTTTTATAAATCAAGCTAAATACACAACTGAGATTTTGAAAAATCATGGTATGGATAATTGTGACTCTGTGGGAACACCAATGGTAACTTCACCAAAAATTGGAGCCGATTTGTTTGGGAAACCTATTGATCAGAAGAAATATCGAACATGATTGGTTCTCTCATGTATCTTCTTGCTAGTCGACCCGGATATTCATTTTGTTGCTTGCTTATTAGCACGGTTTCAAGCAAAGCCTACCGAACTGCACCTCAAAGAGGTTAAAAGGATCTTTCGGTACTTGAAGACATCCATTCACATGGGACTTTGGTATCCGAAGGAATCCGGATTTGATCTTATTGCCTTTTAGGATCACGGAGACGCGCAGTGATCAAGTTACAGCAAAAAGTACATCCGGAGGAGCACAATTTTTGGGTGAAAAGTTAGTAAGTTGGTCTTCAAAGAAACAATATTGCCTTTGCACTTTCAACCGTTTGGCGGTATGTGTCTCTATCTATGTGTTGTGCTCAAGTTCTATGGATGAGAACACAACTCACAGATTATGGCTATACTTTCGATAAAATACCTATGTATTGTGACTCGAAAAGTGCCATAGCCATATCATGCAATCTGTTCATCACTCAAAGACTAAGCATATCCGTGTCCGCTATCACTTCATCAAAGAGTACGTCGAAAATGGTGCTGTTGAATTATTCTTCGTGAAGACAGATTACCAACTCGCCGATCTATTTACTAAAGCCCTTCAAAAGAAAGGTTTGGCGATTTAGTTCGACGACTTGGAATGCGAAGCCTAACCCACGAGGAGTTAGAGCGTCTTCTCGAATCTTCTTGAAAATGTTTTTCCAACAAGCTTATTTGTAAATATTTTTTTGAAAAACAAAATACAAAATTTGAAAAACCAACAAAAGCAAAATATAAAAATATAAAATTTTCAAAAATACAAAAACAATATAAAATAAAAAATCCAAAAATATTCTTCTCCACATGTCTCTTGTATAATCGATATTCATGCGTTTCTAGAAATGTCATTCAACAATGATACGGGTATGTACGGATGCTTGAGCGAGAGTTCTTTAATATGTTTTCTAAAACATGTCGTTTCTAAAAATTTCTTCAAATAATGGCTTTCGTATACTTGTATGAAACAGGACGAAAATGATGACTTTTGATTATTTCATATCAAAACTCGTGTTTTCAAAGAAAAATGTAGTGTACTCAAAAAGATTGTACATTTAAAAATGGTGAGAAATCATCATCATCTTGAGCACTTTTTCAAGATTGTTCAAAATCTTTCAAAATATTTTGTGCTCAAGATAACTCCCTCTGAAACCCTTTAATTGATTATGCTTTATTAAAGGGGGAGTATAAAACTAAAATGTTCCAAATTGCTAAAATCAAATCCGTTTATCTCCCCAAAAGATTCTAAAATGTTGTTTAATCTGTTGATATCAAAAATATCACAAACATGCTATTTTTGAGGGGGAGGAGACGTGATTAAAATGTGATCAAAAAGTTTTAATGATCGTTGTTTGAATCTCATAATGAGCTCGATTCGAGAGGAACCAATGAAATTGACGGGAATCTAAGTCAGTAAATGTACCATCTCGAGAAACTTGTGATAGATATGCACCTTCATGGGTCTAACCTCCTTTTCAAGGAGTGTTTACAACTTCAAGTTAGTTATTAGAGCTAGTTGTCACCTAAAAGCTGACAATGGAACTCTTTAACTAGGCAAGCGTCGTGTCTCATGGGGAATTGTCTATCATAAGGCGATCAATTCAAAAGTCACGAAACTCTACCCTCTATGTGCAGATTTCTGTCAAAACTTATATGCACATATGAAGGGGGAGTGTTTCTGAAAATATAAAACTCGCGGAGTGTTTCAAACATGTTTTCTATCATAAACACTTTGAGAGATTTTCAAGAAAAGTTTTATGGCAACATGGGGACGATCATGGAGTTATAAGGTGACTAAGGATAGAAAATTAGTCCTATGATCCCCGAGCAGAGGATCTACCCAAGGACATCACCAATAGTTAGTATTAGAAGTCCTTAGGTATGATTGAAAAAGGAGTAATGTGAGAAAGGAGAAAGAAGGGTTGAAGAATTAAAAAGAAAAGTAAAAGAAAGGGTGAAAAGAAATAGCCCTCCATATTCAACCTTAGAGCGGCAAGGGTTCAATTCATACACTCTTTGGTTGTCACTAGATGACACTGGTATTGAAGACAAAGACGTCATGGACCCATGGCCTACTTGCACTAAACCTTCTAGCTACTCAATTCCTCTTAAAAGGATTTGTTTCATTCTCATTGGGAACCCTACATAATCTATCGACTTTCTCTTAGAGATTGTTGATATTGAAGAAGGAGACCCTCTCCTAGTCTCCGCTCAGGAAAACCAAAATGCACTATTGAGTCTAGAGCCTCGAGATTCATTACAAGATCTCATAGGAACACTTGACATGACATCGCTTGTTGTTCATCAATAAGGACACAAGTGTTATATTTTAGAGTCCTCACGATCTTAGTCGCCAGAACATTTATGAGAAGTTTCACATCGTGATCTTCGGTGATTGAATGGAAACTCTGCGGGGTCAACATCAAGCGACCACGGCAGCCGAGTCACTTTGGTAACTCCGTGGATTACGCTTAGTGTGTCAAGCGGTCTACTGATCGTGGGTGATGCTCGGTGTACCTCGACTCATCGGAATAGATGTACTCGGTATATCGCGTTATCTCACTTGTGGGACTCCAGTTCGAGCGGCCCTTGTGAAATTAGAGGCGTGTTTTCACACTATCTTTGTTAACACCCTCGAAATTCAAACTTGTAAGTGCGGGAATCCGCTTATTACTAACTTTGTTTTATGTTTTCTTCTTATGGAAGCTCGGGCGGATGGATCGTGCGAGACTTCGCCACATGCTCATACAAACAACACATGAAAGTTCTCATCAAAATCAAAGGCAACTCAAAGTTAAAGATGATTCTTCGTCAATGTCAAAGAATCTACAAAGTGTAAAGACTCGAGAACTTCATCATTGGAAACTCAAAGTCAAATAGAAGTGTGAGCATGGTGGAGAAAGGCGTGGAGACACCTAACCAACGAAGTTGACAACGGAAGACAACCACATTATCTGATCACAAAGCATGAAGGAACAAAGAATCAAGACTATTCTATATCTACACATAAAGTTCAAGCTCGAGAAAAGTAAAGACCTAATCAAGTGGAGCATCTTTTGAATGACCACCTTTAGGGAGATTGTTAGCCATAATAGTTTTTATTAGAAGTGATGGTCATTCACATTTAGGAACTTTATAACGTGTGTTAGATATCGTGATAGAATAGTCAACGGGCTCGTGGATTGGACTAAGCTAAATGGGTACTAGTTATGTAAGGCTTGCCTTTTATCCAATCCAACCCATGTCCAAGCCCACGAAGCCCATAAGAAAGCCTTTTAGGGTTTTAAGTTACTTGTACTATAAATACCCCTCAAATGGTCATTTGAGGGGTGTGCTTGAGTGTGTGTGTGTGTGTTTTTCCTTGAAGCAATATACAACTTATTGTTTTCATCTTTCTTCTCTCTATCTCTCTAACATACACGAATGCATATTCAAGTCACCAAGTTCTTCATCTTTTCCTTTCTTATTCTTTACGCATATAGTGTTGGTTTAACGTGGTATACTTGTGTTCGTTAAGTGGGTATTTGTGATAAGGTTGATATATCTTTGGTCCTAACACTAAAAGACTAAGCCACTTACCTCCAAACCAACATAATTTGCAACAAAAAGTGCATATCCATCTGGTCCATATCCTGTTCCACATTGAAAATGTAGGAGGAAGGTAAGAACTATTGAAACCCATTAACCACTCATGTGAAAGAGGCTAGCTTTGAGATCACACAGTCATGGTAGGTGTTTTGATCTATTATTAAGAGCTTATAGCTTCATGGCACTGATACAATTTTTACAGTTACCATCAAGGTTGATAATGTTCTCAAATACAAGTCATACGAAACTATCTCCATATATGTTGCATTAGCTCCGGTACCTAATATCGCAGGTGCAATTACATCCTTATTATTGTATTTTCCTCCTGCTAAAATTCTAACCATATCATTCACCTACATTTTTATCGCAATATTCCAAAATATTAAGATTTAAGATCCTAATTGATTTGACCTCAAAAACATTCTTTATCTTAAAAATATATCTGAAAATAAAACTGATAAGAGAAAACTTGAAATTACCGAATCTGAAAGACGCATATCAAGGCTATCCATTTCCATTGCTTTTATAACCCCTTCTATAATGTCTTGACCAGTCTGTTATTGTTATACATAAAACCATTAAAACCAAAGGCCTAGCTCAAATTGCATAAGTTTTCTAATCAATAAACCTTGATGAAGAAAAATACATTAATATCTTATAACACCCTAATCATCACAAGAATATGCACATAATTATGCGTTTACAACAAACCTTGATGTCATACTCCTTTTCCCATCGACGTGCGTCACTTTTATCGCTTTTCTGCATCCAAAACAACCAATATTAGTATGGCATAAACCCAATTTACTACGATTGGTAAGGTTTTGAAATACCGAATGAAATGGCGGACTATGATTTGGAGATAATATTTTGCTATTCAAATTCTCTGTGATTTGCTATATTATTTTGAAAATAAAAGAATAAAATCCCAAAAAATATATCTAAACATGGCATTGATTTTGTGAATATGTTTTTTGAATTAGATAAGGCGTTTTGATATTTAGATGCATATAATTTTGGAAATGCGAAGTTAAAAGGGGGCGTTAGAAAAAAGTTGGTTGACTGGCATTAATTTTAGGGTTTCAGTTATATTTAGATGATAAGATGGAAGATGGTAATGTTGTAGAAGGGATACCATTTTGGAAATAAGAGATTCTACAATAAAATGTGGATTGCCTTAGTGGTTGAGGCATTTTTCTTTCAAACTTGAAACCCAAGTTCGAACCTGGCAATGTACTGTGCCTTGTCACTATTTCCACCTCATCAAATGATGTGCCATGTCAATATTAAAATGCCTGATCAACATTAATGATGTGTCATATGTAGTCTCATATATATGTGTCATGTCAACATTAAAATGTCTCGTCATCGTTAATGATGTGGCATATGTAGTCTAGTATATACGTATAGATGTTATTGCAAATTCCTCTTTATTTAATATTTAGCGACTGATAAAAATTGACAGCGACTTGAGGAAAAATTATTGGTGATTTTATCTTCAATATTGTTAAAAAAAATAAAATACACGTTATTGATGATGGTGAACAATATACATAGTGATAAGGATGGTTTGGGTTTTGATGTGTCATGCTCATGGTTTTGGTTTATGTTTTTGGTGTACAAAGCAGAGCATGGGTTGCAATGCCAGTCGAGGTATGATGTTTTTTTTTTGTTTTTATTTTATGAAATCAAGCCGTTTGTCGGGAATGTTACTTTACGCCATTTTTTGTTTAAGCTTATTTTTGCAGTTTCAATGGTATAAAGGGAGTTACGGTTTCAAACTATCGATGTGACCGACCGGCGAATGGCGTGGGGAATGAAACATCCAAGTACATCGCATGAAGATGGCAACTAGAAAAAGATGAAAGCAAGGTAATCTTTTATGGGGAGGTTAGTTTTATAAAAGATTACCTTGGGTGTTTAGTTTATAAAAGATTACTTTCGGGAGGTTAATTTTGGTACATCGCATGAACAATCAATCAATCATCTTTTATAAAAGTGATTGTTTAGTTTATAAAAGATGATCGGTTAGTTTTGGGGAGGTTTTTGTGGTAGTTTTAATTAAGGTTTCACTGTTTGACTTTTTTTAAGTATGATTTTTAAGACTGATAGTTTTGTGCATATGTTTGTTGGCTAAGTGGTTTTTTTGGCATTTGAAAATTGAAATATTTGGAAATGTTTTGGGAGTGTTTGTTTAAGCTTATATATGGGCTTATGGGTTTATTTGATTTCGTCTTATATACGACAACATGGAGCAAGAAAAATTGCGGAATCGGGTCACGTTAGTTGACCTGCTACGAGAAAATCTACAAAACCAAACGGTGAGTATTACGCCTTTACACGACACATTATAGAGATATCAGTGTGACTCCTGAACATTCTTGAATGTTAGATCCACATCCCTACAATTCTAGAAATCGATAGAAAGACCACGGTACTTTAAAGATGCTACACTTGCAAACACAAAATATATACCAACTTCCCGCATGCATACTGTGCACCAATCACAACAGACACTCCTAGCGACTACAGGTTAGATCAACTGTTGGTGTGTAATTCCCAAAACAGGGTAAGATAATCAACTTCAGCAGAAACAACAACTATTCAGCAGAAACAAATACCACTAAGTGGTTACCGGATATCACTTGGAATCGTGTGATCACTTTCCAAAGTAAACCGACCTAATGCAGGGTTACACGAATATTTACTTGGGATAAGACCAAATGCAGTTATGGAATTAGGCACAATTCAATAACCCTTGCGCTTATAAGTGTTTTGTGTTTTACGTATATGTTTCATGCATAATCAGATATCCTATTTATAGGATAATACTCTTGGCAAATTCAATGGAATTATGAGTATTAATCGGCCCATTAATAGCCTCATAATTATCCCCATTATAGCCGTTAGTGGTTACATGACCAATTAAGCGTGGTCATGGCGGTTGAAATTGCCACTTGAATAGGTCAAGTTACAAGCTTGATACTTTCATCGGTACTTTCATAGTGCTATCGGTGGTTACTCTTGCTTTGGTGGAAACACCACGCCGTTATGTAAACACTACTTCAGTGAAACACCGCCGGTGGAAACAATCGATCGGAAATCTTTGCTTGGTGGAAACAACGATAATGGTGGTAACCACAATTACTTTCACCACTACCAATACAAACCACTACAAAAGTGAGGTGTTCATGGACCTTATGGGTGTACACTCTGTACCTCCTAACCCATTACAAGGTGTGAACTATTCCCATAAGTGCACAAAATTTTCCAACAATCCTCCCCAAATTTAGTTCACTTCCTTTGCATGAAAAACAAACATCAAGCAAAACATGTGCATAAATGAAAATGTCACGAGGATTGAATTTCCATCTTAGTAAATTACACGTTCAAATATTAGAATCGAGTGTTCTAAGAATTGAACCCTTCAACCCATTTGAATACACGAAGATAAAATACACACAAGTTTTCAAACACGTAAAAGCTCCTGACACTATACAAGCCATGTGTCCATATCCAAATTCATAAATGTTGTAAAAGCTAAAAGTCCAAAGCTTCCAGAAGCGGCAAAACTTCAACATTTACATAGGTGGTTCCTCTTTTATTCATGCTCCTGCTAAGCACTTTTTCAAAGAAAATTAACCATTAAGAAGTAAAGACTTCATCCTCCTTTCGGCCGAGGTTAAAAGCACACCTTGGGATGTAAAATAAAACATGTGCAGTCCTTTGAATGTTTAGCTTTCACATTGAACTCGGCTCCTAAGTTTCCTCGGAGTTGGGTGTCCTAGCATTCAGTGACTAAGTTGGACTTAAACCCATCCCTTTAGAAGACTTTATAACCAAGTCTCTAGCCAGACCCTTCGTCAAGTGATCGGCTAAATTACATTTGAGATCTCACAAACTCTATAGATACCACCCCCATTCATGATAAGCTCACGAATCATGCTATGTGCGACACCTACTGTCTAGACTTACCATTGTACATCAGGCTATAAGCCTTAGCCAATGTAGCTGCACTATCACACCGGATAGAAATAGGTGCTATAGGTTTAGGCCACAATGGAATCTCAAGGAGCAAGTTTTTCAACCATTCAACTTCTTTACCAGCAGCTGCTAAAGCCAAATTCGATTCCATTGTTGAACTGGTGATGCAAGTTTGTTTCTTGGATGCCCATGAAATTGCACCTCCACCAAGTAGGAATACCCGGCCAGCGGTAGGCGAATTGTCTTGATGTTCTTGATCCAACTTGCATCGGTGTAACCTTCCAACAGCGATGGGTAACGGTATATGAGAGACTATAATCCATAGTTCTCTTCAAATACTTCATACCCTTTGAACTTGCCGTGATGAGCACTAGGATTACTAGTATACCTCAATTTTCCCCTTTACAAAACCAATATCTCTGGTCACAAGTCATGGCATACATCAGACGACCAATTACCCTAGAATACTCAAGTTGAGATCGACTTTTCCATGATTAGGCATCAGCTTCTCACAAGTATCCATAGGAGTACTCATTTAGTACAATCAAAGTAATTGAATTTCCTCAGCACCTTCTCAATATAATGAGGCTGAGAGATAGAAATTCTATTACTTTCATGTTTAATCCTTATACCAAGGATAACATCAGCCTCCCCATGTCTTTCATGGAGAACCTTGATGACAAAAATTCCTGTCGAGTCAACTGATTTTGGTCGGTAAAAATCAACATGTCATCAACATATAGACAAATGATGAATCCTTTACCAGAATCATCAAATTTGCTATATACACATTTGTCAGCCTGGTTAAAAACATAACCACTAGACAAAACCACTTCATCAAATTTTTGATGCCATTGCTTAGGTGATTGCGCTAAGTCCATAAAGAGACTTAATCGGTTTACACACCTTGTTTTCATTGCGGAGCAAGATGAAGCCACGAGGTTGGTTCATATAAACCTCCTCTTCAATTCACCATTCAAGAAAGCTTCACATCCATGATGAATAATCAGTTGTGAATAGATGCCATTCAATAGTTCCATCTACCTTCATTTTCTTTTTGAAAATCCATTTGCAACCTAGAGGTTTGCAACGGTAGATCAACCAACATCAAGTGTTTTCCCGATGGAATCCATCTCATCATTGATTGCTTCTTTCAAGAAAGCAATATCCTGGGACTTCATTGCTTCTTCAAATGTCTTGGGATCATCCTCAACAATGAAGCAATAGGAGTATTGGTGCGAGACCTCATCCCTTTCCTTCAACCAAGTATAGTTGAAACTTCGAATGACTTTGAGTCCTGAACCTTTTGCTCTTCTCGAGCAGGTTCAGTTGTTGTTAACCACAACCTCATCAGGGACCACTGATGGTTTATCATCGAGGGACCTTTGATACACCATGTCAAGAGTTCCATTAGGAATCCTCGACTTGGTCTTGGGTGATGAGAATCTATTCTCATCAAAGTCGCATCTTGATTCAATTATTTAGTTAACTGAAACATATTCATTAGGTTCAATAACATAGAACCTAAAAGCCTTGGAATGCTCGGCATATCCAACAAAGATGCAATCAATGCCTCTTTCACAAGTCTTTTGCTTTGGATCGAGAGTCTTACAACCCCTACAACCCCGGACGAGATAGTTCGGTTGGGTTTCCTTTTAGTCCAGAGTTCATAAGGGGTAACCTTGTTCCTTCTGTTGGGAACCCTATTTAATAAATAGCAAGCTGTTAACATAGCTTCACCCCAAACCCTGACTCAGTCTGAATAGGACAACATGGAATTAACCATCTCCTTCGACTTGTTTTCCTTTCGGAAATACCATTTCTTGAGAGGATAAAGCGATCGTTTCATGGATTATTCCAACAACTGAAAGTCTTGAGTATTCATGTACTCACCTCCCCTATCAGTCCTTAATCTTTTGATCAAAGACCCAAGTTGTAATTCAACTTGAGTTTTAAACACTTTGAATTTATCTAATGCTTCATCCTTGGTATGTAACAAATAGACATAACAAAATCTAGAAGCATCATCAATAAATATCACAAAGTACTTCTTATTCCCCAAAGAAGGAGTGGCATGCAAATCCACAGTCACTGTGTTAGCTCAAGACCTTAGTCTCACGACTAACATCCTGAAAGGGTTTCTTGGTTATCTTGGTCAACATGCAAGTTTTACACTTTTAAGTGTCCATGTCAAAAGCCGGATCAACCCATCCTTTGACATATCTTGCATTCTTTTATAGTGTACATGGCCAAGTCTTGCATGCCATAGGGTAGAGTCAGTCTGGTTATATGTGGTCACAAAAGCTGAAATATAAGTGGTAATATTAAGCCTGAAAATTTGATTACATAAATAACCAAAACCAATAAAAACACCATTCTTAGAAAGCACAAATTTATCAGACTGGATAACTTGTTTATATCCATGATTATTCAATACACTACTTGAAACCAAGTTCTTCCTTATATCAGGAACATGAATAACATTAAACAAAGTTACAATCTTTCCAGAACTAAAATTAAGATCTACACAACCACGGACCATATGCACCAAGGTGTTGACTCATTTCCCATGTGAAGAATAGAACCATCATTCATTGACTCATAAGTCTTGAACCAACTTCTATCTTTGCACATGAACTGTTGCGAGTCAACCCGCCACATCATCATCCTGCACATAATGAGATTCGGATACATATGTAACATAATAAATCTGAAAAGACTTATTAACCATATTCTGACCTTTCAGCGAGTTGGAAGAACCACCACTCCACTGAACCATTAGTGCGATCCATTGGCTTTACCACTTTAACACCCTTGCAGTCCCTTTAATGTGACGGTTTTGCTTCATTTCCAACAAGTAGGTGTTGCCTTCTTGTTAGGATCTGCCCTTGTGTTATCATGAAATTTGCGTTTGCCTTTGTTGTCATTGTACAGGTAGGTTGTTATGCTTCACCATATTGACAACGGATGGTCGGTAGCATTGCTACTCTTTGGCTTGTCATTATCCTGCATCTTGAGAGATTTCTCAATGCGCAGATACTTACCAACTCAACCGAGTTAACTCCTCTTTCTTATGTTTCAAGGTATGCTTGAAATCTTTCCAAGAGGAGGTAGTTTGTCAATGACACAAGAGACTTTAATAGCCTCATCCATGTTCATATTGTGTTGTGTAAACCTTCCAAGTATTCCAGAAGTTCATTGTATTGTTCCATAACTGGTCCAGATCATTTTGTAATTTGTGAAATTACTAACAAGTAACTTCTTACTTGATGCATCCTCAACCATATATTTGGCATCCAAAGAATCCCACAGTTCTTTGGAAGATTCAAAGTTCTGATAAATATCAAACAGAGAATCGGACATACCATTGAGAATTAAGCCTCTGCAAATGTAGTCATCATTCTCCCATTTGCTCCTCCTCTGATGCGCTCTCATGTAGCATCATCCCCATCATCGAGGAAGGTGGTGCATATACCACACTCATACATGCCAGCAAAGTGCATCTTCTTCTTGCGCCTCCTAAAGTCCACCCTTCAAACTTGTTCAGCCAGCAAAGTTTGAAGCCATGTGCCATTTCATTGCGCCATTTGCCATTGATTATCACAAAATAGTTTACTTTGATTGTTGGTGTGTAATTCCCGGCGGGTAAGATAATCAACTCGGAGAAACAACAACTATTCAGCGAAACAAATACCAAAGTGGTTACCGGATATCACCTGGAATCGTGTAATCACTTTCCAAAGTAAACTATTCGACCCTAATGCACGGGTTACGAATATCTACTTGGGATAAGACCAAATGGATTATGGAATTAGCACAATTCAATAACCTTTCGCTTATAAGTGTTTTGTGTTTTACGTATATGTTTCATGCATAATCAGATATCCTATTTATAGGATAATACTCTTGGCAAATTCAATGGAATTATGAGTAATGCGGCCCATTAATAGCCTCATAATTATCCCCATTATAGCCGTTAGTGGTTACACAATGACCGCGTGGTCATTAAGCGATTCGCTACCATGAATAGGTAAGCAAATTTCAAAACTTTACTTTCATCTTTCATTAGTAGCTATCAGTGGTTGCAATTGCAGCGTTAAACACCACGCTTCGGTGTAAACACTACTTGATGAAACACCACTTCGGTGGAAACACCACCGATGGAAACACGATCCGATTAAATCTTGATGGAACGCGATAATCGATGTGCCACAACAGTACCACCAAGCACTACCAATACAAACCATTACAAGAGTCGGGTGTGTGGACCTTGGGTGTCTCATTACCGTCCTAACCCATTACAAGGTGTGAACTATTCCCACAAGTGCACTAAATTTTCCAACATCAACATCCTTATAACTACAGTGCAAATATGGCTATTCTCTAACATTACAGAAATAACACGTTACTTCTTTTGCAACTATTCTTTTCATGATCTAATTACTGACGGGACCGGGACAACTCCATTAACCTGCTTCAGCGACGAAGCACATTGCTTTGTAACCGAATGCAACAAAGTGATCAGGGACGAGCACCATACAGATCCGTATAACCCGCCCCCAGTGTTAGAGGCACTGCAGGGTACCACGCACCTATTTCAGTTACATTTCAATACAAAAAGCACAAGAGGCTATCGAAACTTCATACTCGAAACGGTCATGGAAACTGGTGTACATTTGCTGCCACCGGTTGAGGCAATCGAATCAGCTCAGGTAAATGAGCCCCTAGCAGAAACCCAGCAAGTCCTGTCAACAGCACCCGAAACAAGTTCACAGACCGCATTCACAACATATGTATCAGTTGGCAGTCCACCAACGACACCACCACCACTGGAAGTTATAGAAACTTTCACACCTATACCAGAAGAATACAAGCAGGACACCGATGAAGACGTCCCCAAAGACAAACCGAAAAAAACCTCCATTCAGAACAACTGTGCAATTCACAGCATCTACTACCTTGTCGATACGTGAACCGGATTTAATTAACGTGTCGTCGCAGCCGTCTGCTCCGGTTATTGGCAACGGAAAAGCAAAGTTGGATGACCTTTACAACTGTGCAATTGACAGTACATTTTTTTGTTTACACCTTCATTACTAAACTGTCTGTTCTTTTCGTGTTTCCGGTATGTTTTCTGTAGCTAATATGTATGTTTCCTTATGCAGGCTTCGTAAATGGATCATGCCCTCTGGAATACTACATGCTTCCTCAACAATGCGGCCGGCTGGTGTGTTTCTTTTGCCCTTTGGATCTTGGTCATCGTTTCTTCATTTTCAGTTTTGGACTGGTCGGTTTAGATGCTATTTTTTTTGGATTGTAAGTGTCGTGCCTCCTACATTTGTGTATGGTGTGGATGATGGCAACACAACTGCTACTGATGTGTTAAGTGCCACGGTGTCTGGACCATTTTCTCCTGAAGGCTGCACATCGTTTCAGCATGTTGTGTCTGAAGGTTCTGATCATTTATACGATGTTAGCCTTTTGCATCCTCATACGTTTACCGTTTCCTTATACCATGTTGTTCGTGCTTTTGTAGGTCTGTCTACGTATGGTGTTGATGGGTATCACCAGCCTATTGCTTTACGTCAACAACAGGGTTCTTGAAAAAAGTTTTAAATCTTTTGGCTTTTTCGGAAAGTATTATACGTTTAGCCAAAAAAAACTCGGTCATTTTGGGTCCTGAAATGGGTGTGGCACTCGGGCCTGGAGTACAGGCCAACATGCGTCTGATTGAATGCTGAGATAGGAGCTGGAGCAGCTGCGGTTTCGGACTGACTTGGATCAGCTTGGGTGTTGAAACAGGGCATAAATGAATGTGTTTGCAGAGTTAAATTTGAAGCTAAAACGGGCCAGGTTGGGGACTGAAATGGGTATGGAATTTGGGGTTGAAATAGGGACTGCCACGGGAGCGTTTGTGGCTAAAATGAGTGGGTTTGCGTTGACTGGAGCGGGCCTGGAAGAGGTGTACTTTCAGGCATAAAGTTTCTAATTTCAGCTACTGAGGTTCATATAGTTTTTGTATACAAATGGTGTTATTCTTTTAACTGGCAGCAAGTATGTAGCCGATCTGCAGCCGTAACTGACGCATCATCAACCGCTACAAGAATAAGTGATTGGGTCGTGTTCTAGGGTAGTAAATGTCCATTTTTTTACGGTTATTGTGTTACGTTTGTAACTGTCCCATATATGTAACTGCACTTGACATTCACATATGCACACCAAATTTTCATGAAATGCTAGCTTCTATCGTTAAAAAATAAAATTATCTCAAAACAATAACATAAAAAAAAATTACAAAAAATCCCGCCGCAACGCGGCGGGTAACATTTCTCTTGTTATCAATCATGTCACGAGATAAAATCATCAAAAAAAACTTCATTAAAAAGAAGAGTAATGATAGGGAGACTTAACTTATATGACTAAACAATTCATCATGTGACATGCAAAACATATATTTTCTCTTTCATAATACTCACAATTAATTTTGCTATGTGTCATCATTTTAGAGTTAGAAATATCTTTAGAAAAAGTAGTTATGGGGAGGCCTAAAAGATGTGCTTAAATTCATGCCTAAACATGTGTGGCATCATCTTGATGGCTTGAGTAAAAGGACCCACTTTTTCACAAACCATCAAGATCATGCCACATATGTTTATGCACGTATTTAAGCACATACTTAGGTCTCCCTATCATTTTTCAAAAAGAAAATCACGAAACACGTATCTAGTCATGGAGGTAAAATTATTAGACTTTAAGAAAAACCTTAACTACAGGGTAGTGTTATAACTGGGGTAGAAGTTATTAATATAAGCACCCGTACATTACAATTAAGAGCTTATGACAAGAGCTTATAGTATAAGCTTTCACAAACTACGCAACAAATGAAGATAATGTGAGCTTATAGGAGTTATAGCTAAGATTTGTTAAGGCAGGTGATATACGTAGGCACGTAGCAATCTTCTAAAGGAATTTAACATGAAATAATCCAACTATCCAAACTTACTTCAAAGATGTAACTTTTTATTTTTATCTTTTACTTTGCGTACATCTTGTTAGGAAGTGACATACAATATATCTTCAATTGCTGAACATTTTCAGGTAAAATAGCTAGTGATGACGTTTAATTAGCGAACTGTTTGACGAAAAGGTCAATTGTGCTACTTATGGAATATAAACGATTGTGTATTCAAAAGATTCGTGTTTGTTCGTTTGTGCTGGTGTCTGCTTGAATCTACTCGTACTTACAAAGATTGTAGAATCAAACCTGTTATCGAGTCTGCTAAACTGTTAAACCCAGGTTAGATTCTTTCGAGCCAAAACAGAAGTGTAGGACAGTAGGAAAAATATCATTTTGAGATTATGTAACAAGACGATTTGCCATTCGTCGATGTACTTTCTTGTTTGCATATTTTGCAACATAACAGTGACAATATTAGTAAAACAAGCAGGAAGTATAAAAGAAGTCCTAATATGCCTCATATATAAATTAGCAGATCATTTAACTGTATGTTTAAGAAGCTATGGCCCAAAAGAAAACAGATGCAAGAAGCAACTGTTTCAGCCAGTTTTAAGTATGTTAATAGAAATCGAATCACAATCTGCATTTTCACGGCCGTTAGATACATAAGTGGCAGTTCTATCTATACTACCCTTCACAAGTAACCATACCTTACATCGATCCACTTGCACCATCAAGGTAACCATGGACATTTCCATTACTAGCCAGTAGGACTTGCAGATGGGGTGGTAGCGCATTTCTAGAAGTGTTGAGAACCGGTTGTGATGCTGCCTGGACAGGTTCTGTTGGGAGAATAATCATCTGACTAAGAGCGTCTGAGTAAACGCGACCCGTTATACTTCCACGCATGCGTCCAGTTGGTCGCAAGTTTTGCTCTGCTGGTGCATCAACTGAACCATCCAATGGCCTGAGAACTTGAACTGGACACATGGGACGCACAAAACACCAAATTTCTAATTAGTGCAAATGGGTCAATTTGGGTTTAACTTTAAGAGGTCAGATAAGTATAGAAAATTTAAAAAAAAATACTGTATTTAAACCTCCTAAATCGTGTAATTCAAAAAATATATTTGTGGTCGCGATCATCTGTCTCTAGTTATTACTAACAACAGATTATCCATATATAAGTGTAGTTTATGTAAATACATTTATCACGATAGTTATTTATAGAAAGGAAGACATACATTTTGCCTTCTCAATTATGATCCACCTTTATGATTGAAACCATTAGAGGTGGCAAGGTGAACGGGTCAAAGCACATAACCATCCGCAAACACGCAAAGTCACATCTAATTTTACATAAAACTTTCGGAATCGTTTTTATTTGAAAAAACAGATCACTAACTTATTTTATTTAGTAGCACTAAACACAAAATAATTTATAAAATTTCAGAAAGAGGAGACGGTATTTGAGAGTCGGCTTTGTGTTTTGACCCGTTCACCTTGTCACCTCTAGTTATAATAAATGACATCAGGCCCTACACAACGTTAGTTATGATTCGATTTATATATATACCTCTTTGTCCTGCCAATGATGTCATAGTCACAGATGATCGTAAAGTCTGGAGCGGAGATGGAACAGTTGGGCCGCCGCTACTGAACGGGGTAGATGGTCGAACATTAACATAGTGATACACATCTTGGTTGCTTTGTACATATGTGGGACCTACAATTCCTTGATGAATTTGGGGAGACAACTGAGAAGGCTGTCGCAATGAATTCAGTGGCATCTGATTTAAGGAGTGATGTTGGTAAGTGTTGAGTTGGTAACTGTTTGATTGTTGATGTGAACCTGAATGAGCACTGAATTGCTGAACTGGTTGACTTGAAACATTTACGTTATCACGATGAACCCAATTCTACAAAAAAGAGAGGAGGATTTAAGATGAGTATCTGAACGCATGAAACAGATTTATTAAAATTCAATTAAAACGTTGGTAAATAGAGGTGGCAATTTCAATCCATTTACTTATGAACAGGTTGCTTTCACAAACTGATCAAACAAGTGATAAACAAAAATTGGTATACAAGTGCACGAGTCAAACGGGTCGAAAGTCTCAACATAATGTTTTTTTTAACTCGAACCATTTTATTTAAAGTTTTAAACATTTACAATATCACTGAAATACTACAATATCTTTAATCATATTTGACATTAATTATTTACAAAAATATAATATTTTAACCCAAGCTGGCCTGCACATATGAACCCATACCAAAGAATTATGTGTACCCAACTCACTAATTTTGACAACTTTAATATATATATAGATTGTTTGTACCTGTGACCCCATGTTCTGGGACGGCGGACTTGAAATCATACGCATCGTCTGATGCTGATCTGTGTGATAATTATAAAATTGTTGCTGTCTATCAGCAATGACAGTTCCAGTGTACCTCCCACAGTGATCATTACGCATGGTGTTCAGGTTATGCTGTTGAAACTGCATGTCATTGGAAACATAAGTTTGACTTGGACCCTGTGAAACAACATCCATGACAGCACTGAAAACTGAATGTGTCGGTAGCTGCATATTGTTTGAAGCAGACATTTGACTTTGACGCTGCAAAATAGAATTTAGAAGAAGAGTATTAGATATCCCAGTTGTATGTCTCGGTAACTGCATATTGTTGGAAGCAGAAACCTGGATTTGACTTTGGCCATGCGACATAGCATTCATGATAGTGTTGGATGTCCCAATTGCATGTGCCGGTAACTGCAAAGTGTTGGAAGCAGAAACTTGACTTTGACTTTGGCCATGCAAAAGAGTATTCATGGCAGTGCTGGATGTCAAAATTGCATGTGTTGGAATCTTTGTATCGATGGAAGCAGATCTCTGACTTTGATTTTGACTTTGACCTTGTAAAGTTGCATTGCTGGTACCAGTTACAGGTGCCATCATGGGAGGTGCAATACTACTACGCACATTATTCATGCTCACAGCTTGCAACTGGGCAGGAGTGGGTTTTTTATCAACTTGCTCAGGATTACCATCCATATCGTTGTCACCTTCAGCAAGTATTATAATGTTTGGATCGACATTTAAGGAGGTCGGAGATTCTTGGGGTACAGGTGGTTTGTCTTGTGGCTTATTCGCATGATCATCACATTCATCAAAAGTAAGCCACGAGCCATCACCAGAGACTTTCACATGAGAAACATTTCCGCCTACTTCTTTCAGAACCTAATGAACAAATCACTTACTTTAAATAAAAAATTTACCAAAATCAAATGAATGGGATACGATAGGTCCTAAGCTTAAAGGTGGCGTAAATCAAATGAATGGGATACGATGGGTCCTAAGCTTAAAGGTGGCAATTTTGACCCATTTGTAAACAGGTGGATTTCGGTTTTGTTTGATACTACTACAACACTTCATACTAGGAAGTTTTTTTACCATTGCAACGATAGGATTTTTGGAAATCATAATTAACATTAAGTTTTATAAACACATGAGAAGTGTTCCGAGTCAACCCGGCCCGACAAAAAAAAACTGCATGCTTTGACCTGTTAACCGACCCAACGATCCCACCCAATCTGCAACCCCTACTTCTATGTCAATTACCTTAACCATGCCCTGGTCAATTCGGATGTCAGTGAAGCAGACAGATTGACCACAATGAGGACAGCGCCACGATGGTCTTCTTGAATTTATATCCACATAGTTGTCAAAATCAAAACACTGCAAAGGAAGAAAACTTAAAGAGTAAATTACAGAAGCCCAAGAGTTTAAAAATTTACTAAGACCCAGATTATGGGATTCTTTAATGAACCAATCTATCTGAGAAACGAGTATGGAAACTCACCTGAAGATGTTTGCACAAATGTCCTTTAACAGGTGTGATAATGCGTTTAAAGCTGCATAAAAACAAGAAACCAGATCCGATGATATAAATAATTGAAGATACAGAAATTGCTAGTTTTATCGAAAAGATGATCTAATGAGCTGAATTAGCAATTAATAGCTTCGACAGCATGTATAGTGTGGGGCATACCTTATGGGACAAATTAGTGATACTCTCGATGGCCCTTCGATTATATCATTATCTATTATAAGAAAACAAACAAAGAAATACAGATAAGAATATCAAACAAGCATTTGTTTAGAATTTCTTCTGCCTATGCTATATCCTCGTACATTAAATGTGTATACCTGAATCTGATGTGGCGGCAGCTGGTGCCATGTAAACTGGAAGTTCAGGACAGCGTGGATTTGAGCCCATACTCATGAAGGCAACAAGTATAACATATTTCCCTAACAGAGTTTAGTGGAAAGTTTAAGATAGAGGACTAAAGCATTTAAGACATACTAGAAACAGAGTGTATGTGTTCAATAGATACCATTGAACTGGCCCAGTGCTTGGAGAAGATTGGATCCAGACTTATTAATATTTGTTACAAGTGTTGGAAGCTGTGGCCCAGGGTCCTGATAGGAATATATAACAAATAGTAATGCATTAAAGTATTAACGAAACCATATCGGGCAACAAGGTCCTGCATACATATGTAGCTACTGGAGGTGGCAATTTAACCAATTTACGTATAGATGGGTCGATTCAGGTTAAAATGCATCTCTAAAGGATCAAAGAGATAAGATTAAAATAATTGCTTACAATGAAATGGGTCATCTGTCACCAATAAAGAAAAATTAATGCATAAGATCAGCTATTTTATTTGATTCAAAAGAGATTATTATTACAGTAATACTATTTTTGCATATTTGACACAGTATTAAACTAATACGGAGTAACTGAATAATAAATGGACGGATTTTATTTCGGGTCAAACCAATCCAGCCCCACCTATTTCGACCCGTACCAAAAATTACTTAGTTTGACCCATTCTCCAACCCACCCAATTTGCCACCTCTGGTAGCAACCCTCATAAACCATCTATACATACCTTGTAAACATAAGTCCTTCTATCGACTGGGTTTCCGTTCAAGAAAATGCTAGAAATTGAACAGAAACAATTAGGGGTCAGACCAATTTAAATGTATGCATGCTTTGTGAAAAGAATGAAGGAGGAGTTAAAAAAAACATACTTGACTTGCTGGGGACTTACGATGCACGACGATGTCTCTGTAGTATCTGTTCGAGCAACAAACAAATACTGCAGGGGAGTTAAATAGAGAAATGGGAAACTTAAAAGCAAAAATAAAAAACTAATAGATTGTGTATGTGTAGTGAATAACGTCAATAAACAAAAGATAATAGTTACTGTGATGCACTTTATTGGCAAACTACCACCTACTGGAGAATCAAAATTTTGGTTAAAAAGATGTCCTAATCAGAATTCATGATAAAACTAACATGTATCTCGTATATCAAGTTGTTAGGTACAGGTACTAATAAGCATATCAAGATCGCAGCACACGTAAGATCAGACGCATCTATTCCACCGGCCAAAATCGTAGTGATCGTTAGGATCATCTGGTAGGATCGTAAGTAAGATCGTAGGACGCACGTAGATCGTAAGATCGACACGATCCGAAGTTCACTTTTTTTTAAATCTTTTAGTCCATCTCACTTGCAGAAAAAAATACACGTGTTTTACTAATGTCTAATAAGTAAACCATTATTGTCTCATTTTCTAAATAGATTATATTTATACATGTGTTTTACTTTTCTAAATAGATTATAGTCTAAAAGTGTTCAATAGTTTAATTTATTTACTTCAATCGGATTAAACTAATCAAATGGTATGTTTTGAAATTCCACTTATGAAACGCTTGTTTTCTGAAATCATGAGCTAGATATGTTTTGAAAATTTAGGACTTATGTTATGTAATATTATTCCACTAAAAGCTAATGAACGATGGAAACTTTACTTTTGTGTTTTACTATTACTTTAGTGTTTGAAATTTGAACTTACATTTTCAGTGATATTATATAAATTTACCTTTGATGTTGTATAAATGAAAAATGTTGACTTGGATATCATTTGTTTACAAAATATGACTAATTGGTAGGATCGTAGGACGCGATCCCATCCTACGATCTCGATCTAAGACAAAATCGATCTCATGATCGCGATTCGATGTTCTTGCTAATAAGCAATCCACACTCAAAAGGATGATTTATGGTACAAGAGCAACAAGACAAGAACCACTTACTACTTTCTCATTAGATGCTTTTGCATTCGCTGTCATATAAAAGTCTTTCACATATGCACCATATCCAGGCTACAATATAGACAAAATGATACTTAGGACACAAAGTTTCAAAATAATTTTGTTAAAGGAAAAGGGAACACTATTACCGTAGCCTCAATAAAAGCAAGTACTTCACCCATCTTCATTCCTGGATAGAACCTGAAGGGATATAATAGAATCCGAGAGGTTAACTATATAAATATAAAAATAGTTGAGCAAAATACCAAACCGGTCTGCAGTAAGAGATGATAAACACCTTGAGATAACTGACGAGACGGTCTGGTGAAATGTGCCCTCCCCAGAAATCATATCTTTAACGCTGGAGAAATTGTTTGCTATCTACAGTTAGAGTGGAGAAGACTTTATTAGAGAAAAACTGTAAGTGAAGGGAATACTGATAAATACAAGTATTATACCAATTAACAACCATTTACGAACCTCAATTGAAAGACTATGAAGTTCTTCATTATCCTTCTCACTAAACCATCCAGCTTTACATGCACCCTATAAGAAACAAGGTAACAAAACTAAATACTCGGGGAGGTAAAAATATATTATCACATGATAGTTGGATACAAAAAATTAATTCAGAAACTACAATCTGATTGTGTTATAAAACCCATGAACAACAAATGACATGAATGAACTCCATTTACTTACATTGCTACATGGAATGAAAGAAATTAAGATATAAGAGTACCTTTATTGAGATCATCAGCACCATGATAGCTGCTCGAAATGACATATCATTGGTCCATCGACATAACTAAGCCCATAATTGGTGTTAGCATTTCATGAATTATTGCACAAGATACTAAACATACATTAGGTAAAGGACATGTGCATGTGTGTATATATAGTTCATTTTGTCACTGCCGCCATATAATTCGCTTTAAGATGCAAACCCAGTGTTTGTGTCTGTCTCTATAAAGGGATTGATCATCCAAATAGACCATATTTATGAAAGAAGGGGATATGCTTGTCGTATCAATAGTTAGAAAACCCATAGTGCGTTCATAAACATAACCATACAATTCCCACCAAAGCAAACAAATAAAGTAAACAAGAAAGAGAGCTCCATAGTATTCATAAACTCCAATATATAGAAATTTACACAGCCCAGTTAACTTCTGATTGTGGATCAAAAAAGCTGAGAAAACAAAGTCTCAAAATGTATACCTCAATTAAAGATTTTAAATCTAACCCTTTTGGATAATAAACATCTATACTATACCTGGTAAAATTTTAATTATAACAGAGACACGAAAATATTTAATATTTAAAGTAAAGACATTTTACACAAAACTCCCATTCTAAAATAGCGCTTGAGTCCTGTAAATGATCCTATAATCAAAAATGATATTTTATTCTCTTCATACCCCATTAATAAGTTTTACTGTATAATTAATCACTACTTAAAAATAATTAAAAAAGGAATTCAAAATATAGGAATCTAAACTTTAAAGTAAAAAACCACAGTCCACACCCCACACCATAGGTCAAGATCCAATACATGATACATTATAACCTAAATTATAAAGATGTTAATAGCTTATCGTGCAGTGTCGGTGTGTCTAAAGTATTTAATTATGCCTATAGAATGTAATTTAACTTTATTGAATAAAACAAGTTATTATGTAGACATAAGTTAACTTGGTGCCTTGACATCAAAAAGTTTAGGTTTGACATTTTTACTCAAACTCTAGAGTAAGAGCGAGCAACAGAGCATGTTAAAGAGATCCCAACCTGCTTCATCAAATTAGGTAATTCTTGAGCTCTTTGTGGAATTTCATTGATGTCGATAGAAAAGTCGATACCTCTGCAATAGTCAATGTATATCCGGTCAGTATGAGATTTTAACTAAAAAGAAGCTAATGACAACTAGAAAGATTCACAATTCATATATTGAAAGGTAAAAAAAATCATGCAAACAGCCTAGCAGCTAACAGCCTTGTTCAAAACTCTATATATAATTACATGCATGCATAGAACTCTTGTAGATTTCAAAGTTTTTAGAAGAGCATTTAAATATATCAACTATGATAAAAACAAGTATTGTGAAGATGATGATGGTACACTTGTCACAAAGTCCGTTGAAAGAAGTCTCATAACACATATCTAGACATGTATTTTTGGGTAGTAGATGGTCTTTATCGCATAGCCAATATATAAGAGTTTTAAGTATGTGAAGTTTCATAAACTTGCAACAATTTTCTGCAAAGTGCATCATACAATATGTCACATATACACCAAGTCAATATAAATGAAAGATTTCCCACAATCAAGTTTCTAGCTGTATTATCGCCTAGTTATTGTGTTTACTCTATAGACTTAACTACCAAGGAACTATAATCAACATTAAGATTAAAAGCAATAAAAAGAATCTAATGACATAGAGCTTGAAATGATCAACATTAATTCTCATTAAGTCATTCTAAAAATACAAACTCAGAATTCAGATACAAATACAAATACCAAAGTCCAATTTTAGAAACAGAGTGATTGTTTCGTTTTTACTAAGAAGTTCAACATCCACAATAACTGTTGTAGTGTGTGTGTGCACGCGCGCAATGAATGGCACATAAATTATCAGCAACTAATTTTAGGTTTCAATAACAGAATAACAACCGCAATCAGTTTTAAACCATAAATTTAGATACAAAATGCATAATTTTAGTATATCTTACCAAATTAGACAAAGATTTAGATGTTATAATAACAAGTTCAGCATTCTCACTGTCTCTTTGTAGTTTCTGCATATGTGAAATCCACGCACATATAAACTATCGGCAACTTATTGTTACCATGACTGTAGATACAAAAAAACACATACTAGAGAAATTTTACCACCAAGTTCAACATCCGCAAACACTTTTTGTGGTGATAATGAAATCTAGGGTATCAATAAACTATTCACAGCTAAGTATCAAGTTTGAATAAGAACACAACGACATATCAGTTTCCACCATAACTGTAAAACACACCAAAAAAGCATAATGCAGTATATTTCACTAAGTGATACTAGTATCGTTAAAAACTTGCAAACAACTTCAGCATCCACTCTAACTATTTGTAGTGTGTTTGTCTTTGAAATCGATGCATAACTGAACTATCTGTAACTAATTGTTACCATAACTGTAGATACAAAAATAACACAAAATAAAGAAATTCTACCACCAAGTATAAGTGTCCAGCATCCACACACAGTAACTTTTGTAAAGTTTGTGCGTGCATGTGGATCTAGGGTACAAATAAACTATCCACATCTAACTATTAAGTTCTAATAACAAATATGATCAGTTTTCCACCATAACTGTATACACACACAAAAAGAAGCACAACCCAGTCTATTCCACAGAATAATACAACCACTGCAGAAATTTTACTAAGTCCAACTTCCACAATAACTTTTTCTTATGCATGTGTATGTGTGTAAATTGGTACGAAAACACGTGTGAGTTTGGCCAAATAAGTTGTGCCCCGAAGCTGGAGCTTAATTTAGAAAGCAACTTGAAGTAGCTTAGAATTTGAGAGTTTATTTTTATCATAAGCTCTCATAAGCTTTTCCCGCAAATGAAAACTTATAGTTTATAAAACTTTATTTTTTTCTAATCAACTAAGCTTAAGCTCCCGTAACCTCCTATTAGTTTGGGCGCCAAACACACCTCCATAAGAAATAACTTCTACTACAGAGTTCAACATCCGTGCAAAATAAGTAACTTTATGTGGTGCATGTGTGTCTGTGAAATCTAGGGCATTATTAAACTATCAGCAACCCATTACTAGATTCCAACAATAATTATCAACTTTCAACCATAACTTCCAGATACGAAACCATGCTACACAGTATATCTCACAAAATGACACAAATATTCACAAAATGTTACAAACATATTCAACATCCACATGCACACTACTTAAAATTGAGAGCACATAATACAAATACTAAAAAATAATCATTAGTATCAAGTAAATGGTTGTAACATCCACAGTAACTTTTACTAACGTGTGAGTGTGTATAACGTAGGGCACAAATAAGCTATCTGCAACTATTAAGTTTTAACACCTTTTAACTACAGAAGATAGTCAAGATACAAATACAGCATAATGCACAGTATAATTTCACCAACTAATACAAACACTAAATAAATTTTGCTGTCAATTTCAACATCTAAGCACATTAACTTTATGTTTTGCGTCCATGTGTGTGTGTGTGTGCACGCGTGTGAAATCATACATAAGCACATACTGTCTGGCAAAACTAGCCACAGTTGTTATAGTTTCCTTGTCAACCAAAAAAAAAAAAAACAAAAACTTGTTTTTTTGATACTTCAAATATAAATTTATTCTTAAATAATCATATTCTTTAATATTTTAAATAAACTTTATTTTCATAAAAATACAAGTTTAAGCTCCTATAAGTTTGTGTGGCAAACACGCCACACAACTAAGAAATTTTACAAACAAGTTCAACATCCACTTTATGTCGAGCGTCCGTGTGCGTGTAAAATCATACAATAACAGACATTGTTTGACAAAACTAGTGGCAGCTTTTCCAGTGTAGCTTATTTTAATAGCTACTAGAATAGTTTATAGCTTCCATGTCAAACTCGCACTTTAAATAAACTTATTTTTCTTATATTTATTATTTTTCGTAACTACTAATAAGTTTAATCTCCTAAAAGTTTACGCGCCAAACATGCCACATCAAAATTCTGTTACTAACAAGTTCAACATCCACACGCATAGTAACTTTATTAAGCCCGTGTGCGTGTGTATCTGTGAAATCATACAAAAACACATATTGTTTGACAAAACTAGCCGCAGCTTTCGCCTTCAGCAGTGTAGCTTATTTTACAAGCTACTCGAATAGTTTATAGCTTCCATGTCAAACTTACATTTTAAATAAACTTAGTTTTCCTATATTTTAAACAAAACTTACTTTTCGTAAATAAACAAAACATAAGTCTAATCTTCTATAAGTTTACGCACATAAACACGCCGTGTAACCAAAAAACTTCACATCAACACATACTTTTTGACAAAACTAGCGGCAGCTTAGCTTTCGCCTTTCGGAATGTACCTTCTTATAAACCTACTCACATCATAAATAAATATACTTTAAAAGCTACTCTCAATAGCTTATGGCTTAACACTTACTTTTCGCAAAAGAAAAACTAAATAAATATTCTACAAGTTTATGCAGCGTGTTATACGCGCAAAGCACGCCGCGTAACAAAAAATACTTCACATCAATAGTAAAAAAATATATATCTCCTATAAGTTTACGCGCCAAACACGTCGCGTAAACTTATGTACGCGTGCGTCTTTACGCGTAAACTTTTTCTTTTTTCAAAAGTAACTATTATCAACCTACAACAATACACATAATAATAAAATAATAACTTATAAAAAAATATTTCAAAAAAATAATAATAATGAAGTAGTACCTAGATAAAGATGAACAGTATTTTCCGAATTCTGTATCGTTATCAACCGTTACGGTGCCGTTAACGTAACCGAACAACCGTTCAACGGCGGTTGAAATGACGAACGAGCTTAGTAGCGGCTTTGACGGCGTTAAGTTTGCCGTTAAGGGAACGGGGGGCGGTACGGTGGTCATGAGAGAAGGGTGTGATGAGTTTCAAATGTGTGTGCTTTTGTAATGAAGGGAAATGAAAGGTTTTTTTACTTTTTTTTTTGTTTACGTGTCAGATGGATGAAAAGATACAGCTGTAAAAAGTAATTTCTTTTGGTGATAGGTCTTACTGATGTGAAATATTGGTGGTTAAAATTGACTAGTGATCTTGTTCAAAGCTCAAACATGAATTGGACTTAAATGTGCATATCTTTTGGACTTAAATGTGTATATTTTTTTACTTGATTGTGATCAACGGCTCAAAACCGGACCGGACCTAAACGGAACTAGCCCAAAACTTTAGACCGAGGACCGGACCAAATGTGTTCGGTCTGGGTCGGGTTGGTCCGATCTTTCGGTCGTCCGGTCTAAGAAGGCATAATAGTTTACGCTTTAAAGACCCAATCGACCGAGATCAAATAAGGAAAATTTGGACCGCTGTTCTTCGTTCACCGGTTTTTGGTCGGTCCGGTTAGTCTTTTCGGTATCGGTCGGTTTTGGGTAGGAAAAGAAATTGACCAAACATACTATTTTTCACTACTCTCAATTGAGGAGGAAAAGAAAATGAAAAATGAGTGAAAAATAGTATGTTTGGTTAATTTTTAAAGTAAAGTATTTTCTCTAAATAAATGGACTGAAAATGTTTACATCCTATTACTTTACTTTATTAAAAAAAAACTCAATAATATAGTGTTAGGCTATTTTCACTAAAATATACCCCACAACACACAGACACATACACATACAAAACACTCACACAAAACATAAATGACCTTTGCACCAGCTCGTTGCAATACCAAAAAGGAGCCAACCGACACTTAAGTGACATCATCCCACCTCTCTCTAAAAAACCAAACCAACCTAACCCTAAATCCTTCGCCATCGTCTCTCTGGCCGTCGGCTTAGGTCGACGGTTCAAAAAGACCCTCTCCAACCCTTCTTCTTTGTAGATACTTTACCATTTCGTTTCAGTTTTCGATTAAATAAGGTTTACAGTTCATTCTTTTTGCCCATTTTTCGGGATCATTTTCTTTAAGATCGATGTGGTTAGGAGTTGTTTTTTTGTTCAGTATGCTCAGTGGTTCAGATCGGTTGTTTCATGGTCGAAGTGGTTGTGTGGTTGAAATCGGGAGGTCATGATTGTGAGGTCATATGATGGTGAGGTCATGGGACGGTTGAGATGGTAAGGTCTTGAGTTAACGAGGTTGTGAGATGGGTTCAAATCGTGAGGTCGTGAGATGGTTGTGGTCGTGAATATGGTTCAAAGTTTGAGGTCGCAAGATTGTTTTTGGGCTATGATTGTGGTTGTGGAGATGGTTCAAATAAAATAGTGAGGTCGTGAGATGGTTCAGATTGTGTGGTTGTGATGGTTTGATTTAGTGTCAGCAGGGCCGAGGAGGTTTTTGTGGGTCTTATCTGATGTTTATCGTCGGTTTAATATGCTTGGTGGTTGGTTGGTTTAGCTTTTCTTGGGTCGTTATAGAGTATGTGGTGTGGATCGTGTGTTTGTTCTAAATTTCATGTGGGTGTGACCTAGTTAATGTAGTTCCAGGAGGGTCGAGGTGTTGAGCCAGGTGAGCAAAGGTCGGTAGTTTTGACTTGTGATGGTTCTACAATTATGAGGTTTCTTATTCGTCAAGGGATTTTACATATCCCTATGCCACCACTCGATTTGTTTGCAAGGTTGAAACTTTATGGCTTGAGTTTTATTCAGTGTCAAGGTTGTGGTCGGGTTTTTAACCTATCTACATGCGTTCAAATAGGGTGATGCCCTTAAGTGGTTAGGTGTTGTGCGAGAGTTTGAAGGCGGGTTGTCGTCCTTTGATTGTTAGATCCCCATTGTCGATACAAGGATCATTTTCGAACACCAACCCAATCGGGACGAAAAAAAGAAAGAATAGCAACTACATCAACAACCTTGATTCCTGACGTGAACGACCGCTTTCTTGGAACTAATTCATAAGCGCTTGAAATTCGAGTTATGCTAGTTGTTTCAGCCTTTTAAGGTCGATGTAGTTTAGTGAAGGTCGTTGTCAAGGGTCGTGTTTATGGATGTTGTAGTTTGTGATTGATTGAAATTGCTGAAATTCCTAGCAACTTGCTAGTCTTAATAAAAAAGTAATGAACCCAAACACCCTCTAACCTTAAAAGATTGAATCATAATCGGAAGATGTAATGAATTGGTAGCATTATACTTGATACGAACCATCGATTAGTACAAGTTTGGGTTTTGGTATAGAAAAAAGTTATATTTTGTTCAAAAATTAACATTACATCGTAAAAATCTATAGAGGTCCCGGACACCCGCGAGACCCTCTGGTTCCGTCCCTGTTGGTAAAACATTTTGAAACTCATTTCCTATTGTTGGCGTATGTGTCCGACAATCGTTGTCCGAAGGATCCTCGCCGACGGAACGCTTTACCTATCGTCCGGACGACAAAAGACAGTATCCAGCTTTCAAGGGATTCTTGTCACGTGGCCTATCATCTAGGGTGGTTTTAGACCTACAGGCAGGTAATCTAGGCCCGCTAATAAATCTACAGAACGAGTACAGTTAAGTAGATAAATACCCCAACACATTTAATGTTTTAAGGGACACTTACTTCAACCACTGCATTTATTACCATCTATTCCATCCAGCTTACTTTCACGCCGGAGCTTGGTCCTGGACACCGTCCAGGGCGAGGCTAACGTGTGTTGCTCATTGTGCAGGAAGGAACACTTATTCCCTCCGGCATCGTTGACTATAGTCGAACTCCCCAGCCAAACCGGATTGCGGGAATTTGCCTCAACAAATTGGCGCCATCCGTGGGACACGTTATTCATTCTACCAGAGAATTGGATGGCAGTTGAACCACCACCTCCTCGCCGAATCCCCTCCGGAAAACGTAGGCGGGAGCGGAGTCTTCAATAGGCAAACCTCCGGAATACCGGAACAACTACAAGCCCAGATGGCATCTTTAGAGACCCTCCTCAGAAAGTACAATGCCACCGGGCCCGGAGTCATCAAGCCTATCCGGCTCTCTTTCGAAGAAGAAGACGAGCAAGAGGTGCTGAACCAAACCCAAAGGATGATCTCAGCAAACCCCATAAAGAAATTGCTCGATCACCCTTTACACGAAGAATAGTAGAGTTTGCTGGCCCGAAGTACATCATGCCCACCAATCTAAAACTATACGATGGCTCGGCTGACCCGGACGATCATATCAACCGCTTCGTGGGAGCAGCGAACCAAGGAGAATGGCCGATGCCGGTGTGGTGCCGAATGTTCCAGCAAACTATGGACGGAGCGGCACAAGGATGGTTCAGCAATTTGGAGCCGGGTAGCATTGACAATTGGGACGAACTCAGAGCAATTTACCGCCGGTTTGCTCCTACAAAAACCTGAAAGATCCTACAGAAATCACCCGGATTGTCAGGCAGGCCAACGAAACACTACCGGCCTTCAAAGAACGGTGGACTGACGAAGCCAGTCGGATACCAGGGGTTCCCGAACTCATGAAAATATGCTCATGAATGCTCATCGGTGCCCTGATTTGGCCAAGAAGTTCTCCGATCAGGTCCCAAAATCTGTGAAAGAAATGATGACCAGGGTAGACGATTATATCCGGCGGAAGAGGCATAAAACACCGAGCTGCCAAGGAGAAACCCATGACCTATCCCTGGCCAAAACAAGTCTCAAGAGACAGAATCCCTGGGAGGATTCAATGATAGGAAGAGGGGGCACCGACGGCCTTGGGAAAGGAATGATTCTCGACAGAGAGAAGTTTTCTCCCCCTATGTCTCTCCAAAAGCCGAAGCACGACCCCGAAATGAATTCAGACGTAGCGACTTCAATAAACATGATGGTTCTCGGATCCCTCTCTCCGGCCTTACTAAAAGCCCAAAGAAATACTTTCCAACCAACATCACCTAAACTTGCCCCCACCGCCCCGCTACGGGAAGCCAAGCAAGCAAAGAAAATGAGGATCGGTTCTGAATATCATGAGAAAGAGGCCATCTCACCAATGACTGTTATCATTTGAAAAGGCAATTGGAAGTGGCCCTTGAATCGGGGAAGTTAGATCACTTGGTTAAGAATGTCCAAAGAAAAGGAAAGGAAAGGCACAACGGAAAGGAAAAGTGATCAACATGGTCCGTCAATACTTGGAGGATCGTAAAAGAAAGGGCAGGTTCTATGATGAAGACTGGATGAATATCCCTATATCCTTCCCCGTGATAAATACGACAATTGCCTGACGAGCCGTTAGAGGCCAGAAGGATATTTCGTAAGGAGGGTGTTTGTAGATGAACGCCCGCCCAAGTCATGTATGAACATTGTTTCAGGAACTTTTGTCCTTCCATCCAATCCCGGCTGCAAGAAACTAGTTCTCCGCTGGTAGGATTTTCTGGCGAAGTCATCCGGCCGATGGGGAAGATAGAACTAGAGGTACGCATGGGGGATCATGGTATGTTCCGGACGGTGATGATGACGTTCACGGTAGTAAAATCGCCTTCTCCCTACAACATAATACTGGGCCGAACGGGTCTCAAAGAATTAAGAGCCATACCCTCTACCATCCATGCAATGATGAAATTCCCCACTTCGGAAGGGATAGCCACTCTCATCGCCAAAAGAGCGGTAGTCATGGAATGTAGGAGATTCGAGGAAGGGCAGGACCCCTGGAGAAGCTGCTCTTCCGGAGAGGAATAGAAACTTGGGATCAAGAAATTCAAGAAGGTCAAGAACAAACGGAAGACATCCTAGTTAACGCAGCCTACCCAGAGCAACGAGTAACGATAGGAACCAAGTTCTCACGAGAATGCCGGAGGCAACTCATCGAGACCTTGAGGAAGAACAAAGATATTTTTGCCTGGGAGCCGCAGACATGACCGGGTGCCAAGATGCCTCATACAAGACTCTCTGCGTGAACATCTCCGACACACCGTGGCCCAAAAAGAGGGATATTCTCGCGAAAAGAACCAAGTGATCAACAGAGAAGTGGAGGAATAGTTCAAGGCCGGCATAGTCCGCCCGGTAAGGTACCCGACATGGATATCCAATCCTGTGTTGGTTAAGAAATGTGACGGAAGCTGGAGAATGTGTATTGACTTCAAAAATCAACTCCTCGCGCCCCAAGGATTACTATCCTTTGCCGGAGATAGATTGGAAGATTGAATCCGTCATTAGGTATAAGTATAAGTGTTTCCTTGACGCCTACAAGGGTTATCACCAAATCCAGATGAATAGAGACGATGAGGAAAAAACGCATTCTACAGACCGAGGAACATACCGCTATACGAAAATGCCATTCGGATGAAGAATGCGGGGCAACCTATCAGCGATTGGTAGACTTCGCCAATCACGATAGGGAGAAATCTGGAGGCATATGTGGACGACATGGTCATAAAAAGCCGAACAGAACGAGAGATGATCGCTGATATAGCGGAAACCTTTACAACCTTGAGAAGATAAACAGTTGAACCCACGAAAGTGTTCTTTCGGGGTGGAGGAAGGTAAATTCCTCGGTTATATGGTGACATCGGAAGGAATAAGGGCCAACCCAAGGAAAAAAGGCTAGAAACCTTAAAAGAAATGCAAAGCCTGAGTGGGAAGCTTGCAGCTTTAAATAGATTCCTGTCAAAGTCGGCGGAAAGAGCTCTCCCTTTCTTCGACACGCTAAAGAACATCACTAAAGAAAACAAGGACGAATACCGATGGACGAAGGAAGCCGAAGTTGGCTTTCCAGATGAAGAGGTTGATACTCGAATTACCTTCTTTATCCACACCAAAGCCGAAGGAACAACTGTTCATATACCTCTCGCTTCAATAGAGCCGCAGTGTTCTGGTAGAAAGAAACGGAGACAGTTGCCGGTGCACTATGTTAGCCGACACTACATGAAGCGGAGAAATACTACGCCTATGGAGAAATTGGCTTTGGTTCATACGCGATCCGAAGGTGAGGAGGTATTTCGAGGCTCACCCCATCCAGGTCATAACTGATCAGCCCATCAAGCAAATACTGAATAAACCGGAAGTCTCAGGAAAATTAGCCAAATACGTTGTGGAGCTAGGAGCATACAATATCACTTACGCTCCTCGCAACGCATTTAAGTAAGTGCTGGCGGATTTTCTAACAGAAGTGTCGGTGGAATCTAGATGTAGGAAAAGTCCGAACGTGATGGAAATAGAGGAAGGAGAATGGTTATTATATACAGACGGAGCCTCAAATAGTAAGGGATCCGGAGCGGGTTTGGTTCTCACGCCCGAAGGTAGAACTGACCTACGCTCTGCGGCTAAACTTTCCTAGCACCAACAACGAGGCAGAGTATGAGGCCCGCTAGCCGCCTAAGGATCGCAAGAAAACTCAAAATCAAGGCTTTAAGCGCGGGTAGATTCAAACTGTGGCTGGCCGATCAATGGGGAATTCACAGCCACCAAGGAAAGCATGTAGAAGTACTTAGCCCAAGCAAGGAAATACATATCCGGCTTCCAAAACTTTAAGATTCGCAACATTCCGAGGGCCCAAAATCAGAAGGCGGATATATTAAGTAAACGTCAGTGGCCGATCACCGACCAAAAAGGTGCTCGAGAAGTCCCGGAAAGGTCCAAAAGATGAAGAAGTAGTTAATAACCGTAGAAGAGGAAACGGACAACCGGATGACGATCATCAAGTGTCTGGAAGAGGGCGTATGGCCGAGGATCCCAACGAGGCTAGAAGCTTAGGATGAAGATTCCTCAGATGTTACGGAAGGTGTCCTCTTTAAGAAAGGTTACTTGGTACCGATGATGAGATGGTAGGGCTGCGTGCGAATTACATAATCCGGGAAGTGCATGAGGGCTGCCGTGGGATGCACGCCGGACCGAGGACCGTCGTGGCCAAGCTTATGAGGTAAGGATATTATTGGCCTACCATGCACGGGATGCCCGAAGAAATCAGAAATGACTCTTGTCGATACACTCTCCGTACCCAAACTACCCAAGACGCCACTGACGTCCATCATGTCCCCGTGGCCCTTCTACCAATGGGAATGGACGTGTTGGGCCCCTTTCCGGAAGCACTTCACATATGTGATTGTGGCAATTAACTATTTTACTAAGTGGATAGAAGCGAAGCCGTTGGTCAAGACGACGGGCAAAGATGTCATAAAATTTGTGTACGAAAATATTGTATGCAGGTATGGTTTGCTGAGGGTCATAGTCACGACAACGAACCACTCGTGAATGACCCATTCAAGAAATGGTGCAAGGGATTAAAGATCAAACAAATAAACACAACTGCGCATCCGCAAGCTAATGGACTGGTAGAACGGGCAAACCGAAGCCTGATGTATGGGATAAAAACAAGGTTAGGAAGGGAGAGAGCGGGATGGCTAGATGAGCTGCCCAACGTTTTATGGGCGATCGACGACGCCAAAACATGCAACGGAGAAACCCCTTTCAGCCTGGACGATGGCTGTAATCCCAGCAGAATAGGGATGCCCACACATCGGACAATGATGTTCCGGAGGACCGAATGAAGAACAGCAACGCCTGAACTTAGACCTCTTACAAGAAAGAAGGGAAAACGCTGCCATCCAGGAAGCTAAATACAAAACGCAAGTAGAACAATACTACAATCGGAGAGTTAAGCCAATGAATTTCAAAATAGGGGATTTTGTCTACCGGAAGAATGAAGCAAGTCGGGTGGAAAATCAAGGAAAGTTAGGACCTAATTGGGAACATCGATAATAGCAAGTGAGAATGGCTCTTATAAGTTGCAAACAATGGAGGAGAAGGAGGTCCCCCGGACCTGGCACGCTATAAATCTCAGAAACTGCTTCTTATAGTTGCTATTGTGACAGGAATCCTATTGTCATTGTGTAATCCGAAAGGACTATGTATGATCAATTAAATGATGAAAGTTTCCCTGCAGTGGGGAGACAATTTTCCAAAACTGATGTGATAATATAACGATTCCGACGGCTGGCCCCCGCCGAGTATGAAAAATAACAACCTATGTGATAATACAACGATTTCGATGGCTGGCCCCCGTCGAGTATGAAAAGTAAAAAACTAATGTGATAATGTAGCGATTCCGATGGCTGGCCCCCGTCGAGTATGAAAACATAAAAATACCCAAGTAATGGATGCCCTCTAACTTCATGAGGATGCCCGGAAACCGGATGCACGGCTCATGCCGTCCGATGCCCTTAGAATAACCTAAGGGAGACATACCCAAGCGATGGATGCCCTCTAACTTCATGAGGATGCCCGGAAACCGGATGCACGCCTCGGATGGCCCTTAGAATAACCTAAGGAAGACATTACTTAAACCGAAAGAGAGAAAGAAAAGGCAAAAGGAATACATGTCGTTTAAAAGAGATTCATTCACAAAACTAGTTAACGGTAAAAAACATTGTTATTATTACAAATGATCATTATACGAATAATTGTTCACAAAATACAAGTCCTAAGAATGTCCGGACTTAAGCATTCTCCTCCGCGGCATCTACCGGAGTCTCGGCGGTTTGAGGAGCCCCGGATGGTCCGGGCGTATCCTTTCTGACAGGAATCTCCGGCTCCAGGTTCATTAGGTCCCCCAAGGGCAAACGGCAAGAGTCGGCAAGCTTCTGAATAAAAGGATACTCAGCTTCAAAGAGTTTGTCATACTCAGCCCTCCACAAGTTCGGAGCATCCCTGTTGACCTTCCGGATCTTTTGCAAGGTAGCCTCCGTCTCTTCCTCGGTCCTGTTCACCTTGGCCCCGGTCACAAACCCTGCTTGGTAGGTCAAGCTGTACACTTTAGCCATACTCTTTTTGTACTCGACGCTCCCAAACAAACGACGAACAACCGAAGGCAATAGCATCCGAACAGTATTCTGCTTAACCACCTCACTTTGAGCAACCTCGGCTACCAATTTGCCCTTTCCACCTGCAGAGCGGCTAGAGATTGGTCTTTGGCAGCTAACTCACTTTCCAATTTCCTTATTCTTTCGGCCTGAGCACTGGAGGTCCCCCTCCACTCATTTCGGTCCCGTTACCCCGTCAACCTCTTCCTCCAAATCCTTCTCTCTACCGGCACTGGCTTTCAAATCGGAGTCTAGTTTCCTCAACCCCTCCGTCAACCTTTCATTCTCACCTTCGTCGGCAAGGAGTTTCTCCGCAAGACCCTGGCAACCTTTGTGAGTTTCACTCAAGTAAAAGTAACCGTTAGAGAGATCCCTGAACCTCCTTAGCAGCTTGCCCTGGGTTATCACGCTTTTCCCAAAATCTTCGTACGCCCGGCGAATGAGATCAATATTCTTTACCTGCTCCAAAGCCTCTCTCTCAGCTGGAGTGGCAACGTTGTCAATCATCTCTCGGCAAGACCGATAGGTATTTATCCGGACATCGTCGCGGAGACCCCACTGGGGGAGGAAAACATTGGTAGCCTCATCTACAGCGAAAAAGCAAAAAGAGATAGTGAGAAAAAATCGTAACAAGCAGACATGGACGAATATAAGATGGAAACATACCCGAATCTAGCAAAACCCTGTCGATGTGGGCCGGGCTACATGGTAAGGCTGATTGACCCTAAGAGACGGCCAAAAGCAAAGTTAGTAATTACAAGTGGTAAAATGAGCAAGAGTTTGCAGTGGTTTGAAGTATACCATCGGAAGGAATAGGGCCCCCTTCTTGTTGAGTAGCGATCTGTTGCAGCTGATCACCACCCTCACCCTCGTTATCACCCATTCCCTCGTCCATTTCTTCGCTACCAACAAATGCAACGACAGAGGTCTCGCCGCCATAGTAAGTTCACATTGACTTCCGGTCCTCCGGACGAGCTTGTCTTATATCTGCGTTCACCACGGGAGAGCCTGAAGAGAATTGCTCAACAAAACCCGTCTCTTCTCTTTCTTCTTTCTTTTGTTGGTTTTGACGCACCTCGCCACCTTTTCTCTTGGCCGCCTCCCTCTCCCTCCTTCCTGGCTTCTCCCTTCTCTGGCTGCCACATGATCCGGATCGGCCTCCTCGGCTCGAATGGCAAGAGCATCCTTGGCAGGAATGGTCCGCACCTACGGCAGGGGATCCGCCGTCCTTTGGTATTTCCCTGTTAGGGTCGACGCAGGGCCTTTGCTCACAACAGTATCGTCCCATTCGGGAGCTCAGAAATTCAGACATGTTGACAACCTGTAAGGAAAAAGATTGTTAAAGGAAAGCACAAAACAATAAACACAACAAATCTCATGGCATTAGATAAATAATTACCATGACCCCCGGCATCCTTTAAAAGAGGCTCGAACCCCGAATTCTTGAAAACCGAAGAAAGATGGCACATCCACAATAGGCTTATGGTAGGTTTCCTTAACAAAATCGGAGTACTGCTCAACCCTCTCAGCGCCTCCTCCTGGGAAAACCCGTCCGGATAAGGATCCGTAATCTTGGAATCCTTATGTCTCCATGCCATGGCATACGGTATTTCCCTACGGTCAATCAAGAAAAACTTTTCCTTCCAGTGTTTAAGGCCGTGAGCACCTCTTAAAACACTTGTAGGCCCTCTTACCCGTCCTACTTTCGAAGGAAAACCAGTGCCCGCTTGCACAAACCGGTAAAACGCCCGGAACAAAGATACAGTGGGGCGGATGCCCAAACTATAGAACCTAATCTCAAAAAGAGTTACCCGATTCAAGCCTAAAGGAACTAACTGGGAGAAGTGAACCCTAAAGTGTCTAATTACATTTAACATGAAGGAAGAAAGGAATCCTAACGCTCGTAGATCCAACTGCTGGGGGTATATCCCAATTTTATCGGCAGGAAGTTGGTCCATAGTTATATCGTCCGGAGGAAGGTGAGGACGGAGGTCATTCGGAATACCATATTCTACGATTATGTTGTCCAGCTCATGTCAGTTTAGATATATATATGCATATCAAATCGGGACTACCGAAAGTTGATAACTTCGGTTGAGATAGGATTGCTCTGTCTCGGTTTCTGTCGGCCATTACTAAAAGGATGCCGAAGGAGATATACAAATAATTACAGAGAAGAATGTTGAGGCAAATTCCCGCAATCCGGTTTGGCTGGGGAGTTCGAATACAGTCAACGATGCCGGAGGGAATAAGTGTTCCTTCCTGCACAATGAGCAACACACGTTAGCCTCGCCCTGGACGGTGTCCGTGAACCAAGCCCGCAAAAGTAAGCTGGATGGAATAGATGGTAATAAATGCAGTGGTTGAAGTAAGTGTCCCTTAAAACATTAAATGTGTTGGGGTATTTATACTACCCCAACTATGTACCTGCGTTACTGTAGATTTACTATTCGCGCAGGCCTAGATTACCTGCCTGTAGGTCTAAAACCACCCTAGATGATAGGCCACGTGACAAAAATCCCTTGAAAGCTGGATACTGTCTTTTCTCACTATCTCTTTTTGCTTTTTCGCTGTAGATGAGGCTACCAATGTTTTCCTCCCCCAGTGGGGTCTCTGCGACGATGTCCGGATAAATACCTATCGGTCTGCGAGAGATGATTGACAACGCTGCCAATCGAGAGAGAGGCTTTGGAGCGTAAAGAATATTGATCTCACGGCGCACGAAGATTTTGGGAAAAGCGTGATAACCTGGGCGCTGCTAAGGAGGTTCAGGGATCTCTAACTTACTTTTACTTGAGTGAAACTCACAAAGGTTGCCAGGGTCTGCGGAGAAACTCCTGTCGAAGGTGAGAATGAAAGGTTGACGGAGGGGTTGAGGAAACTAGACTCCGATTTGAAAGCCAGTGCCGGTAGAGAGAAGGATTTGGAGGAAGAGGTTGACAGGGTAACCCGGGACCAAAATGAGTGGAGGGGGACCTCCAGTGCTCAGGCCGAAAGAATAAGGAAATTGGAAAGTGAGTTAGCTGCCAAAGACCAATCTCTAGCCGCTCTACGGGTGGAAAACGGCAAATTGGTAGCCGAGGTTGCTCAAAGTGAGGTGGTTAAGCAGAATACTGTTCGGATGCTATTGCCTTCGGTTGTTCGTCGTTTGTTTGGGAGCGTCGAGTACAAAAAGAGTATGGCTAAAGTGTACAGCTTGACCTACCAAGCAGGGTTTGTGACCGGGGCCAAGGTGAACAGGACCGAGGAAGAGACGGAGGCTGCCTTGCAAAAGATCCGGAAGGTCAACAGGGATGCTCCGAACTTGTGGAGGGCTGAGTATGACAAACTCTTTGAAGCTGAGTATCCTTTTATTCAAAATCTTGCCGAATCTTGCCGTTTGCCCTGGGGACCTAATGAACCTGGAGCCGGAGATTCCGTGAAGGATACGCCCGACCATCCGGCTCCTCAAACCACCGAGACTCGGTAGATGCCGCGAGGAGAATGCTTAAGTCCGACATTCTTAGGACTGTATTTTGTGAACAATTATTCGTATAATGTCGTTGTAATAATTAACAATGTTTGTTTACCGTTAACTAGTTTTGTGAATGAATCTCTTTTTCGCTTGACATGTATTCCTTTTGCCTTTTCTTTCTCTCTTTCGGTTTCGTAATGTCTTCCTTAGGTTATTCTAAGGGCATCCGGCCGCGCAGGCCGTGCATCCGGTTTCCGGGCATCCTCATGAAGTTAGAGGGCATCCATCGCTTGGGTAGATGTCTTCCTTAGGTTATTCTAAGGGCATCCGGCCGCGCAGGCCGTGCATCCGGTTTCCGGGCATCCTCATGAAGTTAGAGGGCATCCATTACTTGGGTATTTTTATGTTTTCATACTCGACGGGGGCCAGCCATCGGAATCGCTACATTATCACATTAGTTTTTTACTTTTCATACTCGACGGGGGCCAGCCATCGGAATCGTTGTATTATCACATCGGTTGTTATTTTTCATACTCGACGGGGCCAGCCGTCGGAATCGTTATATTATCACATCAGTTTTGGAAAATTGTCTCCCCACTGCAGGGAAACTTTCATCATTTAATTGATCATACATAGTCCTTTCGGATTACACAATGACAATAGGATTCCTGTCACAATAGCAACTATAAGAAGCAGTTTCTGAGATTTATAGCGTGCCAGGTCCGGGGGACCTCCTTCTCCTCCATTGTTTGCAACTTATAAGAGCCTCACTTGTCCTATTATACGATAGGGCCCTTCCCAATTAGGTCCTAACTTTCCTTGATTTTCCACCCAGCTTGCTTCATTCTTTCGGTAGACAAAATCCCCTATTTTGAAATTCATTGGCTTAACTCTCCGATTGTAGTATTGTTCGATTTTGCTTTTGTATTTAGCTTCCTGGATGGCAGAGTTTTCCCTTCTTTCTTGTAAGAGGTCTAAATTCAGGCGTTGCTGTTCTTCATTCTGGTCCTCCCGGAACATCATTGTCCGATGTGTGGGCATCCCTATTTCTGCTGGGATTACAGCCTCACTGCCATACGTCAGGCTGAAAGGGGTTTCTCCGTTGCATGTTTTGAGCGTCGTCCGATGCGCCCATAAAACGTTGGGCAGCTCATCTAGCCATCCCGCTCTCTCCCTTCCTAACCTTGTTTTTATCCCATACATCAGGCTTTGGTTTGCCCGTTCTACCAGTCCATTAGCTTGCGGATGCGCAACAGCTGTGTTTATTTGTTTGATCTTTAATCCCTTGCACCATTTCTTGAATGGGTCATTCACGAAATTGGTTCCGTTGTCAGTGACTATGACCCTCGGCAAACCATACCTGCATACAATATTTTCGTACACAAATTTTATGACATCTTTGCCCGTCGTCTTGACCAACGGCTTCGCTTCTATCCACTTAGTAAAATAGTCAATTGCCACAATCACATATTTGATACGGCCGGGTGCTTCCGAAAAGGGGCCCAACACGTCCATTCCCCATTGGTAGAAGGGCCACGGGGACATGATGGACGTCAGTGGCGTCTTGGGTAGTTTGGGTACCGGAGAGTGTATCTGACAAGAGTCACATTTCCTGATTTCTTCTCGGGCATCCCGGTGCATGGTAGGCCAATAATATCCTTGCCTCATAAGCTTGGCCACGACGGTCCTCGGTCCGGCGTGCATCCCACAGCAGCCCTCATGCACTTCCCGGATTATGTAATTCGCCTGCAACGGCCCTACACATCTCATCATCGGTACCAAGTAACCTTTCTTAAAGAGGACACCTTCTTCCGTAACATACTGAGGAATCTTCATCCTTAAGCTTCTAGCCTCATTGGGATCCTCCGGCCATACGCCCTCTTCCAGACACTTGATGATCGGCGTCATCCAGTTGTCCGTTTCCTCTTCTACTACGGTATTAACTACTTCTTCATCTTTTGACGGCCTTTCCAGGACTTCTACGAGCACCTTTTTGGTCAGGTGATCGAAGGCCACTGACGCTAGTTTACTTAATATATCCGCCTTCTGATTTTGAGCCCTCGGAATGTTGCGAATCTTAAAGTTTTGGAAGCCGGATATGTATTTCCTTGCTTGGGTTAAGTACTTCTGCATGCTTTCCTTGGTGGCTGTGAATTCCCCATTGATCTGACTGGCCACCAGTTTTGAATCTACCCGCACGCTTAAAGCCTTGATTTTGAGTTTTCTTGCGATCCTTAGGCCGGCTAGCAGGGCCTCATACTCTGCCTCGTTGTTGGTGCTAGGAAAGTTTAGCCAGGCGTAGGTCAGCTTCTACCTTTCTTCTGGGATGAGAACCAAACCCGCTCCGGATCCCTTACTATTTGAGGCTCCGTCTGTATATAGTAACCATTCTCCTTCCTCTATTTCCATCACGTTCGGACTTTTCCTACATCTAGATTCCACCGACACTTCTGTTAGAAAATCCGCCAGCACTTGTCCCTTAAATGCGTTGCGAGGAGCGTAAGTGATATTGTATGCTCCTAGCTCCACAGCGTATTTGGCTAATTTTCCTGAGACTTCCGGTTTATTCAGTATTTGCTTGATGGGCTGATCGCTATGACCTGGATGGGGTGAGCCTCGAAATACCTCCTCAGCTTTCCGATGCGTAATGCATTAATAAAGCCAATTTCTCCATAAGGGCGTAGTATTTCTCCGCTTCATGTAGTGTCCGGCTAACATAGTGCACCGGCAACTGTCTCCCGTTTCTTTCTACCAGGAGTACCGCACTTACGGCTCCTATTGAAGCCGAGAGGTATATGAACAGTTGTTCCTTCGGCTTTGGTGTGGATAAAGAAGGTAATTCGAGTATCAACCTCTTCATCTCCTGGAAAGCCAACTCGGCTTCCTTCGCCATCAATCGGTTGTTTTCTTTAGTGATGTTCTTTAACGTGTCGAAGAAGGGGAGAGCTCTTTCCGCCGACTTTGACAGGAATCTATTTAAAGCTGCAAGCTTCCCACTCAGGCTTTGCATTTCTTTTAAGGTTTCTAGAGATTTCATCTCCATTATAGCCTTTGTTTTCCTTGGGTTGGCCCTTATTCCTTCCGATGTCACCATATAGCCGAGGAATTTACCTTCCTCCACCCCGAAAGAACACTTTCGTGGGTTCAACTTCATGTTTATCTTCCTAAGGTTGTCAAAGGTTTCCGCTATATCAGCGATCATCTCTCGTTCTGTTCGGCTTTTTATGACCATGTCGTCCACATATGCCTCCAGATTTCTCCCTATCTGTGATTGAAAAGCGAAGTCTACCAATCGCTGATAGGTTGCCCCAGCATTCTTCAGTCCGAATGGCATTTTCGTATAGCAGTATGTTCCTCGGTCTGTGTAGAATGCCGTTTTTTCCTCATCGTCTCTATTCATCTGGATTTGGTGATAACCCTTGTAGGCGTCAAGGAAACACTTATACTTATACCCAATGACGGATTCAATCTTCCAATCTATCTCCGGCAAAGGATAGTAATCCTTGGGGCACGAGGAGTTCAGATTTTTGAAGTCAATACACATTCTCCGCTTCGTCACATTTCTTAACCAACACAGGATTGGATATCCATGTCGGTACCTTACGGGCGGACTATGCCGGCCTTGAACCATTCCTCCACTTCTCTGTTGATCACTTGGTTCTTTTCTGGCGAGAATATCCTCCTTTTTTGGGCCACCGGTGTGTCGGAGATGTTCACGCAGAGAGAGTGTTGTATGAGGCGTCTTGGCACCCCGGTCATGTCTGCCGGCTCCCAGGCAAAAATATCTTTGTTCTTCCTCAAGGTCTCGATGAGTTGCCTCCGGCATTCTCGTGAGAACTTGGTTCCTATCGTTACTCGTTGCTCTGTAAGCCTGTTAACTAGGATGTCTTTCGTTTGTTCTTGACCTTCTTGAGTTTCTTGATCCCAAGTTTCTATTTCCCTCTCGGAAGAGCAGCTTCTCCAGGGGTCCTGCCCTTCCTCGAATCTCCTACATTCCATGACTACCGCTCTTTTGGCGATCAGAGTGGCTATCCCTTCCGGAGTGGGGAATTTCATCATTGCATGGATGGTAGAGGGTATGGCTCTTAATTCTTTGAGACCCGTTCGGCCCAGTATTATATTGTAGGGAGAAGGCGATTTTACTACCGTGAACGTCATCATCACCGTCCGGAACATACCATGATCCCCCATGCGTACCTCTAGTTCTATCTTCCCCATCGGCCGGATGACTTCGCCAGAAAATCCTACCAGCGGAGAACTAGTTTCTTGCAGCCGGGATTGGATGGAAGGACAAAAGTTCCTGAAACAATGTTCATACATGACTTGGACGGAGGCGCCTTCATCTACAAACACCCTCCTTACGAAATATCCTTCTATTTTGGCCTCTACGATTAACCGCCGCACAGGTCGTCCGATTTATCCGGGAAGGATATAGGGATATTCATCCAGTCTTCATCATAGAACCCGCCCTTTCTTTACGATACTCCAAGTATTGACGGACCATGTTGATCACTTTTCCTTTTCCGTTGTGACCTCGGCCTTCCTTTCCTTTTGCTGGACATTCTTAACCAAGTGATCTAACTTCCCCGATTCAAGGGCCACTTCCAATTGCCTTTTTAAATGATAACAGTCATTGGTGAGATGGCCTCTTTCTCCATGATATTCACAGAACCGATCCTCATTTTCTTTGCTTGGCTTCCCTTGTAACGGGGGCGGGGGGGGCAAGTTTAGGTGATGTTCGATGGAAAGTATTTCTTTGGGCTGTTTAGTAAGGCCGGAGAGCAGGATCCGAGAACCATCATGTTTATTGAAGTCGCTACGTCTGAATTCATTTCGGGTCGCTTTCGCTTTGGAGAGACATAAGGGGAGAAACTTCTCTCGTCAAGAATCATTCCTTTCCCAAGGCCGTCGGTCGCCCCTCTTCCTATCCTTGAATCCTCCCCTGGGATTCCTGTCTCTTGAGACTTGACTGTTTGGCTTCCGGGATAGGTCATGGGTTTCTCCCCTTGGCAGCTCGGTGTTTTTGTATGCCTTTTCCGCCCGGATATAATCGTCTACCCTGGTCATCATTTCTTTCACAGATTTTGGGACCTGATCGGAGAACTTCTTGGCCAAATCAGGGCACCGATGAGCATTCATGAACGCCGATATTTTCATGAGTTCGGGAACCCCTGGTATCCGACTGGCTTCGTCAGTCCACCGTTCTTTAGGCGGTAGTGTTTCGTTGGCTGCCTGACAACCGGGTGATTTCTGTGATCTTTCGTGTTTTTGTCGTAGGGCAAACCTGACGGTAAATTGCTCCCTGAGTTCGTCCCAATTGTCAATGCTACCCGGCTCCAAATTGCTGAACCATCCTTGTGCCGCCCGTCCATAGTTTCGGAACATTCGGCACCACAACCGCATCGGCCATTCTCCTGATTCGCTGCTCCACGAAGCGTTGATATGATCGTCCCGTCACCGAGCCATCGTATAGTTTTAGATTGGTGGGCATGATGTACTTCGGGCCAGCAAACTCTACTATTCTTCGTGTAAAGGGTGATCGAGCAATTTCTTTATGGGGTTTGCTGAGATCATCCTTTGGGTTTGGTTCAGCACCTTCCTCTTGCTCGTCTTCTTCTTCGAAAGAGAGCCGGATAGGCTTGATGACTCCGGGCCCGGTGACATTGTACTTTCTGAGGAGGGTCTTTAAAGATGCCATCTGGGCTTGTAGTTGTTCCGGTATTCCGGAGGTTTGCCTATTGAAGACTCCGCTCCCGCCACGCTTTCCTGGAGGGAGCTGGGTTCAGCGGAGGTGGTTGGGCGAACCTGCCATCCAATTCTCTGGTAGAATGAATAACGGGTCCCACGGATGGCGCCAATTTGTTGAGGCAAATTCCCGCAATCCGGTTTGGCTGGGGAGTTCGACTACAGTCAACGATGCCGGAGGGAATAAGTGTTCCTTCCTGCACAATGAGCAACACACGCACTCGCCGACGCGTCCGTGACCAAGCTCCGGCGTGAAAGTAAGCTGGATGGAATAGATGGTAATAAATGCAGTGGTTGAAGTAAGTGTCCCTTAAAACATTAAATGTGTTGGGGTATTTATACTACCCCAACTATGTACCTGCGTTACTGTAGATTTACTATTCGCGCAGGCCTAGATTACCTGCCTCAGAGGTCTAAAACCACCCTAGATGATAGGCCACGCGACAAGAATCCTTGAAAGTCGGATATCGGCCTTTGTCGTCCGGACGGTAGCTAAAGCGTTCCGTCCGGCCAGGGATCCTTCCGGACAACGATTGTCCGGACACATACGCCAACAAAGAACAGGACAAACCTTATAAAAACGAAGAAGAAATCCGACGGGCGAGAGCTATTCAGAGGATAAGAGAGATGTGTGAGAAAATAACTGTGGTAAAAAGCATATATATAGGATAAGAAAAGAGAAAACCCCAACAGACCGGGCAAGAGTCCCATCACCAAGAAAAATGACGTGGCTCAATCTCACCCGCCCACGCCGACCTCTGAAGACGAAAAGCACCTGGATGAAAGCCCATTAAAATGCCCGCCAGCCCATCGTAATAGCCCGATCACGCAAATTTTATTAGGCCCACGACGGACGAACAAAATGCCCTCCTTCATAAATATCTAATAAATCCAAAGTATTGCACCACCGGTTTTCGCACGACCGATGATCCAATACGGGGACATATTGGCGTATGTGTCCGGACAATCGCTTGTCCGGAAGATCCTCGGCCGGACTAACGCTTTACCTACCGTCCGGACGACAAAAGACAGATCCGGCTTTCAAGGGATTCTTGTCCGTGGCCTATCATCTAGGGTGGTTTTAGACTGTGTAAGGCGGTAATCTAGGCCTCGCTAATAGTAAATCTACACGCAGGTACATATTGGGGTAAGTATAAATACCCCAACACATTTAATGTTTTAAGGACACTTACTTCAACCACTCGCATTTATTACCATCTATTCCATCCAGTTTTACTTCACTGCGGAAATGTCCTGGACACCGCCCGCGCAGGCTAACGTGTGTTGCCTGCCTGTCAGGAAGGAACACTTATTCCCTCCGGCATCGTTGACTGTAGTCGAACTCCCCAGCCAAACCGGATTGCGGGAATTTGCCTCAACACCTATCATCAAGAAGAAGAATAAGAAATATAAACATGTATGCTCAAGTTTCTCTTATAAGAAAATGATTGCACACGATATGTGGTACTAAAATTGACTAATGATATGGTTCAAACGTGTATTCGCATATAAATTTGTCGTGTAAAAATAAATGTACTTTAATGTGCATATCTTGCTTGATGCTATGCCTCTTTTCACTAAAATGGCATCGTGAAAGAGACATCTTGAAAACGTTTTCATGATAAGGACTTGCACAAATTTTGGATATTGTACAAGACAGTGTCCTCCTTCTTTGCGCAAAATATACTTAGTGTTGGGTACATTCCATGAATCGGTGAAATTTTTGAAAGCCTTGTACGAAATTATATAATGAGGCATTTCGTTAAGCAATATTATATATAAATTGTCACCATTTATAAGGTATATTGCAATTAGTTATCTAAACGTTCTAACATATTACTCATTTAAGGTATTTTCCCATATAAATACTTTTCTCTTAATGAAAAATATGTCTACACATGCATATAATTATTAACGGAAAAAATTTTGAGGCCCTAATAATTTCGGCCTCGAAATGGCCGCCACCTCGACATTAATCCTTTAAAGACGGGCCCGACAGTTGGGCATTATCTTATGGCATGTCATAGGGATTGTTTAAATACCTATCGCACTGTTAAACTGCAACTCCCGGTGTCATAGCCATGTTATACGTCTCATAGCCATTTCTTTTATGAGATGTTATGCCTTTATTATTATTATTTTTTATTTATTTATTATTATTATTATTTTTTTGAGTAAGTAAGGTATTTCTGGTAGTGTGCTATAAAATTTTTATTGGAAGCGTGTTTATGTTATATGAGTATTTTAAAGTACATAATAATGTGGCGGCACTTATAAAATTTATAAGTGCCCACTGCACCCACATCTCTTAAAGGAGTTTCACAAGTCACAACACGCATATTGTTATTTTGTTTGGTGGTCTGCACTCTACACCATGAATCCTCTTTATTTTGTTACTTCACGCATGCTTCGAGGTTGGGTGTAGTCAGGGCCGTCTCGTGGATTTCAGTGGCCCCGTGCCATTACCACAAAGAGGCTCTCAAACACACACATAATATACATATGTATAAGTAGTGCATGAATTAATTAAGCTCGAGTCTCATATTGTGTTCATATATATAATAGAAGTGCATGAAATTTGGCCCCGCCAACGGTACCGCAATCGCACCTCTCGCACTCCCCAGCCCCTACCACAGGTGTAGTTGATGCGTGAAAGTGGTACCAACTAGTCTAGTCACGCGTGATCTCACCCATTATTACATCTAGTCTTACAAAACAACGGATATTATATCATGATCGTTGTATATAATATAGTTGATATGCTATAAATTTGGATGCTATTTACATTGATATCAAATTTGTGATGAATGAACTAATCTTTCACTCTATTGATAATACCAAACAAACTTATAATGTGTATACCCTTTTTTTTATGCGTTACTTAACTTAAAGCACAGATTGATAAAAGTGTGAAGTGGACAAAACAAGCATGGAGTGATATTTTTGCAAACATTTGACCAAAACGACCCTAAAAAAACGACCCTTTTTTTTATGCGTTACTATTCCGCCGGGTTTCGAGCCACTTTTTAGGGGTGGAAAAGATGGTTCTCATTCTTCTTCAAGGTCAAGGGTCAGTAAATGTTCAACCTCTTTTGGAAAACACAAGAAATTGGATAGAAAAGGATTTTCTTTTATCGATGAGATGAATAGGATGATTGAAGTGGGTAATGCATTAGGATATGATGTTAAAGGATGCAAACGGTCACTAAGAAAATTGATTAATGGAATTGGTGTGTCGATGGTGGATAAATGAATATTTTGTCCATTAATATTCGAGGTTCAAAGAAGCAAAGGAAACGCGTGTGGTTAAAAGAGATGTGTTTCAAACATAACATTCACATTCTTGGAATTCAAGAGACTAAGATGACAAAACTTGAATTGTTTCAACTTAAATCTATGTGGGGCAATTTCAAATTTGATTACGCTTGTAGTATGGCTAGGGGTAGATCTGGAGGCTTGATCACCATGTGGGACCCAAATGTCTTCAAACGTACTAGTATTTGGTGTAGTGACAATTATGTTATTGTGCAAGGCAAGTGGATGCATTCGGTTGAGGATTATTACCTTATTAATATATATGGGCCGCAACACCGTACCTGAGAAGTCAAATTTATGGGAGTTCCTTCGCTCTTTCATCCTAAATCATGCCGGTAATACTATTCTTTTTGGGGATTTAAATGAAGTCAGATGTGAGGAAGAAAGGATTGGTTCTTCCTTTTCCAGGAACGACGCTGAAATTTTTAATGCTTTTATTCATGACGCGAGTCTAATCGACCTTCCTATGGGAGGAAGAAGGTTTACCTGGATGAATAAAAACGGTTCTAAGTTGAGTAAGCTAGACCGCTTCTTGATTTCTAATAGTGTTTTCCTCACGCATCCAAATATGCAGGTGACGGTGTTGGAAAAATTTTGGTCAGATCATAACCCTATCCTCTTGCATTGCATGAATTCTGATTTTGGTCCGACCCCTTTCAAACTCTTCCATTCGTGGTTTGATAGAAACGATTTTGATGACGTTGTTAAAGAGGCTTGGAGTGGTTTTTCGAATGCTGATGGGGGTCCCTTATTATCTCTAAATGGTAAAGTAAAAGGTCTAAAATCTTGGCTCAAATTGTGGTTCGCTCAAACAAAAGCAACCGAGGTTAGTAGAAAGAAAACTGCTTTAGCTTCTTTAAGGGTGTTAGATGAAAAATCGACGCTGGGCAAGGCAAGTGAAGAGGAAAAAATTACTGTAAATACTTGGTATGAGTTAGATAACCTCGAAAATCTTGAATCCAAAGATCTATTCCAAAAAGCTCGTGTTAGATGGGATGTAGAAGGCGATGAAAACTCCAAATTTTTTCATGGTATTATAAATTCAAAAAGGAACACACAAAGGATTCAAGGCATCATGCATGAAGGAGTTTGGATTTCTGATCCAAGTGCTATAAAATCAGCTTTTCTTAATTTTTACAAAGAAATGTTCTCTTGTCACGACTCTTTGGTTAACTTCCCTCCTATGGCGGCCGCTAATCGCTAAGTGATTCGATGTCGCTATTTAGACTCCATGGTGTCTTTGGAGGAAATCAAAAATGCGGTTTGGGATTGTGGTAGTCAAAAGCTCCAGGGCGGATGGTTTTTTCTTTTAAGTTTATCAAAAGTACCGATCTTTTACATCTCATTATCCTAACTTTCATGTTACGCTTACAGGAGGTTTCCACCAGTGTAAATTCTTCCTTTTTCACTCTTATTCAAAGTCTCCAATCCTTTTATATTAGTAAGACTATAGACCTATTTCCCTTATTGGTTTTCAATACAAGATTGTTGCGAAAATCCTAGCAAATAGGCTATCTACGGTCATTGATTCGGTCATCAGCCATGAACAATCCGCTTATCCTCGTGACAAATTCTTGGACGGTCCTCTTATTCTTAGTGAGGTTATTGATTGGTACAAGAAGCGGAAGAAGAAGATGCTTTTGTTTAAAGTTGATTTCGAAAAGGCATTTGATTCAGTTAGTTGGATATTTTTAGACCATGTTATGGACAAATTAGGTTTCAAAGAGCAATCAAGCCAATGGATCAAAAGGTTAGTGTCTTTAGGGCTTCTATTCAGATATCCTGATGATGACACACCTATTATTTGTTCGGCCAACATGTTTCGGTGTGTTAATGTTGGTTCCCCAGTATTCGTTTATCCCACCTTTTCTATGCGACGATGTCATTATCTTTTCCCGACCGAATCAACACGATATGGATAATATTATCCGATCCTCAACATTTTCTACCTTAGTTCAGTCTTAAAATTAATATCAACAAGTCTAATCTTTACGGGTGGAGTCTCCCATTCGAATCGTGAGAGCATGGTCACGGTTCGATGTGCGCCTAGTTATCTCCCTTTCTCCTATCTCGGTTCTATAGGTTCAAATATGAGCCACATCTCGAATTGGAAAGTCCTGGTTGACCGTTTTAAATCAAGGCTATCTGGTTGGAAAGCTAGCTTGCTATTTTCAGGTGGCCGCCTAACTCTCATAAAATCTATGCTTGGTAGCCTCGGTATTTACTTCTTTTCTATTTTAAAGCCCTCAAGCAGCTTATTAAGGTCTTGGAAAGTCTTCGCTCTTCTTTCTTTGGGCTCACGAGAAAAGGAAGCTACTGGGTCAAATGGTCTAGTATTTTAGCACCTCTTGATAAAGGTGGTTTAGGCGTTGGTAGTCTTAAAGCCTTCAACCTCTCTCGCTTTGCTTAAATGGAGATGGCGCTGTTTAAAGACCCTTCGCTGGGTTAAAGTTTTAAATCAATTCATGGAGAAGCGGGATTAACAATGCGATCTCTAATAAAGGCATCGTGTACCGGTTATAAAGGTAGATCTCAAGTGACTTCAATAAACATGTGGTTGATAATCACTTGTCGAATATTGTGGATGGAAGTGATTCGGTTGTCTTCCTCTCCCTGATAGCAAGGAGCGTGAGTTCTAAAGCATATTGATGATTTTAATTCTCATATATCTCTTCCAGCACTAGGTGGTTCAAAAGTATCCTGAAAGTTAACATATTCTGGCGTTTGTTTCTTGATAAACTCCCTCATCGTTTCAACCTTCGCCGGTGGCATAGACATTGGTTCGATCATGTGTCCTATTTGCAATAGGCATGTTGAATCGAACTCTCATATTTTCTTCTCGTAATCACCTTCAAATATTTGGAAGCTTATTCGAGGTTGGTGTGATCTAAAGTTTCCGTTGTTCAATCTTTTGTGTCGATTGGGATAACTGGTTCACTCATGGAACGCTTAAAAGATAAACGAGACCGCAGTATGTCATTTTTGCTTCTACTTTTGATTCTTACGTTATAGGAACAATGTCGTTTTTAATTCTCAATTCATGAGAATTTGTGACATGTTCGATAGTATCCGTTTATTTGCATTTTCTTGGTTAAAATTTAGAGGCAAATATTGTATTAGTTTTGGACTGACGCTTAAAAATGCCTTTGTAATCAAGTAAATTTCTAGTTTTCTAATAATATGCCGCCGTTCAAAAAAATTTTTTGGCTAGAATTTAAATTATGTTGAAAATGTTGCATAGCTATTCATATTATCACTTTACGAATCACGTTGACTTCTTTAGTGACGCACCTACGACCTACCAATTTTTAGTGTACAAATAATTTCTTTTCAAATGAGGAGTAAATTTTTACATTATATTTTGACAACTTTTTTTTAAGATAACATGTAAGTAAATAAACATAAGATTGAGAATTTAACAGTAACCATATAAATTGTGCCATTTTTCAAACTTAAAAGTAATTAACATATTCATGATAAGGACTTCTAAACAATTCATGATAAGCAACTTCAATTCATGAAGTATTGGTTTTGATAAGCAACTTCAATTAAGGACTTCTAAACAATTCATGATAAGCAACTTCTAAACTATCCTTCTATGACGATCGTTATCGTTTTAATTTGCGATATCATCGTATGCCTTAAACATGACTTGTCACTGTCTTAGTTGAAGCAAATGTTACAAAATTGTCATGTACATTGAATTAAGATTAATAATAATTGATTAATTACTTAGTCTTTTGATAAATATCAAACTATCTTTTTTTAGCGACGAATTTTATTAAAGAACTAGCGATAAGCTAGGATAATTACAATGAAACATGATAAGGATTTTTAAGCCAATTTACCTAACTAAAAGAACTTTTGCATCTAAATCTACATGAATCAAAAGAACGAGCCACTATCATCGAATAAAGTCTTTTAAAAGAGTACCCGAACCAAAAAGAGCTTTGTTACGAAAACTCCAAACAATCTACCACATAATATAGCAAACTCATTCCAGCATTTGTTTAAGATTATAATGAATTCGAAGATTCGAAATCCAAACCAACCATTCCTCATACGAAGAAACCTCCACAAAATTGCGATCCCACCAAACTGCAATCTTACGATAAACCTCTCTCATTATCGAACAAGCAAAGAAAATATGGCTCGTAGATTCCATCGCCTTACCACAATTTGGACAAAGGATGGAATCAATTTCCATGCCTCTTTGAAAGATATTGACCCTATTATTCCATGCACACGAACATTGACCTTAATTACGAACTACCTTTATACAACATGAGTTTCTACAAGATTTTGACCAATAATTGCGAATTACCTATAAAGTTTATATCCTTGAGAAATGCTAAATAAAATTTCGTTAAAGTTACTGGCGTTTTTAACATTGGTGAGCCGTATTCCTTAAGAAGAAGAAGACTTCATTTAGGGGGGAGGGAGTGGGTTCGGGTTGAGCAATCGGGTAGGGATACCCGAGCGGGTACACCGCCGCTCCCTCCACATCGAGTAGCAAGATCGGGTATAGAAATCGGTTTGTGAAGCCGAGCGAGCGAGCGGTGAAAGGCTGATTGTGTTTGTTTTCTATGATGTTTTTTTTTTTTTCTTGAGATGTTCTCTAGGAAGAAGAAGAAGATTAAATGGTGCTTAGGTCTTGTAGCAGGGTTAGAAAAGTTGGGCTCAAATGCTAAATGGGCTCAAACTCCCTCCAGGTCTTGTAAGAGCTAATATGGTTTACATAATTTCATCCATGCTTGCATTTTTTTATAAAGTTTCTTTAAGTATTATATAATGTTTCTTTTTTTTAAGTATTATGTAATGTTTTTATTTTTAATGAAATGGTATTTTTTATTTTAATATTGTATGTGATTTTATGTATTAAAAAAAAAAAAAAAAAATTCGGGTACTAGGGTACCACTCCCTCCAAATCGGGTAGTGTTAGGGTAAATTTAGTTTTGAGTTGGAGGTTTTTATTGAATAGAGGTGATGTGGCACTGGGTAGAGGGTACATTCTCCCTCCCCCTGTTGCATTTAGAGTTTTAGGTCATAGCTAGTCTCACGAGTTATGATAAGGTTACATTTATTAGAGCAGTATTCTCATTTTATAAGTTGTGTAACACCTTTTTGAAAATTATGAATCCGTCCCTAGCCCTACACATCAACCTTAAAAGAAAAACTGAAGAGCTATCAAAATTTCTAAGGTTACTTATGTAATGTATAAATGCCGTTAAAAAAAAAAAATAATAATAAAAAAATTATGTGATATAAAAATTGATATATTAACACCACATTTTTTGATGATCTAACATTAATCAAGACATTACTTTGCATCGCATAATACCGTAATGATATGATGATAGATTACAAAAACGGTACAGATCACATGTATAAAACATGAGTCTCTACAAGATTTTGACCAATGATTGTGAACTAGCTATAGAGTTTATATTCTTCAGAAATGCTAAACAAAGTTATTTTTTCATTAAAGTCAAGTGTTTTTAACAACATTGGTGAGTCGTAGACTCGTAGTCCTTTTGTAGAAGACTTCATTTAATGTTCACATTTAGACCACAACCTTTTTCTTTTTTTTTTCTTTTTTGATTTAAAACTGAATTATATAAAACCACTACCATAATCCCGAAATTCACTCGGATTTTCGTTAAATGATTCATTATGTACTGGTGTCAGTGAATAAAGTAATAAACAACGACAAATCGATATAACTTTCATTTTTAAATAATAAATAATAAGTCAACGATCCTATAAACAATTATAATCTAATCACTTTTAATCTTGAAATAAATTATTCACTAAAAGAATATACATGAATAAATTCAAAACAACAACGAAGCTAAATAGGTTAAACTTTTTTTTAGAGGATAATAAGTAACATGCCAATGATAAGACAATTAATTTGGTTATGAATATTAAAATAAAGTAAACTTGTGGTTCATCTTCTTCAACTCTCTTCAACCTGGTAGATGGTCTTCAAGAACAAATGTATGCAGCCAACGCCAAACACTGAGTAGTCCATGTTCATTCCAGTGACACCTAAAATGAAAAAAAGAAATAAAAATCCAACTAAAAGGAAGTTGTTGCTAAAAATATATGTGAAGTAAAAAAAATGATGTAAAACATATCATTTATAATACGCTAAGTACATACATGTAAAACATAAACCCTAATACAAATATGCAAGGACTTGAGTAAACTAAAAAGAACAGTTTATTTATATCATTCGGCGGTATAACCATAAAGACAGATGCAAATCCATCCATCTTACACTCGTACTTGAACCTTGATCACTTTTTTTCTTTTCTTTTTTCTTTTTTTCACAATTAGTAGATGTCTTTACATAATATTTATATTGAAAATTACTATTTTTTCTTTTATGCTTCAATCAATTTTGTGTTATCCAAATTGCTTCAAGCTTTTTTTAGATCGATAAGCACAAGTTGCTTAGTTCAACGCGGTTTATTTAACTTGAAATGAATTATTACCGTTTTTAATTCTAAAACCTTTATAAATGGTCTAATTGACTTTTTTCATGAAAATGGTGGTTATTTAGTCACCCAAAGTATATAGATCATCCTAGATTAATAAACTATGCATCCGCATTAAAAGATGAATTAAGTATAACGTTATTTACGGGCTTTACCTTGTATTTTTTTATCTTCATCTTTCAATGAAGTATGAGTACCATGAATAAAAAAAGGTATAAATCCTAACTAAAATTAGTGATTTTGACCCACATCTCAACACAAAAATATATATATATATATATATATATATATATATATATATATATATATATATATATATATATATATATATATATATATGTTAACCACCAATGACACTAAATATATATTTCTTACTAATTCAATAGTATTTGTTTTTCTAGCAGTAATATTATTAACAAATACAAATAATAATAAAAAAAATACTTTGAAGAATTAATTCACCACTTGAATTGAAACCTTTGAAGAGTAACATACATCACCTGTCATGTTGTCATCTTGCTTCACCCATGTCATCCAACATTGTAAATCATATATGCTCCACTTATGTCATCAATAAGAAAGAATGCAATGCAAAAGAATATGGAAACCGTCTTCAAACATGACTCAATAAAACGCCTAACATTTTCATAGAGTTATGAGTTACCAAACACGCCTTTACATATAAAAATTGTGAGTGAAAACAATATTTCTGAATCTAAAAGTAACATGTTAAAGCTGGAATCCCATTGTGACCCGTTTTACAACCTACCAATATTTCCCTTTCCAATAAAGAGTATGTTTTGATACCCAAAAAAAAATCAATAGTATGTTGATGATCAAATATACTATTGGCTTATTTAGTAATATAAGAAGTGATGGATAAAAATAAATCAAAACTATGTTAATCGCCACCTGTTGATGGTTTCATTAATGTATGTTTGATATTGGCTATAAACCTAAGCATAAGATACCTCTTCCCACGACATCCGGCCTTTCTTTTATTCACGATTTCATCAAGCCACAATATGCATATACGATAGGATATTTCAACATATTTATGCCTTTGTCTTCATCCTACCAAGTAAAAACTAAAGAAAATGTCGGACATTAAACAAATTTATAATTTTTGAGCAATGTAATTCAGATGGCAAAATGATAATGACGAACATCTATTGTACTTTTCATTTAAGATTCTAAGAAACATAACTTTTATATTCTTATCAATATTAACATTTAAATCTAACAAAAGTGCAAGATGTCAGACTTAATCAAGTAGCACTTAAAGACAATACTTAATTTGCAAAAGATATAGTTCAAAGATTAAACACAATAAAGATAAATAATTAGTATTCTTACTAACAACTTAATGGTAATACTAAGGTTACTACCTATCGTAATCTATATCCCAAATGCTTACACTATGGCAAAACTAATTACCCTTTCTCTTGACATTTCATCTAACACATTTCATGTGACCTCCGAATCACATACATGTGGTAAACAACAACGTAATTGAATCAAAAGTATAGAAATCTACATTAAGCTTATTGGAGAAACTAAGTAATGTACCAAAGTTATTAGAAAGATTCTCACAAAGAATCATAGAAAATCACATGGTAAACAACATTTGTGATGGGTCTCAAACTCACTAAATATACTCCTATTGATTAAAAGGGTTTCATTTTGACCTATAAAAATCACGGAAGTTAAAACCATAGTAAACTATGCGTAGCACGCGATTTATTTATTTTTAATTAAATTAAACAAAGCAAATATATTAAATGAATTGAAAACAAAACCATTCATCAAAATATCAGTATATGGAGTGATGAGCCATTTCTCTCCAAAGAATCGAAACTTGTATCCCTCGCAAGCAATCGAGACTTAATGATTAACCGTGAGCTACACTCGATTAGTTCCATTAAACTCACAATCAAAACTCAAGATCTTTGGCATATAACCAAGGAGAATTACTAAATATCTATGACATTCAAAATTAGTACACACTATATAAACAACCTCACTTACAAAACATCAATTCTCGCTTGAAATAGGTTTAAAGATATCATACCGTGTACATATCAGTAATTTTTAAACATTTCATCATACACCATGTACTCTCTAATCACTTATAAACATTTGATTTTTATTTTGAAATTCCTGCACAAACATGTATCGGTGAAAAATAAACCAATCTTCGATCTACTACATATAATCCATCTCATATTCATAATCAATATAAAGTTTAGAAGTACCAAATTAACACATCAAATTAAACAAAGGAAGATAAATCAAAACTTACATATGGCCAACAACTAAAAATGTCATCGAATTTAGATGTTAGGTTTTATAAGAATGGTCAATCAAAGTGATAATCAAAAATGGTAAATCACGATTTGAAGGTGAAAATACCATACGAAGAAATTTTTTATCATAAAATTGTAGAACTTATTTTGACGATTTTTTTTGAATGCTTTGAATGTTTGTATACATTATTTTAGGGATGATTGAATAACATGATATCATTAATGTATTGTAAAATTGATTTTTTTCTATGAATCTCAAGAAGCTTTTTATGAAAAGTTATTAATTAAGACGGACTTCAAAAGCTTATATTAATTTACCAAAACATTCGTGACACATCGTAATATTTATTTATAAGTGCTTTAAAGAAGAGACAAAATCTTGTTTATTATATTTAATAGATTTCAACACAAGTTGAAATGTAGAAAGTGATATTAATACAACTGATACAATTAAAACCGATGCTAATGTGACCATAGACGTTATAAGAGAGACCAATGTTGACTTTCCCAAATGTGAAAATGGTGCGCATAAGACATTCCATAAGCGGATGCCCAAAGAAACATATTCATTTTGATATTTGCGAATTATCGATGCCAAACACGTGAACTTCTCTTTGAATATGGTATGGCTACATTTATTAATGCAAAAATTTCTCATTTTAATAAAGTTGTCCTAGCAAAACTAAAAATCTAACTAGTTTCATTGGTATCGAACCTAATTTCCTTCTTTAGTAACAATGCTTTTTCTTTTTCCATTAACTCATTTGAAAACTAGTGTTTTTATAGAAGTTATGGAATCAAATTTATGTTTTCTTACATAACGTGGTTTCTATTTTTTCTAACAGCTTTTTTAAAAACTTAACTTGCTCTTACAAATTACGCATTACTCTAAGAAGTAAATTGATGGGATACCCCTCGGAAAAAGACACAAAGCATCTACTTTTGTTGAGCAAATTTATTTACTTTATGATTTCCAACTATTGCATGTCACATCAAGAACAAAATGTCTTGTTCGTATCATTTTTCGATAATTCGATCGGACCATTTCAAAACAAATTAACTAAGACACGAGGTAATGGTCATCAAGCCCATCAATTTTATGTCAGCAACATTATTTAGCATACTATCAAACTCACTACCAAACAGGTGTAGTCGTGACTGACAAGCCAAACACATAAAAATATTTCATTTTATACAAACATACCACTAAAAATAAAATAAAAAGTGCAATTGGTTCGGTGGTCTACACCGCCAAACAATAGCCAAACACCCACCATCACGCGCGGTGATAGGCTGTAAAGATGTTTGGTGTGTGGTTGGCCACCCTGACTGGATGGTTTGGTGACCATTACACTTGGTCTAAGGTGAAACTAATCCATTTCGGTTCATATAAATGGATATGGACCATCTAAACTACCACAGAAACCGAACAAAAGTACAATATTAGGGAGGCATGTCAACAATTAAGATCCTAGTTGAAACCACTATTTTGCTTCAACCTCATGTATTAGCGAACAAATAAACTAGGATCTTAATTGAAAAGGCACTTTTGATATATGCTCATACTCATTTCGGTAATTGTTTGGTCGGTATATACGCAATGCCATGCAGAGCGATATCCCCTAATGTTTAGTGCGTATATAATTTGCTCATAGGCTCATAGCTCATAATACCTGGTTTCTTAATGTTTAGTGCCTTTTCAATGTTAAAGATTTGTTAGCGTAGAATCCTTCTAAGGCAATTTATGTTGGACTTTTGATATATCGTTTTAAAAGACAGAGGAGTCTCGGAGGAGTGTGCAATAAATGCCGTCGCACATGGTTTTCACTTAAAATGGACCGCATTTATTTTGGTTTGGCATACAAAAATGTATAATATTAAACATATATGAGTTATATAATTCAAATTTATATGCAATTTCTTTTTAGTTTACAAGTATAACATTACCTCTTTGTTGTTATTGCCTAAAGTCACCAAAAATTACATGACAGTTAAAAGAAATCTTTTATATAATAAAAGAATTACATCATTTCGGAGTGTTTTTGAAAAACCCTTCTCATTGAAAAAAAAATTGGGCCAATACGAGAGCTCAATTTCGTCACGTAAGCAAAATCATGTGATGTGATTGGTTAATAAAAGTCAAAATTAAATTGATTTTGGTCAAACTTTAATAAATTTGGTGGAGAAATTTGGTTGATAAAAAAAACACATAAAAATATATGTGTCAAATTTGTGAAAACAAAAACTTAAAAAAAGAGGAGGTAATTAATAAAACTTTAGTGGTTGATTTTTTAAAAATTATATAGAGTTAAGTGTAATATTATAAACCTCCATGTTTTTTTAATAACTTTGGATTATAAACAAATACCCCCTTATACTTTATACCCTTTAAACTTTATATCTTAATATGTTGTTTTAAAATAACAACATATAAATTTACATAAGATTATAAGTATCAAATTTTTTATTATATACGTTCAATAAAGACTCATTTATTTCATTTTTAAAATATCATTTATGACCAAATTTTACATTTTAAATGCGCTAAATTATCGACAACGGAATATAAGTATCAAATTGTAAGCACGGTTTACTTTAATATAAAATAAATATACTCGATTGTACTTATAACAATGATTCATGTAATTCTTATTTATTTATATAAGGCTATCTAGAAAAATATTTTTATAAAACATCAACATAATATCAACGCTCATTATAAAATAAGTATACTTTAACTTTATCAACACTCTTTATGTGCTATTAAACTTGCATATGTGTACAACATAATATCAATAGTAAAATTTAAATAACAATATCAACATCTTTGTACCTAAATAAAATTAAATCTTGGGTTACCTAATGATGTTTTATGTAGAACTTCGCGACACACGAAACTTATAACTATATAATTATATGTAATTACCTTTAAAAACACAATATTCAATATTAATACAGAATAATTTTTTTTGTCAAAACCCTGTGCGTGCACAGGTATTATAATTAGTATTTATTTATGATGATTTCTTATTTATTCTTCTTGAGTTTTTGAGTTTGTTAGTCCGTTATTCTTTTCGCACTCATCCATTCCCGAGACAAAGCTTTCACAATTTCATATACTTTGTTGTGAATGCAAATCCTCTAAGTCCCTTTATGCTACTGCCTGTACTTCATATACCAGCTTAAATCCACCTAATTCATGAAAGGCCCATGACTGTAGCATCAAAATACTCCCTATCAAATAAATAAACAAAAATGAACTTAATGAGTAATAGATTTGTCTTACAATATGTCCCACACCGCTATGTGATGTTGGTTTGTGGGAGTTATAAACACACGTAAACGACTAGAAATGTGTGAGCCGATGGGGGCACACACGATAAACACGAGCATACGTGTTGAACGTATAAATACTTGAATATATTAGACCCGTTTTATGCATGCATTAAAACCCGATCTTATTCACGACTCATGGACTTGTTCTATTTAATGTTGGTCTGTTTGGAAGCCTTGGGCCTAGTCCTTTTTCTGATCGGGTGGTGTTTGGGTTTGTAGCTTGAGGAGCAAGCTGTGAGCCCAAGTTAATATGTCAGTTTAAGACTTATATATACATAGATATACATGCATCCATAATATACGAAGATATGATATACAAAATCAGTAAACATGATTTACATATTATAATATCCCAAAACCTTAGTTTCGATTCACCATGCAATTATTGTACCAAATCGTTATTCCTAAAAACGATGAGGATTTTTGCTTTATTCAAAAACTAACTTGCATTGAATATTTATTCCAAGTAGTTTAGTTTTGTTTAATTGGTGTTATCATGCTGCAAAGTTCCTCGTAGAACTAGAATGGCAGCAAGGTTTTGTGGTTTTTGTTCGTGAATGATATCGGACAACAAAGGGATGATATCGGACAAAGCTTGTCCGATATCGGGTATTTAGTTTGAAGTTGTTCTCGGACAGTTAATATCTCGGGCAGAAAAGAAGACAAGGTCTTGGGGTTTTTCTATTTCGTGTTTATTCAAGTGATATTCAAGGGTTGATAGTTTTACGTTCTCGACTAGCCATATATCGAACGTATACATTATCGGGTTTGTGTGTGATACTCATTGAGTCATCTATTTTAGGTGCTTAGTTTCGTATTGGTATTATTGTCCGTTACTAAAGATCAATGTCACACCCCGCCGAAGGCGGAAACACGAGGTGTAACTGGAAAGGAACACAAGCATAAGATAATAGAACATACCAACGTTTAAGATTTAAAGGAAAGAATACATCATTACAATATTAGTTTAGCCGACAACGGCAAATAAAATATAAAGTTTAGTTCCCAAAAGATTGCGTTTTAATACATAATGATTAGTAGTGTCATGTGAAAACTTCATTATGCAAAGACCTTGAGAAAACGGGTCAACTATGAAAATAGTTGGTGAGTACATACGTTTCATATAATATGAAAACTCTTAAGAGAAAGTCTAAGTTTTTGGTCATTGAGAATAGTCCACAAAGCAAAGGCGTTGTCAATCCATTCAGTTGCAAGTCCCGCCCATACAAGACTTGTAACCTATGTGTTCACAACCCACTGCATAAAAGTAGTATGTCTAGTAGTCAAGTATACGTTGTCATAATAGTTCACAATATAGCACCACGTATATAATAATGTATGCCGGCAAAGCCCCTAATAAATAATATGCGTTCCCTAACATAGTGAACGAGAGGTTGGCCGACCTCTAATAGCGCTATCCATACTACCTAATGATAGGAGACTAACAATGCGAATGTACGAACAGACACATCATACAACTATTAATATACAATTAAGAACGCTCCGAACATGGGAGACTTTGCACGCTCCACTAAAAAGGCGAGACTTTAGGTCAAGAACGCTCCACCGAAACGGCGAGACTTTTAGGTCATAGCACGTACGATTCAATAAGTTCAAACAAGTCATAAGTTCGTAATTAAGTTCAAAGGTTTGATTCAAGTTCAAAAATTCAAGTCAAAAGAGTTCATAAAAGTAGTAATCAATTTAGTATGATTCATGCATTCCACCCCAAAATATAGTAAAAACGGTAAAAAGGGGATTGTGAATACTCACCCGATGCAATGGTTATGATGACAAGAGTTGATACATTGAAATGAAGTTTAATACCTAACCGCAACCTATATGAATGAAATGATCTATTATAAGTTATGAATTAATGTTGTGCATGCAATTTCATATGATATCCATACCACTTGTGCATTTGAAAATAAAGTTTATCGTCGAAAAATAAGTTTATAACGTCTCGTCAAGTTATAAAATACTTTACAAGTATGTAGAAAACTAGAAGGGGGTTGAATAGTTTACCAATTAAAAACTTTGTTTTGAAACTTATTGTAAAGATCAATTGATATTGATCTTAGATATGTTAATGAAATATGCAAGCAATATGTAAGAAGTAAATAAGGAAAGAAATGATCAAACCACAATAAGTTGTTTATAGTGGTTCGGTCTACAAGGACTCTTTTTCCTTGCCCTACTCCACTCCTCGAGTCTCACACTCGAGAGTTTTAACTTCACTAGTCAACAAGCTCCTTTCACCGGCGGAGAAAACCTTTACACTTAAACGCTACACTATTTCCGACAATAAGCTAGATGTCGAGTTCTTTCCAAGGGTACAACCACTCCCACACACAATGTATTTTGAGGACTAAAATACTAACCACTCACACTCACAAGATTATGATGGTTTGATACAACAATGAAGTATGAATCAACACTAGATCATACAACACTAAACAAACAAGACTTCCAACTTCTCGTTGAAGCTTGAATATGACTTGATCTTCTTTGCTACAAAAGAGATCACTAATATGATATGAAACCGAGTTAGAAAGGTTAGAGAGAAGATATGTATGAGAGTATGTTAGAAAGGGATGAAAACTACTTGGCTTGGCATTGCTATTTATAGCCAAAGTGATGCGAGCTCCGACGGACCGCGGAACCCTTAAAAGGGTTCCTGCCCGTGTACCATTTTGGTACCACCGGCCCAGTCAAGATATCAAAATCTTTGCTAAAGTCAACTCTATCTAAGTGAGATTGTGCAAGATATGAAGAGTACAAATCCACACAAAATATCTAATGAAATCTTCTAATGATTTCCATGATGCATTACATGATGTCATATGTTGTATTTCTATTTTTAGAAATATGCAAGTACATAAGTAGTGTTTGGTTTTAAGAACCTAACACATTCTAAAAACTACTATCATACATAATGATTAGAGTCATATCAAGATGTTACTAATCATAAATGTAAATGCTTGAATGATGAATATATTGTTTGAAAAAGCTTGTTTTAATATCTATTAAACTTGACAAGCTTTAAGCTTTTATACAAATTAAATTTACTTTTGTCGTTAACAAAACTTAGGTAAAGATCAAAAATATAAATAACGTTTAATGACGATATTTGTATTAACAATCTCCCCTTTTGTTGAGGACAAAATATAAATTTTATTTTTATAAAAGATACAAAGTTTGTACAAGAGTTATAAAAATATTAGTTTTAGAACTTGAAAAGAGAATGATAATGCAAGTGTATGATGTTTGACTATTTATGAAAGTCAAAGTATTCACTAGTTGATGCATGATGTTGACTTTTTCAGAAAGTCAAAGTATGCGTTTGACTTTTTAGGAAAAGTCAAGTATTATCAATGAGGGTTCTGTTTGACTTTTAGGAAGTCAAATGTATGCAGTTTGACTTTTTCAGAAAAGTCAAATATAAATAATTTCAAAGTTCTATATTTTCTCCCCTTTTTGTCTCAACAAAAGAAAGAGGCTATGCGGAATGTAATGAGCCCGAGCTATTATCTCCCCTTGTTCAAAGCTCCCCCTTAATTGGGTGCTTTAATGGGAAGATACATGGATTGTGAAAATAAAGCTACAAAAAAATGTTAGTAATAATGATCATTCACAAGCATTTCCAAACACTATGTAATGACACCAACAATATAATAAACAACATTCATTAGTTAAAAATTTTCATGAGTAAAGATCATGAAAAGAGAACACAATGATGTGTTTTAAGTACAAGAGAAAAAAATTATCCTAAGAAAGTAAAGACTAGTCTAAAACCATCCTAAAGTGATGGTGGATGGGAAAGAGCGTTGAGACGCTCAAGGATGTGGTTGAGGATGAACCTCATTTCTTCTTGGAAGTCATGGACCATAACCCGGGTCCTTTCCACGGTTTGGCCCGTTTGCTCACAAGTTGAGCAACCATGCCTTGGAGGGTAGAATGTTTGGGGAGGTTGTGGTGGTGGAATGGTGGATGTGTTGGTGGTGTTAGGGATGTTTGGAGTGGTCATGATGGAAGCAAGCAAAGCACTTTGCATTTGCATTGTCTCACTCAAGTGAGAGTCCACCATGCCTTTGAATTGGTGGAGGTTGTGGAGTTCGGTTTGAATCTCCTCTCTAGTGGGATTGGCATCCCACATACACTCCTCAATGTCCTCAAGATGAGGTGACATTGATGTGGGGAGTGAATGATCCCCATACAAAGGACCATGAATGTCTTTGTGAATGGGGTGGAAGAGAAGAGGTTTAGGCCCTAATGGGGCGTTTGGGTCAAGAGATGACCGAGGTGACTTATGAGCCATCCGCTCAATTGAGCCAAAGGATGGCAATGGTGGTGGATGATTTGGCCTAGGAGGCAAGTCATCCAAGTCCTCCAAGAAAGGATTTGGGGAGGTTGGTGGAGTGGAAAATAACTCCATGGGAATGAGAGTTGGAGACCTTGGTGAAGGTGGTGAGGGTGTTTTGGATGTTTGGATGGGTGCCGGTGGAGGTGAAGTTGGTGTTTTTGTTGGTGGTGGAGTGGTGATCACAATGTGTGATTGAGTAGGTGTGGCTAAGGTGAGGTTTGTATCATCTCGGATGGGAGATGAGATTGTGAGTGGAGAAGACTCGGATGAGGAGCTAAGTTGAACGAAGCAACAAGGCCTCACACTAATTCTAGCGGTCTTCTTGCAAGGTTTTGGAGATGATTTTGTCATTTTGACTTTGGTTTGTCTTTGCTAGATGATAGTAAGAATGAAGAAGGTGTGAGGATGATCATGGTAAAACCTCTCAATTTATAGAAGTGAAAAATCATGGAGAAATGTGTTTGATTTGATGTTAAGCCATTGAAGAGATGAGGTTCCTAATGATTTGGAAGTGGGTTGAATGCTAGTCATATCACCCAAGTCAAGCCATTCAAGAGAGATGGAGTGAAGAAGAAAAGATTTGCAATAAATGTGTTCTAGTGAGTGGAATTTCCTAATATTCAGATCACCCACGGATTTGAAGGTACCAAAATTTGGTTCCTTCCTTTATGCAAAAGGGCTCCTTGGGTGGATTTTTCAAATTTTTGAATTTTGGTGGGAAATGGATTTCTTATATACTTAAGTGAATTATACTAGTTCTAATAAGGGTATAAGCAAGTTAGGATTGATTTATAAGCATTGGATGGTAATTTGGAATCACGAAATAGTCGAAATTCAGAAAGTTACCTGAAGGATCCACGGCACCAAAATCATACACGGCCGGAACCCTAAAAGGGTGCCGCCCGTCCGCCTGCATGTCACGGCGGTACCAATTTACATAACGGACGGTACCAAAATTATGGTGCCGTCTCGATCCGTGAAGTAAAAATGGACAGAGTTCGTTTTAGGTGTCGGGACTTTTCCGAAACCTGAAATTCTTCTCAAAACATGTTATACTAAACATTTCTAGTTAGGAAAAGCAAATAACATATATATAAACATAGTGGAGCATGTATTTTGAGCAAGGCTTATTGATTTTCACATTATAGTGAAAATGGGTAAAATTTGATAGCATACTTGCGCTATCCCCTGCATGAAATTGTTAGCATTCACCATTGTTTCAAGTTATATTATCATCCTACATAATAAAAACAACCAAATTGTATCAAACATTAATGATAATGTATTGTTCCAAACGCTCCTTAAAAGTACCCTTATTTGTCCAACTTCTTGTAAATCTTGTTCATCATCCTACCAAGGCACTTGAACATTCCCTTAGTTTGCTTGAACTCCGTTGATTCATTCTCTATTTCGGAAGAGACGATAATACTCATGAGGTGGGAGACGAGAGCTTGGAAGACCATCCTCAGAGCTATTTGATGATGATGATGATGGAGTTGGAGGTTTTGCTCTCTTGCCTTTTGTCTTAGCAACTCGTGCATCACTCAAAGGTACAAAGATGTGAGGGATGAGCTCATAGTGAAGGTGCATCCCTTTTGGTGTTGGTGGAATTGGTGCAAAGTTTCTATAGAGACGGGTGAGGAGCATCCCGTATGGAAGAGCAACCGATCCTTGAGTTGGAATATCAATCATTCTCCTAGCTATGTAGTAGGCTAAATTGAATGGTTGACGGGTGGACAAGTTGTAGAGCATATGACAAAGGCAAGCGTTAATGTGATCCCTATTTCCTATGGTGCTAATGACGTTGGCTCTAAGTAGCTCCTCCCATTTCTTAAATTCGGCTTAAGTTCATTTAGCTCCATTCCATATGGATCTCGGTTTACTTCTTTTCCCTTTCGGGTAACTCGGGTTGTGTCACTTTTGGGTTAAAAAGGTGTTCACGGATGACATCCTTGTCGGCCAAACGGGTTTGGTAGGGTAGAGAGCGGTCATTGATAGCATCAAGAGCGGTGAGTGACCATTTATCCGAGTAGAGACAAGTTCCTCGGTTGGGAATTCCTAGCACTTGAGCAAAGTTGGCTAAGGTGATGGTGTAGTCGTTTTGATTAATTCTAAACCTAAGACAAAATTCATCATCGTCTTCATCACTAAAGCCGGTCACACTAGCATAGAATTCTAACACAAACCTAGGACAAATTGGTTCATCGATGTCAAGAAGACAATCGAATTGAATGGCGCTAGTTCTTCACGAAAGTTGGTGTTTTCAAGGAAGGATGAGTGAATGGTTCTACCCTCATGGAAATACCTTGATTCTAGACCCTAAATATTTCTACTTGTTCTTTGGTAAGTCCTTTGGTTTTGTGGTGTTTGGGAATGTAGTTAAGGGTGTCTTTGTGATCATAGAATCTTGCGGCTACCATGGTTATTCCTAAGGACAAGAGTTAATATGTTAAAAAATGAGAATAAGTTTTAACGTTTTTGGTTCTAGTGTGTGCCTATATGAAAACAATTTGGAGTTGCGGTTATCTCGACTCATTTTATGCACAAAGATGGTTTTAGTGGGGTGTTTGGCAAATACCATGAGATAACCCAAATGCTCCTAATTCAATGTGGCTTCATTTGAATATACCCGGAAATGCATATTAGTTATGCAATACCTTTAGTATTCAAGAGCATGCAAGTGATGAAAATTTAACGTTTCTATTTGTATTAGCAATGAAAAAAATTGTTTTCCTACAAGTGAGAAGCTTTTCAAATTTTTTGACATGGGGTGTTTGGTTGTTTGAATAGGGCCTTATATTCATTATCTATCAATTAGTGGGAAGCATGATTTGTTTATGCAATATGATAATGTAGTACCTAATTTCAATGACTAGTTATGCAATTTGCCAATTGAATTCATATTTGGTATAAAAGCATACATAAAACCCCATGTAATGATTTGTGATAGTTTTGTGCATAAATAAGAATCCTAGACTCGGAATTAAGAGATGAAATGTAGTTAGGATACTTACAATGATGTTATCTTCAGTGATTAGTGAGTTGGAAGATGACAATAATGAGCTTGGTTTAAGTTTTACACGTTTTGGTAAAGTGGGTTTTGAGGAAGAGGATGATTTGTATATAGCAGTTTTGCTTCAGAGACACCACGGACCAAACGGTACCAAAATTTTGGTTCCGTCTTTGTTATCGTTTGGTGCCGTGGCTACAGTGTACAAGACAAATTTTTTTACTTTTGACTATTCTAATGTTTTGGGCTATGTTTATCCTACATGTTTGGTTCCATTAACCCTAAACCAAGTCTAAGAAGATTAAAAGGTTCTCGTTTAAGAGGCTTAGTTAAGATGTCGGCAATGTTGTCTTCGGAGGATACTTTCTCGATTGAAATGTTTCCTTTTTGAACATTGTCGCGAAGAAAGTGATGGCGGATTTCAATATGTTTTGTACGAGCATGTTGAACGGGATTCTTGCTGAGATCGATGGCTCCTTTGTTGTCGCAAAGTATCACAATGTCGTTGAGATGAATTCCATAATCTACGAGAGCTTGCTTCATCCAAAGAGCTTGTTGACATGCTTTCCGGCTGAGACGCATCGGCTTCAGTGGTTGAGATGGCCAAGGCCGTTTGCTTCTTTGCAAACCATGAGGTGAGACAATGTCCAACAAAAGTGCAAATACCACTTGTACTTTTTCTATCGACATAGTCACCGGCATGATCCGAGTCGGCATACACTATGGTTTCTACACCCGTTCCTTTGGGATACCATAATCCTAAACACGTTGTTCCTTTAATGTATCTAAAAATCCTTTTAAGGCTTCTAAGTGTGATGCCTTTGGGTTTTCTTGAAAGCGAGCACATAGACAAACACTAAACATAATGTCGGGTCTACTAGCCGTAAGATAGAGTAGGCTACCAATCATTCCTCTATATTTAGTGTTATCTACGGATTCACCTTCCTCATCCTTGGTTAGTTTAGTGTCCGAGGACATGGGTGTTTTAGTTGGTTTGGAATCTTCAAGACCAAATTTCCTAAGCATGTCTTTTATATATTTAGATTGGTTAAAAAATATGCCATCTTCTAGTTGTTTTATTTGAAGTCCTAGAAAGAAATTTAACTCACCCATCATACTCATTTCAAACTCGTCGTGCATGATTTTAGAGAAATCATCACATAATTCTTGACAAGTTGATCCGAATATAATGTCATCAACGTATATTTGAACAATGATAATATGTGATTCATTTTTCTTGGTAAAAAGAGTATTATCTACTAATCCCATAGTATATTTGTTATCAATAAGGAAAGTCTTAAGTCGGTCGTACCAAGCTTTTGGTGCTTGCTTAAGACCATACAATGCTTTCTTGAGTTTGAAGACATGATGTGGTTTCTCAAAGTCGGTGAAACCGGGAGGTTGAGCAACATACACTTCTTCGTTAATAAACCCATTAAGAAAGGCACTTTTAACATCCATTTGAAATAATTTAAAATCATAGGCACATGCATAAGCAAGCAATATTCTAATAGACTCAAGCCTAGCTACCGGTGCATAAGTTTCATCATAATCAATCCCTCTTGTTGATTATAACCTTGCGCTACAAGCCTAGCTTTGTTTCTAGATACTATCCCATTTTCATCCATCTTATTTCAAAAAATCCATTTTGTTCCAATTATAGTTTGATCTTTAGGTTTTGGAACTAATTTCCAAACATCATTTCTAACGAATTGGTTTAATTCTTCTTGCATGGCAATAACCCATGATTCATCTTTTATTGCTTCATTTATGGTTTTGGGTTCAATGGTGGATACAAAACAAAAATAATTACTTTGATTTTGGGCTTGTGACCTTAAGGTTCTTTGATTGAGTTGTCCTATGACTTTTTCTAAAGGATGACTTTTAGATTCTTTGATGTTGACAATTTCTTTATTTAATGGTTCATCTTCCTTGTTATTATTAATTATTTCTTGACCTTCTATCATTTGACTTTCAACTAAGTCATCATCTACCAAAGGTGATGTCTTAGAGGGAGGTGGACTTTCGTCGAATGTTATGTTCAACGATTCCTCGACTATCATTGTTTCTTTGTTTAGGACAATGTAAGCTTTACTAGTTTGAGAGTAACCAAGAAATACACCTTCATAAGACTTTGGGTCAAACTTGGTGAGATAATCCTTAGTATTAAGAATAAAGCATTTACAACCAAAGACTCTAAAATATCCTAACGTTGGCTTTTTACCTTTATAGAGTTCATATGGTGTTTTGTTTAAGAAAGGACGTATTAAGACTCTATTCAAAATATATGTAGAAGTGTCAACGGCGTTACACCAAAACTTTTGAGGAATGTTTTGTTCATTAAGCATTGTTCTACTCATTTCTTGAATTGTTCTATTTTTACGTTCTACTACTCCATTAGATTGAGGTGTTCGTGGAGCGGAAAAGTTATGTGTTATACCATTTGTATCACAAAAGTTTCCAAATTGAGTTTCGTTGTCAAATTCACGACCATGATCATTTTGACACCTAGAAGATTTTGAATTTTCTTGCTAAGTATTTCAAATTTATCAAAAGCTTCATTTTTGGTTTTCAAAAACAACGTCCAAGTAAACCTTGAATAATCATCTACTATGACCAAAGTGTATAAGTTGCCTCCATAGCTTCTTATAGCGGATGGTCCAAACAAGTCCATATGTAATAATTCTAGACACTTAGATGTGGACACCATATTTTTAGATTTGTGACTACTATGTGTTTGTTTACCAATTTTGCAAGCGCCGCAAAAGTGTTGGTCATATTTAAGTTTTGGTAAATTCCTAACCAATTCTTTTGAAGATAGGTTTTGTATAAGTCTCATATTAGCGTGACCTAAACGTCTATGCCAAAGAGATGAGCTATCATCTAATGTTGTTAGGCAAAGTTTGTCATTATATGTTTTATCTATTTTCATGACATATATGTTATTTTTCCTAACTCCTTTAGCTATGGTGATACCATCTTTTAGTATTTTACTACCATTTTCATCAAATAGCACTTTATACTTTTTATCACATAGTTGGCTAATACTAAGTAGATTAAATCCTAACCTATCCACATGAGCAACATTTTCAATAGTTAGGGAGTTATGAGCGATCGTACCTTTGCCAATAATTTTGCTTTTGAGATTGCTACCAAAGGTGACATTACCTCCGTCATACTCTTGGTATGATGAGAAGAGACTTTGTTGCCCGTCATGTGTCGTGAGCAACCACTATCTTTTATCCATTCATCGGGTTCCAATCCAACTTTCAAGCATACCTAAGAAGCAAATAACTCAAGCATTTGGTCCCCAATATCTCATGGGTCCATTTGGGTTACACATACCATTTATTTGATTCATGTATGGAAACGATAGGTAAGAGTTCCATGGCATGTAATCTGGAGTTTGATATGGTCTAGGAAAGTTTTGATTCCAACCATTGTGTTGGTAGTTGGGTTGTACGTTGTGGTTGCTCTTAGGAAAGGGGCGTTTGGCAAAAGGAGTTTTATATCGTTGTTGAGTAGTTTTGATCTAAATTCATTTTTGACAAGTCCTACTCCTGAAGTAACGGCTGGTTTTAGTTTAATACTATTATTGGTTTTCTTTGTTATTTTAACAAATTCAAGATGCGGTCCGTATTGCGAACATTCGTTCTCTGAAGTACCCACGATACCATTTTGCACAACGGACGGAACCCTTATTTTGGTTCCGTCTGGTCCGTCTGCATCTGCAGCAATTTTGACAGTATGTTCGTCCTTTTCGGCCGTTTTATTTTGACTCTTTGGAATTAATACTTCATTAAAACCTAGCCCATTCATGTCTCCTGGTGTTTTATGAATTTTAACTATTTCATCGGCAAGAGCGATGTTCTTGTTAAACCTTTTAAATTTAGAATTGTTTTCGATTAAAACATCTTGTGTGAGCTTTAGTTTTTCTATTTCAAGTTTAAGCTCTTGACATGATTTACAATCATCGTCATTTGTTTTTCCTTTTTCTAGTCGTTTTGCTTTTTCTTTTAACTCATAAACTTCATTTTCCAAAAATTCCTTTTTGGTTTTTAAAAATTTATTTTTAGTTATGATTTTTAGACTTAGCTCACACAATTGATTATATTGTTTTTGCAAAGTGTCATCATCAATAGAAGAATAAGAAGAGTCGGAAAGTACCTCATTTGACTCATGTGCCATTAGAGCGATCTCTTCCTTGCTTGATTCTTCATCGTCTTCACTATCACTCCAAGCACCACTTACAAAAGCTCGTTGAGTTTTGCTTTTAGGTGGCTTGGGACATTCTCCTATGAGGTGACTTGCATCACCACATCTAAAACATTTTCTTTCACCTTTACCCTTCTTGTCATCCCGATCCTTTCGTAATGGCTTCTTTTCTTCTCGAGGTTGTCTTACGAACTTTCCTCTTCTTCTAAAGAACTTCTTAAAATCTCTAACGGCCATGGCATATTCCTCATCTTCACTACCGGAGCAAGATTCGTCATCATCACTTGATTCCGCTTTTGCTTTTAGAGCAACGGATTTGATCTTCTCCTTTTTTCCTTTGATGATCTCCGAATCTTTCTCCATCACCATTTCGTATACTTTGAGGTTACCGATCAACTCGTCTAGTGACATTATTGAGAGATCTTTTGATTCCTCAATGGCGGTCACTTTAGCTCTCCATTTGGGATGGAGTGCTCTAAGAAATTTCGTGACAAAGTTCTTACTACGAAAAGATTCATCAAGTGCTTTAAGTGATGTAATAATAGTGTTAAAGCGAGCAAAGCCACAATCAATGGTTTCATCTTCAGAATAACAAATTGTTCATATTGTTGAACAAGAAGATCAATTTTGTTATCCTTGACTTGTGAATTACCTTGATGTGTAACAATTAAAGATTCCCAAATATCTTTGGCGGTTTCACACATAAAAATTCTTTCATATTCTTTTCTAGGTAAAGCATTATAAAGCATCATTTTAGCTTCATTATTTTTAGCAACTAGTTTCTTTTGTTCATCAACGGAAATATCCTTTGTTGTAGAACTAAAATCCCTTTAACAATAATAAACCAAAGATCTATATCTTTTGATTTTACATATGTTTCAAAACGGTTTTTCCAATAGATAAATCCATTGGTTTCAAAGAGTGGTGGTCTTTGCATAGATTGCCCTTCTTTAAAGTTTTCAGAATCCATGGATCGTTTCAAGTTTATAAAATACAAGTTATTTTAGAAATTCTTGAGCAACGAGGCTCGGGTACCAATTGTAGAAAACTAGAAGGGGGTTGAATAGTTTACCAATTAAAAACTTTGTTTTGAAACTTATTGTAAAGATCAATTGATATTGATCTTAGATATGTTAATGAAATATGCAAGCAATATGTAAGAAGTAAATAAGGAAAGAAATGATCAAACCACAACAAGTTGTTTATAGTGGTTCGGTCTACAAGGACTCTTTTTCCTTGCCCTACTCCACTCCTCGAGTCTCACACTCGAGAGTTTAACTTCACTAGTCAACAAGCTCCTTTCACCGGCGGAGAAAACCTTTACACTTCGCTTACACTATTTCCGACACTAAGCTAGATGTCGAGTTCTTTCCAAGGGTACAACCACTCCCACACACAATGTATTTTGAGGACTAAAATACTAACCACTCACACTCACAAGATTATGATGGTTTGATACAACAATGAAGTATGAATCAACACTAGATCATACAACACTAAACAAACAAGACTTCCAACTTCTCGTTGAAGCTTGAATATGACTTGATCTTCTTTGCTACAAAAGAGATCACTAATATGATATGAAACCGAGTTAGAAAGGTTAGAGAGAAGATATGTATGAGAGTATGTTAGAAAGGGATGAAAAACTACTTGGCTTGGCATTGCTATTTATAGCCAAAGTGGATGAGAGCGCCACGGACCGCGGAACCCTTAAAAGGGTTCCGCCCGTGTACCATTTTGGTACCGCCGGTCCGACAGTCAAGATATCAAATCTTTGCTAAAGTCAACTCTATCTAAGTGAGATTATGCAAGATATGAAGAATACAAATCCACACAAAATATCTAATGAAATCTTCTAATGATTTCCATGATGCATTACATGATGTCATATGTTGTATTTCTATTTTTAGAAATATGCAATTACATAAGTAGTGTTTGGTTTTAAGAACCTAACACATTCTAAAAACTACTATCATACATAATGATTAGAGTCATATCAAGATGTTACTAATCATAAATGTAAATGCTTGAATGATGAATATATTGTTTGAAAAAGCTTGTTTTAATATCTATTAAACTTGACAAGCTTTAAGCTTTTATACAAATTAAATTTACTTTTGTCGTTAACAAAACTTAGGTAAAGATCAAAAATATAAATAACGTTTAATGACGATATTTGTATTAACAAAGTATTTACGTTGAAACAACATCCTACGATAGTCGTTTAGAAATAGAACACAAATTTATAGTTTTTCGTCGTAAAATAATATACTTTGACAACTCATGAAAATTACTAAGTAACCTCGCGAAGCTTAGTCGCAAAATGGTGAATATTAAGTATTAGTATTGAAGAAAATAGTTGTGATCGTCGTATTTCAAATACGTATATCTTGGTCGTTATTGGTCCGTTTTCTACAATCTATATATCCTTGGTTTCGTGTTAATGTATACTAATATATTTTTGATAAGTTGACTCATTTAGATTATGTTTAAAACTCGGTTTTGCCCCTTGAAAATGCCTTGACAGCTTGTATTATTTCAGAAAATTAGTTTTCGTCGCTAAACTTGAAATTAACGTATCTTTTTCGTTATAAACCCGTTTTAACCCGTTCAAGCGGCCACGGTTTTGTTTTTAAGTCTATTTTCTGAAAATATAAACCAAAATAATCCACCACTTACTGAAATTTCCAGATTTTATAAAAATGGACAGCCCTTCAACTATTTTTGTCAAAAACGATTTTTACTAGTTCATGTCTTTTACCAATCCATTCCAATCAACATCAAAACTATTCTAAACCTACCATACACCTTCTTAGGGTGTCATGGGTTCCTAAACTTCTCCAAAAATGACAGGTTTCATAAGAACACTAGTAGAATAGTTTAAACTAATAATAAGTAATAAAAACAAGTAAAAGTGGTATGGATCATAGTATACTTGCATGTTTTTCTTACTAGATCATAAAAATAGATCAAATAGGAGTATGTAAGATTAGAAAAAAAACATTAGAAGCTTACTTGTGTGATTGAAGAGGTTTAGGTAACTAGGTACCTAATTTCTTAGAGGTTTTTATTTCAAAACCTTAACTAGAAAACTAGATTGATCTTGTAACCACTTGATCTTGGAAAAATGATGATTTCTTCTTCTTGTCTTAGCTTGATCGAACCACAAAGGAAATGAGGGAGAGAGTTTTCTTGAAATCTCACTACTTAGAATATTTTGTATGTTTTCTTTACTTAAGACTTAAGGTGTAAACTTAAATATCTAGCAAAGGGTAAAATGGTAATATTTGTAGTAAAGTTTGGCTAGTCACCATAGTGACGGGGGACATGAGGATAAGAATGTAGGATTTGGTGTACTTTTTGCATAAAAGGTTTTATAAGTTAGATTTTTAGTTATTTAGGATAGGATAATTAGTTATTAGATAGCGAGTTAGCTAGAAATATATTTTAACGGAACAAAATAAAATATATCGATGTCATAAAAATGCATTTCTCGCAAGTATTGGGTGAATAAATAATTATCGAATCGAAATTACGTAAACCGTCGCAAATATATATATATATATAACGATATATATACAAAATAAATCCAAGACATCGGGTAAACTAATAATATAATTTTTATAGTATTAAAATGAGTATAAAAATATATCAGGACAATTTTCGGAAGTGTCGGATCAATTATTCAAAATAAATGATCGTGCGATAGCGTTTATTTAATAAATAAATATACGTTAATGAAATATGCAAACCCATGCATGAACTAATATGAAAATGATGTTACTGATGATATGTAGACTAACTCTTGTCTATATGTAATGTTCTCAATGATGTTCCATGAATACACAGCTTAACCCTCACGGTTATGCGAATTTGATACTCGTAAACCTAGTTTACAAAAATGATGAATAATAATCGTGAATATATATTTTTCTCCGGGAATGAATAGTGTTTTGTGAATAGTAAAATTTTAAAATAACCTCTCAAAATATCAAATCGACTTAAAAAATGATGAATAGTAAAATTATGAATAGTAACCGATGAATAGTAAATTCCCGAGATGAATAGTAAAAATTTTAAAGTTTGTAAAATGACCTGAAATTGAGAATTTTCACAATCAATTGCCAAGCAAGGTTAGGGTTTCTTTTATCCCTTTTATTAATTAGTTGTTTATTAATACGTATTAACCTAATTGCGATAACTAGATCCATATCCGCTGCGTACTCGTAGAGGTTAATTGGTTAACTTGTTCTAAAATCCCAACAGTGGCATCGCGAGCCATCTCGTTTTTGCGATTATGGGTTACACGTTTCAGATTAATAAATAGGTTTAAAAGGCTGCATGAAACCTAATTTAGTTATTCGTTTTATTTTGTTTTGACAACTATATGCAATACTTGTCAAATTTTTAATAAAGAATAACTAGTCACACACAAATTAAATTATATTGATAATTAGGATTAATTTGTTAATTAAATTACATGTTAATTAGAATTACTTTGCTAATTGGAATTAACTTGTTAATTAGAATTACTTTGTTAATTAGAATTAAATTGTTAATTAGAATTACATGTTAATTAGAATTACTTGCTAATTAGAATTAAATGTTAATTAGAATTAATTAATTGTTAATTAGAATTATAATGATAATTAGAATTACATATTGTTTATTAAATACATAAAATTGCGTAATTACTTGCTAATTGAGATTGCCATGTTTTATGTGTTTTCCGGCCACAAGAACCACTCAATTGCTTTTGCGATGTATGGGGCGATCTAGGTATTGTATCCTAGTGACGGTCTTATGGTTCTCCGTTTGGGGAAGACTCGCAAGAGAACTCGGAACAATATGTGGTTATATATTGATGTTTATGTTTATATGTATGTGATTCCTATATGTGCATTATTACTTGCTTTGACACCTAATTGTATGCAATATGGAATAATACATATCGTAACCATAACATTAATATGGGTATTTATTTACACGCCTAAATAACATGCTCATTGTAACCTGCTATTTGATTCGTGGAAAATCGTTTTTGTAAAATAAAGTGACCTAATATATGAAACAAGTTTTCAAGAATTTAAAAACTAGACGCTATGGACACTTGGGATGTACGGCTCACCCACTAGAACAAACTCAAAAGGGGGTTCAAAGAGGTGCGCACAGTCGCACCGAAAAGATGTATAAGGTTATGCTTCAGCGCTTACCTGGTCCTCTGCCTCCCTGTGCGTTCGATTGGAGCTACCGTGAACCATGATGATCACTACAGTGTCATTACCAAAAGTTTTTAAAACTAGTGTTACAAAGTTGTTTTGCATGCTTCTTTGTACACGACTTTTACCACATTTATATGTGCATACCTATTTTTAATTTTAAGTCTATGCCATCCAACTATGAACACGTGCATTTGGATTGACTTCTCTGGTCAGACCTAAGGGCCTTTCCAACCCATGGTAATTATTTCTCACTGGTCGACCTATGGTTATTTTTTCACGTTCATACTTGGTCGACTTATCTCGAGTTAGCTTGGTCAGACCTTGAACTCGAGGCATAAGATGAGAACTAAACATGCTCATGACATTATTACTTGTTTACTAATGCCTTGATCAGTCTCATAAATCTAAGAGTTGCATTTTGCAATTAACGCTCGTCGCTTACCTCTTGTCATATTTTTTTATGCACTGGTCAGACCTATGGTAATTAAGTGGGGTTGCAAGATGGATGTTAGTCTTAATTAGTAATTAATTGGGTAGTTAATTCTTTTAAGAATGTAATTATCAAAAATACTAGAATTGAACTTTTTATGTTCTGATTAATTGTGTTATTGCAACATAATTCGTAAACAAAGTTGTTTTTCTTTGAAAGACAAACTTAGTCTCTTTTCCTAGTAAGAAGAGTGAGACTTACAACTATCTTTTCTTCTTAGTTGACAAACTAAGATAGGATTACAAAGATAAAGTCATTTCTGATCTTTCATTACCCTTTTGTGGTCTAGAGTTAATTGAAAGATAGAATATTTTGTGTAACTAGAAACATTGTATTTAGAGCTACCAAAATAAATAACATCCTGCACTTGTCTCGATGTATGATTTTAAACCGCAAAGAGTAAAGGAATTACTAGCATATTTGCTAGGTAATCTTCTTGGAATCTTATTATTCCTAAAGTGCTAATTACCCTTGGGGCTATGTAGACGATAAAGGAGGAATTGCATGCAAAAGATTCATGTTAATTGAATAAAAGAATAGCTAGTCCATTGTCTACATAAGTAGAACTTCATATACACTGTTCAATACCTAAGTACATGCTGCTCGTAGGAATTTGAAGATAATAAGAACATATATAAAACTGCTATATGTTTTTCTACTGGAAATGTAACACTTACAATGTTGACAAATCCAGTGGGAGCAGTTGCATTTTATAACTGAAATATCATTCATGTAATGTTGTCTATTTCAGTAGGAGCTACCGGATTTATTTCTAAAACTACTTATGATATATATATGACATTATCATATTGTTTGAACAATCAACATGTGTTGTTTGTTTTCATAATATGATGTTGTACCTTACACAAGTGGGAGAAATCTCAAAGTGTGTGCAAAGAACAACAATATTATTGGTATCTCTTGACCACAAGGTAAGAAAACTAATAAATCTACTAGGACTTAAACACGCTAGATGTTTATTTCCCTACTACATGTAAATAAGAATTTTACTAGGACTTAAACACGTGAGATGTTTATTGCCCTACTACATTCTAAAAATTATTCTACTAGGACTTGAACACGCTAGATGTTTGTTGCCCTACTACATTCAAATGTCATGATATTATGTATAGATACTTCAACATTAGACTACATGTTTTAGTCAACATAATTATGGTTATATGATAATGATCATAATTCTGAAGTATAAAATTAACTTGAAATTACTATAGAACTCAATAGTTTGCGTCAGTGATTACTTCTGTTAGTATAATTATGCTTACATGTTAAGACATAATTATAAAGTCCTTGAATTAATCAATGACTTATAACATAAAGTATATATAGTAAAAGTGTTATGTCTTCTAGTTAACACATAAACATAAGGCCTTTGAATTATTCAAAGACTTATAATGTATTATTGACATGTTCTGCTTTCTTGTAAGCACATGAACATATAATACTTGAACAGTTCTATCTTCTTGTGAACACGTGAACATAAGGTTTTTGTATTATTCAATGAATATACATTATAGCATGCACTTGGTTCGCAAATACTTTATATGCAATTTGGCTTGACCCAATTGACAAGTATTTAGTCCAAAGAGAATTAAGTTATCTATAGAATTCTGATATAGTTTCACAATTCTAATAACTCATAGGATATGATAAGGATTTAAAAGGTACCTTTTTGAGGGGTCATTTAAGCCCTTAATTGATCACTTTTGTATCCGTTATTACTTAATTTCGTTCCTTTTCACTTTTTAGGTCTCTTGAAGGAAAATTGCTGGAATGACACTTATTCGGACGAAAAGGCGCGAATATACGAAGAAAATGGCCAAAGTCAATAATCGAGACACCAAATGCCGGAATCGAAGGGGACGGCGCCGCTTTAACTGTGACGCCTTCGGAACATGTTTTGTGACGACTCAATAGCCAAATTGCTTATTTACAAGTGACGGCATCAGGTTTAAAAAGAGTAGGCGTCCGCAGCCACGCCTAGATTTGATCCGACGGCGCAGAGACTGAAAAGCGGCGCGTCCACAGGCATAAGGTGACGCCTTCACAATGATAACGTGGCCAAGACGAAAACCTAATGACGGCGACCCAACGACGTCACAATTAAAGAATGACGTCGTCGCAGTTTGTAACACTATATATAGAATCCGAATTTTTCAGTTTTAGAGAGGTAGTTTTGTGGAGTAAAAACCTAAACCGAACCAAGGATGTCTTGTACATTATTTTAGGGTTCCATACCCTATTTTACATCAAGATAAGTGTTTTACTTCATTGATTCAATTATATCTTCAATTTATTGTGTGTATGCTTGTATGTTCTCCATGTCCGGCTAATTTACTTGTGTGTTTACTTAGTGATAGGTCACTAGATTTACAACACAAGCTTACAAGAAAGAAAGATAGGCGATTGAACAAGTAAACCAAACACCCACACACGATATAATAAGGACGGTTACGCGTAGGGCATGAGTGAAAGAAAAACTTGAACAACCAACCCTCAAGTGAGGGTTATTACATAGTATTTATAGGCAAGGAGCTAGGGCAACACTCCTACTCCTTCCCTTTTCCTTATTGGACATGGGCCTAAGCTTATGGGCCTTCTACATAAGCTTAAGACTAATAACAAACATAAAGGCCATAATAAGCTACCTATTACATATGAGTAACTAACACTTGAATTAAGGTTTAGGAGTGATTCCAACAATCTCCCCCTCAAGTGTTGGTGATGAAAACGGTGAAGGCGTTGATGTAATAGTAGCTTTGACGTCTTCTGACATTCTTCTTTCTTGTGAGAAGAATTGCCTTGATTCGAACAATCTCCCCAGTGTAGAGAGATAGTTTTCTTTGAACAGTTATGCTTTGACGTCATCTTTAACTTTGTTCTTTGATCATTGTTCTTTGTGATGAAAGTGATAGTATGTTGTTATCTGCATCAAGTCTGCCTCAGGTCTGCTTCGCTGCTACAGTGTCTCCACGTCATTCTTCAACATGCTCACACGCTCTTTGACGTTGGAATTCAGTACTGATGAAGTTCTTTAAGTCTTTAACTTTGTAGATTCTTTGATTTGACGAAGAATCATTCTGACTGTTGTGTTGCTTTTGGATAGAACTTCCATTAGTGATGATGTTGGCGTGAGCATGAGAAGAATCTGCACGATCATTCCGCTCCAGAGCTTCCATAAGAAGAAAACATTAAAACGGTTAGTAATAAGCGGATTCCGGCACTTACAAGTTTGAACTTCGAGAGTGTTAACAGCATAGTGTGAAAACACAACTCTAATTCTTACAAAGGCCGTTCCTGAATCGGAGTCCCACAAGTGAGATAACACGATGTACCGAAGTACACCTACGATTCAGATGAGTCGCTGAGGTACACCGAAGCATCACCTCACGACTGTAGACCGTTTGAGACCACTAAGCGCAATCCACGGGGAGTTGCCGAAGCGACCTGCTGTCAGGGCTGTTTGATGTTGACCCTGGCAGGAGTTTCCATTCAATCACTGAGGATCACAAATGTGAACCTCTCATAAATGTTCTCGACAGATTGCTAAGATCTGTGAAGGACTCGATAATGTACCATTGAAATTCTTATTGTTGAATATCAAGTGATGAAATGTCAAGTGTACCTAAGAGATCTTTTGATGAATCTCGTGGCTCTAGACTCAATAGTGCGTTTTGGTTTTCCTGAGCGGAGACTAGGGAGAGGGTCTCCTTCTTCAATACCAGCAATCTCTAAGAGAAAGCCGATAGTTTACGTAGGGTTCCCTGTGAGAATGAAACAAGCTTCTGTTGAGAGAAACTTGAGTGGTTAAGAAGGTTTAGTGCATGCGTCCACGGGTCCATGACGACTTCTAATCTTCAATACCAGCGTCACTAAGTGACAACTAGTAGCATATGAATTGAACCCGGTGTCTGCCCTAAGTTGAATAATCTGGAGGGCTATTTCTTTTCACCCTTTTCTTTGCATTTCTTTTTAATTCTTCAACTCCTTCTTTCTCCGATTCTCATTTTCTCCTTTTTACAATCATACCTAAGGACTTCTAAATACTAACTATTTGTGGTGTCCTGGGGTAGATCCCTCCGGCTCTGGCGGATCATAGGACGGTTATTCCTAACCTTAGTCACCTTATAACTCCATGACTAACCTATGTTGCCATAAAAACCAATGTTGTGAAAAATCTCTCAAAGTGTTTGTGAATGAAAAACATTTTAGTACCACTGTTGAGATAAGATTTTGCATAAATACTCCCCCTCCACATGTGCTTAAGAGTTTTAACGGTTAAATGCATAGTGAGGAAAGAGCGCGCACATTTTGAATTGATCAACTCAAGATAGACATTCCCCCGCGAGACACGGTTACGTGGCATAGTTAAAGAGTTGCATTGTCAGCTTTTAGGTGACAACTAGCTCTAATAACTACCTTGAAGGTGTAGACAATCCTCGAAAGGTTGTCAAACCCGTCAGAGTTCATGTCTACCAAGAGTTTCTCGAATGGTACATTCTACTCAGACAAGTCCTTTGCGAGACACGTTTACATCACTAGCGAACTAGCTTGAAATTATTACCCGTCCCGGACAAGTCTTTTCGAGTTACTAACAGTTAAGATCTCGTCAATTCATGGGTTAAGTCTATAGCACAATGATTCATTTGCATTGACGCAACATATTTCTTATCACTTATTTTCTCCCCCTCAAAAATGGCATATATGATGTTATTTTTGAAAAGTTGAGAATAAATATGACCATTTCGAGTGTTGCGGGAAGAATGACAACTGTGAACAATTTTTGAACAAAGTTTTAATTCAAATACTCCCCCTCAACGAGTGATATAAACGGTTGAGGTTTTGAAAATCATAAGGGAAAGTACTTGTTCTTTTGAGCAAAACCTTGAAAAATGAAAGGTTTGATAGGTTTTACTCAAAAGTAAGAAGCTTTCGCTCCTTTTATAAGGATTGTGGCACTAAAGCGTACCACAGGGTCCTTTATTTACAAGTACGGGTTGTACACTGTAATGTGTGCACAAGCCATTGACATAACAAATCATACATCCAAATTTATAATGAAAGAAGCAGTTCAAGGGGTACCAGGTAGTCCGAAATGTCGCCAGGAATGTGGATCGGGCGTTGAAAGCCGATGATGTTTCTCCTGGGTCGACCACCAACATAGCTTTCCAATCTTCTGAACTGATCCCTTCTATACAACCGTTCATCAATCATGGTGATGATCCTCTTCACGTCCCTTCGATCCTGAGAATTCCATCGCTTAGGAGACCCGATCTTTTGGTGTATATCCTTCAACCGGTAAGCCAATCCATCCCTAACCATCTTCAAAGTGTGATCTCCAAACTTATGAAGATCTCTGCACGCCATCAAGCAATTTCTTTGAAGTTCACTGCGGTAAACGACGCCGAAAGGTTTGCTGATGAGCGTATATTGTGGAAGCTGGTTGATGTCGGGTAGATCAAGCTGCGGTGGAGTGAAGTTGACACGGGTCTGATAAGATTCAACTGCCACTGGAGATCTTCTACACGTTCTTGGATAACTATGCGTCTGATGAAGATGAGCACTGACTTGATGAATTCACGTTGTACTGCAGTGGAGAATTGTCTCATACGACCCTGTACTTTGGCAAGGTACATGTCTTCGATGTCGTTGATAGACAAATTCTCAAAGTCAGCTTCAGAGAATGCATAATCCCTTTCATCTTGTCGTTTGACCACGATATTCTTTAGGAAGGTGTAGTCCCACTTAGATGAAAGATCGACGTGTTTGATGGCAACGATACTTTTAGAACTGAATACTGCATGTTGAGACTTCTGAACCTGGCAACTTCTGTAGTAGATTCTTCGGCGTTCCGGCCAATGATGAATCCCGTACAATGCATCTCGGTCGTAGGCTTCCACTTTGTTGGAGAACAAGTGATTGGCACGTTCCTCGATGGCTATGCAGTTTGAGTATATAGCTGCTGGGAATGGAAGTGTCAACGATGTAGCGTATTTCCTTGAACCATCGCCACCATGTAGAAGAAAATCCAAGTCTCTGTTGAAGAAATATCGGAATGGAATCCTTGGTTCATCTGATTGGCCAATTGTTGGTAGAGGTTTTGACCAGTCGGTGTAGTATGGAGGGTTGTCCCGTTTGGTGAAGTCGATGTTTGCTTCTGGGTTGAGCCAATCCATGTTGTTAGACATAGCTCGAGCAATGTTTTCAAGGTGATATTCGACCTCGATGGCACTTTCTGACCTATCTTTCCACAGTTGAAAAGCTTCATTCTTGATTCGCCTCAACTCGGATTTCATCATCTTCTTCACATGGAACTTTTCTTGCATAATCTTAGCATGCTCCAATGTATTACCGTCTACCAGATCTTGACCTTCTTCAGGGTAGGGAGTGGAATTGACAAGTGTAGAAAACCATTCAAATTCCTCTGTGGTGTCTTCATCTAGCCATGATAGGACGTCTGCCTTGACGCCTTTTTCTTCTGATTCTTAGGCCTAGATGAGGGTTCTGGTTTCTTTACTTGTTTGGGAGAGGTGGGTTGTTGTAGGGGCTCATGTTGTTCTTCATCGTCACCACCCGTATACTCAAAGTAATCACCGGTTTTTGAGTCGGGGTGGTGTCTCGAAATCATGAGGTTTATTTGTAGAAGAACGAGGAGGAGACCTTTGTTGAGCAGGAGGCCGTTGGGGAGGTGGTGGCATGGAAGATGATTCACCAGACTTCTTCTGTCGTTTAGCTTCATCATTCTTATCCTGATCCTTATCTTCATCGTCTCTAGGACGTTTAGACCTTTCAGCTTCGAATCTGCATGCTTCTTGGAGTTGGTAGTCCAGCAATGCTTGAAACAACTTTCCTTCATCTGAAGTAAATGTCCCAGATCGTTTAGACATTTGTGTGACAAGCTTGGCCACCAATTCATTATCCGAGAAAACTACGGGATCAGATGGATTGATTGTGACGGTTAAGGGTGTTGATCTTATAGTTTGCTTGGCTATCTGCATAAGATTCGGATATAGTTGTCTGGTAAACATCTCCTTTGTGACTTTAGGAACGATATCCAGAAGGTACTTTTGAGTGTAGCCTTCGATCATTCTGTCCATTTTCCCTTGTAGATCATCCTGCATGAGCTTCTGTATGTATTCCCTTTCATTCTGCATCTTGTCATTCTCATCATGTAGATATTGTATTTGGTCAGCAAACCAATTCAGTTTTCTGTAGAGCATGTCCTTCTTTCTGACTTGTTGGACAGCTTTCACAATTCTTTCATGAGTATGAGAAATCCAAGATCGAGGTGGCTTCTTCACTGATCTGGATGATGATTTGGTTGATCTTTTTGATGGTGGTGGTGAAGAGTGAGAAGAAGAATCTGATGATGATGAGATGTGAGGAGACTCCGGGTCCTTTGGTGGTTCAGAAGTTTCTTCCTTTGATCGTGTAGGACTATCTAGAAGAAACGTATCATACTCAACATCTTCTTCATTGCCAGTCTTAGCTTGTTCATCAGCTTTGGCTTTGACTGCAGCTTCTTCATCAGGTTTTACCTTCTCTAGCTTCTCAGATTCTGGTTCTTCAAAATCATACTCAATAGTGTCTTCAACACGTGTTTGTTGTTGTACCAAAGTGGTGGCACCAGATCCCTTATCGGGTTGATTAACCGCATCAGGATCTGGTGAAGGTTGAGCTGCACCACTTGACCCTCCGGGGCCACCCATTTGTTCTTGAGCAAATTGTTGTGCAACGTGTTGAAGTCGAACGAATTTGAACTTCTTCCTGTATGATTTATCCAGTTGCTCTTCATCACTTTCTGAGCTTTCATCATATGGCACAAGTACAGGAGTCTTTCCTTTGCCATGTTCAGCTATTGGACTAGGAGGTTTTGGTACTGATGGAGAGTCATCCTTTGCAGTTTCAGAGTAGTGGACCTCCTCGTCTGATTGTGTATCTTCAGAGCTTTCGTCCAATAGCTTTCTTTGTGGTTCAGGTGTAGGAATAGGAGCAGCTTCCTTGGAGGGAACTTTCTTCCTTGGAGTAGGTTTCCTCTTTGGGACCTTCCTTTGACTCTCTGTGCTTATTGCACTTCCAGCACTTCCTCTTCTGGTTCTCCGAGTAGGAGTTCCAGAAGGCTTTTCATCGAGATGACCAACTTTGCCTTCTCGTACTACTACTTGATACCTTTTGTATGTTTCAAGCTTTTTGATTTCATTTGTCAGAAGGTGATCAGGCAGCACGGCACCTTGTTTCTTTGTTGTCGATTCCTTGATTCTGATAGAAAGGATAGGTTCGGACAACACGTCGTGATTGTCAGGGTCATTGAGCCTCTTGGGAATATCAGGATTAAGTCCAAGTGCTCTCTGGATCAAAAGCTTTGTGTATCTGACATAGGGAATCTTTGAGCCAAGTTTCTTGTGAAATGTCATCATGTCATCCCATATCAGTGCTTCGATTTCAATGTCCTTCTTATTGATCAATGACCAGAAGACTTGCAGTTCCATGAGCTTGGGATGCTCATAGCCACTGTCACGACCAGAGACAGACTTAGTGATGATGATGTAGAGTGTTCTCCACGGTTGAGGAATGTTCTTAAGCTCCACGTGAGAGTGCTTGTTAATGATTCCTGACGCTTCATCATAGCCAATATCAAGTAGAAATTGCAGAACTGTCTCTTCAGTAGGTGTGGCAAAGAAGTCAGTTGGCACGATGTCTGGAATGATAAGTACAGCCCGTAAGTCTGCAGGAGTGATGGTGACTTGTTTGTGATTAAGTGTCACTGTCACTGCACTTTGACCAGTGATCCTCTGCATAGAGTCCCAGAATTGCTGAATGTAGATTTCCGGTACTGTAGCAGAGTGTGAGAGCATGTTCTGGTAGGGATGATTCCTTAGAATATCCACAACAATGAGACAAGAAGATTCTGAGCATGTGAGGGTGTCAAAGTCAACCCTAAGGTTGTTCTTTCCAATCTTTCTCGGATAGCCATTTGGGAAGATATCAGCAATAGTGAGAACCTCAGGTGCATCCACATTCATTTGAGCAGCCATGTCGTGATCTGAAATAACATTAGCCAAAAGAACCAACATATCGAAAGACATAATGTTAGTCAACGAAGGTCTTATTGTCTAGTTATTGAATGTAAAGTGTCAATGATTGTTACGAGTCCTAAGTCACTTGTTTGTCCAATAGTCCAATGACGTCGTGAAATGTTTCGGGAGTTAGTTAACTTTAAGTTTTAAAGTTTATGTTATCACTTATTGTTCACAACATATCAAACGATTAAGTTTATTAGTGACATTATTGGATTCGTGACGTTATGATTAGTTTATTTACAAGTTTGTACACGTAACAATTCATAATGAAGGTCAATCAAGGCTTAGGCGTAGTTTTGGCAAAGTTAAGCGTAAACAGTAATAACATACGCGTAGACGAAAGCTTATGCGAAGGATCCTAACTTACGCGTAAGAAATGTTACGCGTAGGAAAAGGGGACCTTATGCGTAGAGCTTACGCGTAGGCGTATATAAACCTTACGCGTAAGGCTTACTCGTAAGAGTAGACCTTATGCGTAGAGGTCACTGTTTACGCATATCCTTCACAGGATACGCGTAGTCCCATTGTAGAACCTTATGCGTAGACGCTACGCGTAAGATTACTCTTACGCATAACCTTCTACGCGTAAGGTGATCCTTATGCGTAGAGATTCAATGACCTTGATTCTGAGTTTTACGAGTAGCAAGCCTGAAATAAAATCATCATTACATCAATCTTAACACATATATTCATTCTAAAACAGATCATGGCATGAAAGCTTGTTAAACATTTATGCGTAGAAACACTTACGCGTAGGTCAAAACCCTAAGGGTTATGAATTACGCATAAGAGTTTTAACCATAGGATTAGCACCAATTCAATTCTGGTAGGTCATGGATGTTATGAGAGTCTAATAACGGAGTTATAACATCTAAATCGTGGTGAATCAAAAATACCCAAACTCAAGAACTTTAAACCCTAATTCCAATTTTTAATCAATTAGTGTTTCTGGGTTGTTATAGGGCCTGGAAATCATTAATACACCATGATATGAACATCACACAACAATCTTTTTGACCAAAAACCTTCACATTTGAAAATACCCAATTCGACTCATAAACCCTAATTATAAAAATCCATTAATTCGTGTTTCTGGGTGTATTTTGAGCATAGAAACGATATCATTGATGTTGTTAAAGCATTTTGACACAATCTCTTTAACCAAAAAACACACAACAAATGATTATATGTTCTAACCCTTACGCGTAAAACACAAAAGTCAATGAATCTTACGTTTTAACCGTTGGATTCGTGTGAAATTCAAAACCATTGTTTAAAAACATGTTAAGAACACAAAACCACTTACAAATTGATGATCAAAACACAGATTTCTTGAATGATTTTAGGCGTAGGATCTTATAGGTTTATGTAATAAATGTGAGGGTAATGTTAGGTGGAAGATGTTTTTATTAAAATAACTTTAACATTTTGACAGTTTTGGTCCCTCCACCTTTTCTTTTCAAACAAAGCCATTTAACTTCCATTTTGGTTACCAAACAAAGATTTTAAGAAAGAAACTTGACGACACTCCCCTTGACTTAAGAAAATAATGAAAGGTTATAAATTTTAGTCCGAGGAGTGTCATTGAACCAGAAAAGTTTACCACCATTGATAAAAGAAACAACCGGTATAGAATAACATGCAAGTACACGAATGTTTTTGAAACAGTTTGGTAATAACTTTCTCCTCCTCAACACTTGATCGGAAAAATACTGAATTTTGAAAGATTATAGTGTTGATGGAAGAAATGTACTTGCCATGTTGAAAGAAAAATAGATTAGAAGAATATTTTTGTTGTTTTATCAGATTTTATATTTTTGTATTTTGTTTTTGAAAAATTATTTACAAAAGAGATTTTGGTGTTTGACAGGTTTTTAAGACTGTTTTAGGAGGTCATCCAATTCCTCTTGAGTCAAACACCTCATACCAATCCGGTGGACCAACTCATTAAACCTAGCGGGAGGCAAGGCTTTGGTGAGAAGATCTGCCAATTGGTATTCTGTACCCACAAAATATAATTCAACAGTACCCTGTTCCACGTGATCCTTGATGAAATGATATCGAAGATCGATGTGCTTTGATTTCGAGTGCTGAACTGAGTTGCACGAGATCGCAATGGCACTCCGATTGTCGCAGTACATCGGGATTCTGTCAAATACGTAACCATAGTCTTTGAGTTGTGTTCTCATCCAAATGACTTGAGCACAACACGCCGACATGGCTACATATTCTGCTTCGGTTGAGGACAGCGATGTACAATCCTGCTTCTTCGATTGCCATGACACCAGTTTATCACCAAGAAATTGTAAAGCTCCTGAAGTACTTTTCCGTGAGTCTAAGCATCCTGCGTGGTCAGCGTCTGAAAAAGCGATTAGTTCAAAACCAGAATCCTTCGGATACCAGATCCCCAAGTTAATGGTTCCCTTTATGTATCGGAGGATTCTTTTAGCCTCAGAGAGGTGGGTTTCAGTTGGTCGCGACTGATAACGAGAGCAAAGATATACGGCAAAGACAATATCAGGTCTGCTAGCTGTTAGATACATGAGAGACCCAATAATACTACGGTATTTTGTAGGGTCCACCAATTTCCCATGTAAATCAGCGTCTAGCTTCTTGGTATGAGCCATTGGTGTGGCATAGGTGTCACAGGTTTTCATTCCAAATTTGTTTAACAATTCAAGGGCATATTTGGACTGACTCAAGAAAATACCACGGGGTGATTGATGAACTTGTAGTCCGAGAAAGAACGTGAGTTCACCCATCATGGACATTTCAAAATTTTTCTTCATTAGTTTTGCAAAAGCGATTGAAAACTTTTTATGTGTAGACCCAAAAATGATGTCATCCACGTAAATTTGAACAATTAAGATATGTGCCCCGTGATATTGTATAAAAAGAGTTGGGTCAACCGAACCTTTGGTGAAATTATTAGCAATGAGGAAAGATGATAGCTTATCGTACCATGCCCGAGGAGCTTGTTTGAGACCATACAGAGCTTTGTTCAGTTTGTAGACGTGATTCGGAAACTCGAGATCAACGAATCCATCTGGTTGGCTGACATAAACCGTTTCTTTAAGTTGTCCATTGAGAAACGCAGTTTTGACATCCATCTGATAGACCGTCATATTCATATGAGCCGCGAACGCGAGAAATATCCGAACAGCCTCAAGACGAGCAACCGGAGCAAAAGATTCTTCAAAGTCTATTCCCTCTTCCTGACGATAACCCTTAGCCACCAGACGTGACTTATTTCGGATAACGTTTCCTTCAACATCCAATTTGTTTTTCCAAATCCATTTGAGACCAATGACGTAGACCCCTGTTGGTCTTTCAACCAGTTCCCATACTTCAAGACGTTTGAATTGGTTGAGTTCTTCTTGCATGGATTCAATCCAGTTGTCTTTTGTCATTGCGTCTTTGATGTTTTTAGGTTCAGATTGGCAGACAGTGAGTGCATAAATGCAATGTTCACCGTCTGTGTGAAGACGTTGTCTCGTAACGACTGGTTGATTCGGGTTGCCAATAATGTTTTCCAGAGGATGGTCTTTCGTCCATCTATGTGTGGAGGGTTGATGTTGGTATACATTGTGCAGATTTTGAGGATTCAAATGGTTTGTTGAAGATTCCGCGACATCTGGTGCAGCAGTCTCATTAGCAAACGGGTTAAAGAACGCATTTGGATCAAAATCTGCAGGTGGGGGTACTTCATTCAGAACATCATCAGCCGATTCATCATTGTTGGAAGCGGTTTGTTCAACTGTTGTGTTGGAGTCAACTGGTGGTGCTTCTTCAACAATAGTTGTTGTAGCAGGTGTATCAGGTATAAGAGTATTATCAGGTTGAGCAGCGGAAACAGCGGATACACCTGGAGCACGTTCATCAATATCGTCACTGAACAGCGGAGCAAATAACCTTTCCATTTGTTGACGAGTAAGCTGGGGGCTTTGTTCAGCTGATGATGGGGTTTGGGGAAAGTTTAAGCGGTTGTGACCGGGTTCTAAGCTGTTATACTCAGAAGCCATTTCCGTAAGTTCATCAAAATGAGCATGAATCGTTTCCATAACCTCCTTTGTTCGACGATTCCAGATTCGGAAACCTTTAGAATTATCACAATATCCTATAAAGACTCCAATGTCAGCTTTGGCTTTGAGCTTTCCAAAGTCATCACGATCATTATTCGGATAGCAAAGAGATCCAAATACATGAAAGTGTTTGAGATTCGGTTTTCTGTTGTGGACAAGCTCAAAAGGTGTTTTGTTGTGGCGTTTTGTAATCATAGAACGGTTTTGAGTATAGCATGCAGTAGATACAGCTTCTGCCCATAAGTAATCTGGAAGTTTAGCATTGATTAACATTGTTCTTGCAGCTTCCACTAACGTTCGGTTTCGTCTTTCAACAACTCCGTTTTGTTCTGGTGTACGTGCAATAGATGTCTGATGCTGAATTCCCACTTTCTCATAAAATTCACGAAGAGTTTGATTAACAAATTCAGTGCCTCTATCTGTTCTGATTAGTCGAACGGTGTTTCGTAGCTGAACTTGTATTTTCGTGAGAAAGGTGATGATCATCTGTGGAGCTTGATCTTTGCTTCGAAGAAAGTAGACCCAAGTCCAGCGTGAATAGTCATCAACAATTACTAAGATGTAGCGTTTGCCATTGATCGTTTGCACGCGCATCGGGCCACACAAATCCATGTGAAGAAGATGAAGCACATGCTGAGAGCTGTGTTCCACCTTTGAAGGAAAATGAGCACGAGTGCTTTTGCCTTGTTCACAAGCTGAGCAAAGGTGATCTTTAGAATACCGAAACCGTGGGAGTCCTTCAACTAGTTTGTGTCGAGCAAGGTTGGTGATGGTTTGAAAGTTTAGATGTGAGAGACGACGGTGCCATAGCCAGGATTTTGTTGATGTTGCCTTTGAAAGTAAGCAGATGGGAGAAGAAGCAACCATGTCTTGCATAGAGATAGTGTAAAGACTTGAATTACGCGAGCCAGACATAAGGTCGTTTCCTTGTAGATCACGAATGAAACAAGTTTTCTCCCTGAAAGCAACCTCCAAATCTCCATCACAGAACTGACCTACTGAAAACAGATTGTGACCGAGGCCTTCCACATAATAAACCCTGCTAATTTCGATGTTCCCATTGATATAGTCTCCGTAGCCCATGATAGCTGCGAAGTGATCATTCCCGAACCTGACAGTGCCAATGAACTTTGCAATAAAGTTTGATAACAGTTTAAGGTTGCCTGTCATGTGTCGGGAACATCCGCTATCAACAATCCAGAGAATGATCTATATCACCTGCATTACACACAGACGACACAGATGGAATAGAAGTAGATGTGGAACCCGAAATGTTAGAGGGTTCCATAGCAGTTATAGTAGATATACACACATCAATAGCTTTAGGTATCCACTTAAATCCTAGTGTGTTATATATCCATTTCTGCCATCTCCAACTAGTATTTGCTTTAGTCTTAGTGAATGCACTAGGTGGTACTACATTCCTAGGAGGTGAAACTGGAGCTACAGGGACAGCAAAGCGTTTCTTAGAATCTAAAGAAGGCGGTCTACCAAGCACAGACTTAGAAAGATTAGTGGGCCTAGAGGTATTCCGGTTCTTAGGATTCCTTAAACGAGAGATGATAGCTTTAGCAACACATTTGTCATGACAATCAGAATTCATACTTTTACGACAAATAACACAAGGTGCATCAGACTGAATATCAAAAGTACTTAATGGTTTAGCATTCGTTACATCACTATTTCTATTACATTTGCCAGACGCAATATCTATAGTGGAAGCAACGTGAGTCTTATTCATAGTCCTAGGGTGTTCTTCTACTTTAGCATTCCTTATTGATCTTTTCTTAGGTCGCAACTTCCTATTCTTCGATGTAGTGCTCCTAGGCTGTGAAGTGCGGACGTTTGGAAAAGACGCAACTATTCCTGTTTCAGTAGAAGGAGGCACGTTAGCAACTTGTGATTTGGCAGTAGTGATTCTAGGTTCATGATTACTAAGTGTTACTGGGCTATTCTCTTAATCACGGTAGGCGGAAGTTGTTCATACTTTCCTAACATTTCTCTTAACTTGAAGATAGTGTGAATCAGATCTTGATTTTCAGACCGAACATTTCCAGCAAAATGCATAACTTCTTTAGTGTGTGCAAGATAATGATCAAGTTCATTTGATGCTTCATCACGAGTCTTTTTGAGTAAATCAAATATGACACCATATTCCTTTTTAACTTTTACAAGTTCTTGTTCATATTTTGAGATTTGACACTTAAAAGACACGTTTTGATCATCCAGTTGCTCAATTTTAGGATCAGAAGATTTTGCACGCAACTGGGCGATTTTGTGTTGAAAAGCAAGTTGTTGATCGTGAATATCTTTTTGACACCAATTAAGACGACGTATTGCATTTGAAAGTTCGTTTGACAATCGTTTGTTTTCAACTTTTAAGGACTCGATCTGAAGCACATTATCAGTGTTCTCAACATTTACCACAGAATCAACAGTATCAGCAGAGATATAATCAAATGCATATGACAAAGAATTCAATAACACAACATTATGGACATCAACACAGATGACATCTTCCAAGAGTCGATCAACATCTTTTCTCAACAGTTTCTTTTTACGTTTAGTGTTAGAAATAGATGTTTCTGTTTTCTCGAAAACGACCTTCATTAATCCAAGTTCCTTATGAAAGTCCCTTTCCCAAGACAATGCACAACTTTTCAAATTTTTAACATTTGGTAAAAGATTTTTCTGAAAAATGTCTCTTTGTTCTCGCGCTAGAGGCGATTGAAAATGTTGAACTTTGATTTCAGAATGATATTCTATCTCATGTTGTAAAGTTTTGAGGTCAGCCATGAAAAGGTCAAAATATCGAAGAATTTTGCGATTTTCAGGTTTTGAGTTTACTTCACTGATGGAAGGTAAAGGACCATAAGTTTGTGCATAATCTGGTTTGGGATTAACATTAGAAGACTCAGACGTTTTTATGATAATCCTTGGTGTGTTAGAAGAATCCGTTGGTGTGACGAAAGTGACCGCTTTTGAATAGTTAAAAGGTTTGTTGTAAACAACTTTTTCTAATTTTGATCGACTCTCGTCTTCTGCATCTAATTCCTCTTGACGATGATATTCAACAACACTCATAACAGAATTATCAATTTTATATTCTGCACTGGAAACTTCAGGATTTGGTTTGAATGCTTTGGTTGAAAGCTTAGGTTTGTAATCAGCAAGATTCGGTCCATATCCATTTGGATTGGGTTTTAAAGTAAACTTTTCAATGGTTGTGACCGACTCGCCATGTTTGTAAACAACAGTTTTAAACTCTTTAAGTTTGTTTTGCAAGCCGATGATTTCTTCAAGATGATCATCTATTCGTTTCGTTGAATGCTTTTTGTATGCAGAGAACTGTTTTTGACAAGTTAACAACTCAGCCTTAGCTTTTTGATTTTCCAAGGTGAGAGCGTTAATTTGCTTTTTATGTTCATGTTTCAGTTGTTCTATTTCAGACAACAAAGCATTCTTCGAAGCGGCTAGATCACGCATCTGTCTCTCTAAATATTTTTCGTTTTGATGAGATTTGGCAAAGGCTGCTTCAAAACCGTTTTCACGTTTTTCTTGAGTTTTGAAAAAGTTGAGTTGCTTTTGTAAACATTCAAAATCCTTGGTTAACAGTGCATTTTTGCTTTTCAAGTCCTGATTAATGGCATGACATTTTTCCACTATGGTCTGTTGGTCTTGTATTAAACGAGCAAAATCTGGATGAGGCAAAAGTTCGGCGTGTTCAACGTGAGTCTCAACATGATCATTACTGAGATCCTCAAGTATAACCACGGAGTCAATTTGATTATCAAGGGAAACCGTTTGGTCATCTTGATCGTCAAATATAACTACGGGGTCTAGTTGAAAATCGTCGGAATGAGATGTGGACGACTCATTTTGAACATTCTGAGCCTTGCCGGATTCAGATGTTGGCGGAGATATGAGATCAGAGATAAATATGGTTTGTTCGGGTACCTGAGACAAGCCATCAGTGTCATACACTGGGCCTGTGTCACTCATGTGTAACTCATGCATATTAGCCATCAACATAACAGCTGCATTGGCCTGCAAGTCCTCCATATCATCATCTGAGTCTGCATTTGCCATAAAGCTCTGTTCTTTGTCTGTGAGAGTTCCACCAGCTTCATCCTTAAGAGCCAAAAGAAGAGCCTCTTTGAAATAAGCACTGCCCCTAGTCCTTGGCTTTGGGCATGCATTAGCCAGGTGTCCCTTCTCATTGCAGTTGTAGCATCGAAGACCATTCAACCCATTCTGAGCATTTCCTTGTTCCACCACTGGAGCTCGATTGTTATTCCTACCCACAGCATTAAACCCTTGACCACCGCCCATCTGACGACCATAACCACGATTCTGAACTTCAACTCGTCCATTGTTCACAACAGCTTGATTCCTTGTATTAGATGAGGAACGAATACGGTTGTTGGATTTGTTGGTATAACGGCTAAAGGCATTAGCAATCATAGCAAATCCTTGTTGCAGTGCTTCGAACGGATCAGATTCCTCATTAGCTTCACTGACAAGTGCTTGAGCATTGTTGTTGTTGTATGGAACCAATTGAGTTTGTTGAGATTGAGGCTGTGAAGGATCATATGGTGTGATTGTAGCAGTTGGTTGAGTTGCTGGTTGAGGAGAATAACTATTTTGAGCATATAAGGCAAGTTGTTGATTTTCCGGATGTGTCGGTGGAGCAATTTGAGCACGGAGAATCCTTTCCCTATCAACTTCCTTTTCATGAGGCTTCAAGTAATCGTACAACAATCCATATGTAGAATGATGCAAATTCTTCGCTTGACGGAGAAAAATGACATACTTCTCCCATTCAGGACCAAGACTACTCAGGAACTTAGTATTCACTGCAATTCTTGGCATGATGATGTTGTGTTTATCCAAATCATTGATGATGTCTGAAAAACGATGATGATAGGACTCTAGTGTCTCTCCAGATTCAATCATGAAGTGTTCATAAGCCAAGTAAATTTTGGATTCCAAATCCTCCTGATTGAGTACAGATCCTTCCATAAGAAGATGAATATGATCCCACATTTCCTTTGCAGTCTTTTGAGCATCAACACTTCGAAGAATTGGGTTAGGTAATCCTAAGAGGATGTATTGCATTGCAAGTTCATCAGCTTCATAGTGTAGAAGTTCTTGAGGATTCAAGTCTGCAACAGTAGCAATGTTTGTTTGTTCATCTCTTGGTGGAATAGCATTTGGATCTCCGGGTACAATGACAGTAGGCATCTCAAATGGACCTTCCAAGATAACCTTCTTTAAGAACTTTCCATGTGGCTTCTTCAGATCACAAAACCTAAAGAACCTTATCACCCATTGATCGTAGTTTCCTGGAGTGAGCATTGGAGGTCTATCAAGTGATCCAGCCTCATGAATTGATTGTTGGCTACTTAAAGCTTCACACATCTTTGCAAACCAAGTGGGTTCCTTCATAGTGTTCCTTGATGGATGTTGATTGAATTCGTTTGTGTAGGGTTGAACTTGAAGACTTGGTGGTGGTTGAACCATTTGAGGTTGTGGAATTGCAGCAAGTTGTGGAGTATGTTGTTGATTAAATTGTTGTTGATAAATTGCTTGTTGTTGATTCCATTGTTGATGTTGTGGACTTAATTGTTGTTGACGTTGAGGATAAGTGTAAGGGAAATAGTTAGAGTATGGTGGTTGTGACATGTTGATAAACTTGTGTTGGTTAAAATGGATCTTTGTAGTCGAATGAACCTTTGTTGATGAAGAGTCCTTAGGCGTAGAAATCACAATAACCAAGTAGCACTTAAGCGTAAAAACACCAAAGTTACGCGTAACAATGAAGAGTTACGCGTAGATTTAGCTTACGCGTAAGTAGGAAAAAGACGCTAAAGTTATGCGTAGACACAAAGTTAGGCGTAGAAAGTTAGGCGTAGGATTATCTTAGGCGTAAGATGAATCTTATGCGTAGGATTTCTACGCGTAAGCTTTATGCTTATGCGTAATTTTAGGGTTTTATCCCAAGTGATCTTTTACACTTCACAGTGCAAAAGATATCCAAAGTCGACGTATTTTCAGGCTTATCCAAGCAAGAAAACACGGAGTAAACCACGAAAACGAAGATCAAACCAAGGATAACCTTACGCGTAGTTTTAGGGTTTTGCTACGCGTAGGATTACTCGTAAAAATGATAATGCCCAAAGATGTTTCTAAACCAGTTTTTGTGTGATGAAATAGCTTCAATAACACCAAAAGACACAAAAGTGTGAAACTTGATGATCCAAAGCTCTTAAAGCAGTTATGCGTAGGTTGAAACCCTCGTATAAAAACTAGTTTAAAGACCACGATCCACGCATAAAGTTTGAAACTTTTTGCCAAAAACACGTATTTTAACACCTTAAAACGTTGAAAGTACAAGAATCTTGGATTCAAAAGTGTAAAAAAAACGTTTTTAAGCGAACCAAAGTATCAACCAAGTTTACGCGTAAGACCAAGAACAAAAACTTCAAAAACAAAAACGTTTCACCCAACTAGTAGGCGATTGATACCACTGTTAGGTCACTAGATTTACAACACAAGCTTACAAGAAAGAGATAAAGGCGATTGAACAAGTAAACCAAACACACACACACGATATAATAAGGACGGTTACGCGTAGGGCATGAGTGAAAGAAAAACTTGAACAACCAACCCTCAAGTGAGGGTTATTACATAGTATTTATAGGCAAGGAGCTAGGGCAACACTCCTACTCCTTCCCTTTTCCTTATTGGACATGGGCCTAAGCTTATGGGCCTTCTACATAAGCTTGACCTTAAACAAACATAAAGGCCATAATAAGCTACCTATTACATATGAGAAGCTAACACTTGAATTAAGGTTTAGGAGTGATTCCAACACTTAGGTAATATGAAACCTAGTTATTGAATATTGATTGGTTGTCTCTTATCTTAATTGTAATTGACCTAGTATTGTGATAGGTCATTCGTTGTGTTATTAATGCTTGATGAACCTTAGCATATAGTTACTAGTGGAATTGTAGGCTAAACATCCAAAGAATACCTTAGTGTTAAGTTTATGAATCCTAGAGATTTCGTAGTCATTAACCTTTGGTAGCTTCAAAGAGTTAGGGATAAACGCATACCCTACGGCCTTAGAAACATAACGCGTTAAGAATAAGGACGTGACAATTCAACCATCAATAGGAGATAACTAGGGAGTAATAAAATCTAAGTAAACACATTTTTAAACATCATACGAGCACACAACAAAAGACATAGACTACCCCTAGCTTAGTTAAATTAGAATAGATAAGTTGAGTAATCGGTAGAAATACCAACCCCCCAAATCCAAACCCCGAGATTCGTACATTTCCATTTTCTAAAAAATATAAAAATAAATAATAAAATAATCTTCGTAGTAACTTCTTACTAGCATTCATATTCCCCTAGAGAACGATATCAATACCCGTGGCTTACCCTAATACTACACTACAACGATTAGGTTCACTGCCTAGGGTGTTGAAAAACTTGCTCGACGAAAAGGAAGTTCCTTTGACCCCGAACGCAGCTAAATAGCGTATCGAGATACCACTTCATTATCGTATGTCTAATGTGTTGGATCAAACCTTATTCATATTGTTTGGTTCATGATAGCTTTAATTGCTCTACCTCCAAAACATATCAAGGTTAGAAATTGCGTGTGTCATGGATACACTCAATATAGTTCAAACCTAGAAGGTATTCAAGACAACCCATAACTGAAAACCCTAATTCATTAGGGATTTGAGGTCTTACCACTCAAACCAATTGAATCATAAACCCTTTTGGATTTTTGATTATTCTACACTTCCTAGATTGAAGATTGTAGTTTTGGTGTTCTTCCTAGCTTGACGAAACACAAAACTATTAGAATTTTTGGTTATAGAGTGATACTAAATTAGAGTTTTTCTATAAACCCTAATTTGAGTTGTTGGAAGGAATTCCATTATGTCTTGATTTAAGTTCTAAATTTGTTAAAATCATATGAAGCATTTTATTAACAAATCTTGTGATGAGAACTTAAAATGTATTTTGTGGTTCTCTATAAAGAACAATTTATTGTTTCTTAAATGCTTAGTATTTAGAGAATTATCTCTACTTACAAAAGTAAGTGGGAGTATATACATATCTCAAAGTTTTTGAGAACAAAATACTTAACCTTCTAAAATTCACTTATTAATGTCGTACTAAGGTTAAACATGAAAATGTTGACCGAAGTATAATGATTACTCTTATTCATAAATCCGAAAGGATGCCTCATCACTTGAGTGATATTTTACATCAAATGCTGAGGGATATAAGTTAGAAGATTATTGTAAATCAACTAACTACTAAAATGTATTATCACATCTTGAATTTGATAAATGTTTGTAGAACTATGAATGATAAGATGCAGTCCTTAAAAGGCAAATCGAGTTTTGAGCTTGATTGTTATTTCGCCTACCAGTTAACCTATGAGGTTGGAATGAGTTTCTTTTGAAGAATGACTCACAAGGACAAAATTGTATACATATTAATGTTTGACATTTAATAAGAAGATTTTAATCATACTTAAGCAATTGACTGTGATTAAATTTTCTTATATATACATGCATTAATTATATAAAGATATTTAATTGTCATACATGTGATTTGTATGTTGAATATGAAAATTAGATTTTATAACTATTTCTTTATGATTACCTTTTGCGAGGATGGTGTGTAATCAAAAGGGTTATGAATCTACATAATCTTTATGTAATATACAAATTTAAGCAATCCAAGTTTGGATTGAATCGTGCATCTAAGAGCTGAGATCTTGAATTTAATTACAATATGATTCTGATTGAATTAAGATATCTCTTGAGTATATCTGACATTGAGTGGGAGCATTGTGTTTTTCCTTAAAATTTACGTGTTGAAGATATCATTCTATTTAAGCTAGATATTGATCCTTAAGCTTGGAATGAAACTTCATTTGGAATTTAAGGAATAAAACAAACAACCTTAGAATAAAATGTTTATCTAGAATAAACAAATGTGGAAAATTAAGTCTAACACAAATGCAATATATCAATCGAGCAAGTCTTAAATGCTATATTTCACTTGGAATAATTTACATGGATGGAAACCTTATGTTTTTAAACTAAGGATTCATCATGTATATATTATATTGTATATAAGACTAGTTGCTTTTGTACAAGAACAAAATGAGCTGACAACAACAATATCTAATTGAGAGTGTTTAGTTTATTGTTTTATAAATGTTTACAAATTATAAAGCATAGTGTTGTATAAGTACAAATGATGCTAGAGGATTATTAATACTAGTTGTAGTAGGATCTCATCTTTTATGATAAATTTGCTAACTAGTTATGCTCAACATAGAGCATTGTTGCATTACACATTATGGAATTAGAATACTTTACACTTTTAGAAACTGTAAAGATGACTGTCAATATGTCATTGATTTCTAACACCTCATGCAAGGTAGGGCGACATCTCCATACTATAACTCTTGCAATAGTATGAGCATATGAGATAAGATACTCATCTTATATTTCAAATCACTCACTACATGTGAAATTTGAAACAAGTATTCGGAAAGTTTACTCAGATGACTATTTAGTTTTTCTTTTAAAGAAAGGTTGAGAATGTTGGAAACATTAGGGTTCAACTTACTAAATGAGTTTCATGCATACCTGTTTTAGTATTTGGATAATTGGGATTGAAAGACCATTTTTACTTTATGATGAATAAAGATACTTGGTATTTGTTATTCATTCATATAATAATTGTTATCCTATATTTGCATGTTTAATCCTTAAATAATTTTATTATTCTAAATATGTCCATTGTCGGTTAACAATATCGGAATATTGTTGTGATAAGGCAAATGTGAGTGTTGGTTATAATTCTAACGAGAATTCGGATTGTTCCCGCCAAACTCATATGTATTCACTAGAGATGCATATTGGATTCCCCAACTTTCAAACATTTACTTTTTGATCCTTGTCATAAGTAAAATATTGAAAATGGTTTGTTATTTTCGTCCTTAGACTTGAGATGCAAGCAAGTTCTGTTATGTGTGGATATCATTTTTTGTAAGTATACGCAAAACGCTATCTGAACAAGGTAGTTGTAAAAGCTATATTTCGGAGTGATGTGAAGCAGCATCCACAACACTTGTAGTCAATAAAGGATTTGTTATTCCACTTGATATGTGCAGAAAGATACTATGGCGCCTCTCCAGATTTAATCAGATAATTGTTTGGCCAAACCCAAAGGGTAATGCAAGATGATTCTTGATTACATTTGGTATATCTGAATTAAAATCGATAACGAGATTCTAAATGGTTAAACTATATGGAATGATTTGAGATCCATAATCCATGGTTTAACGGTATCTATAATAAAGGATGATTAGAGCAAGACATTGAATGACCATGCTACTGAGAAACTTTTACGAAACTATTCTCTCAGACACTTTTAGTTAAAAAGCGAGTGAGAGCGTTTGCTAGGCGTTTCCGTCTTTAGTTTTGTGTGCCATTCGACACACCAAATCCCAAGTGGGAGCTGTTGGTTTGTGGGAGTTATAAACACACGTAAATGACTAGAAGTGTGTGAGCCGATTGGGGCACACACGATAAACACGAGTATACGTGTCGAACGTATAAATACTTGAATATATAAGACCCGTTTTATGCATGCATTAAAACCCGATCTTATTCACGACTCATGGACTTGTTCTATTTAATGTGGGTCGGTTTGGAAGCCTTGGGCATAGTCCTTTTTCTGGTCGGGTGGTGTTTGGGTTTGTAGCTTGAGGAGCAAGCTGTGAGCCCAAGTTAATATGTCAGTTTAAGACTTATATATACATAGGTATACAGAGTTGAGATCAATATAGAACTTATATTTGTCATAGAACAAATGAACCAATCATAACCCTCTATTTTTTATCTAAATTAATACAAAATCATTTCCACACATTTTTTTTAAAACAACATATCTTACAAACGTAAATCTTCAAAATATAAAATACACCATCGTGACGAGAATTAAATTATCTTTCTATAGATATGCACTTTTACATATTTTCGACAAACATTTTTTTTCAAAAATTCCGTCCGAAAAATCATATATGATTTTTACGAATCATATATGATTTTAAAAATCATGTATGATTCGATTTTTACGAATCATATATGATTTTTACAATCATATATCAAAAATCATATGTGATTCGTAAAAACGAATCAATATGATTTTACAAATCATATATGATTTTTGTTGACCGAAATTTTGAAAAAAAAAAATTGTTAAAAATATATAGTAGTGCCATAGAAAGATAATTAATTCTCGCAGATGGTATAATTTTTATCGCGTAACGTTAACGGTTTGCCATAGATATTTAAGTTTTTAAAAAGGGTGAAAGTTTCATAATAAAAAAATGAATGGCTATTATGATTGATTGGATCTATGATAAATTGGTTTTATATTGAACTTTTGCTAGGATACATGCATCCATAATAGAAGATATGATATACAAAATCAGTAAACATGATTTACATATTATAATATCCCTAAACCTTAGTTTCGATTCACCATGCAATTATTGTACCAAATCGTTATTCCTAAAAACGATGAGGATTTTTGCTTTATTCAAAAACTAACTTGCATTGAATATTTATTCCAAGTAGTTTAGTTTTGTTTAATTGGTGTTATCATGCTGCAAAGTTCCTCGTAGAACTAGACTGGCAACAAGGTTTTGTGGTTTTTGTTCGTGAATGATTCTGACAAAGGATGATATCGACAAAGCTTGTCCGATTATCGGTGTTTAGTTTGAAGTGTTTCTCGACGTTAATATCTTGGGCGTAAAAGAAGACAAAGTCTTGGGGTTTTTCTTGTTCGTGTTTATTCAAGTGATATTCAAGGGTTGATAGTTTTACGTTCTCGACTAGCCATATATCGAATGTATACATTATCGGGTTTGTGTGTGATACTCATTGAGGCAAGATCTATTTTAGTGCTTAGTTTCGTAATTGGTTTTATTGTCCGTTACTAAAGATCAATTGCCAAGCAATGTTAGGGTTTCTTTTATCCCTTTTATTAATTAATTGTTTATTAATACGTGTTAACCTAATTGCGATAACTAGATCCATATCTGTTGCGTACTCGTAGAGGTTAATTGGTTAACTTGTTTTAAAATACCAACATGTGATCTAAACAAAAGTATGCTTATTAATGCCAGTATTCTTTGCTTGTGCTTTTTAAAACTTTTGTGTAGAGAATTGATTGGCACACTCTCAAATCTTATTTGCACACTCAAATGTATAACCTGATAAAGCAGCATATGATAAATGTACAACTGCTTATTGCACAGTTTGGAGTGTGCAAATAAGAAATGAAAGTGTACAAATCATTAGCCTTTTGTGTATTTTGAATCCTACTAATTAGTCTTAAAGCAAATCAACATTGATAACTCGGATAAAAAAAACAAAACAGTTGCTCCTAATTTAGAGCCTGAAAATTTTCTAAAACAAAACCGTTACGCCTAAAGACCCTGAGAATTCTGACTCGGAAAAACCTAACCCAATAACCCGCTTTTTGTTAATAGCTCTACGAAAATTGTGTAAAACCTCGTGTGAATTCCTAGATCTGTTACTCTTCGTTGCATAATGTTCCAAACTCATGGGCACAAATAATAGATTCCCCGATGGAAGCATTATTGAAGTATTTATAAGCGACGCTTCTAGCAAACAAACAATTTGATTAATGGAAGAGTGGTGGCAGTCGATAATAACTTATTATGTTTAGGTTTATTTTTCATTCATACATATTAAAGTTTGATTAAAAAAAAAAACACTTTAGCCGTGATTTACAGTTCATACTTCATAACGCTGGTGGTAATAATAGACTAATAGTGACCACGATCACTACTATCAACTTTGCGTCGTATGGCTTCTCTCTTCTCAAGCAACATCAACACCAACATGATGTAAGAACACAAATAGCGTCACAACTAAAACATACCTCACTTAAACACAAATATACCCTACGATACACTCACACACACAAAAAATAAAATATAAGAAGTCGATCGTTTAGACGACTAACTTGTGCTCAAAAGTTACACAAGACGCGTCGGTCGGGACAAGTTTAATAAGGGAAGACGCGTTGAAGTGGCCTAGGGTGCGTCTCTAAAGAATTTTACGAAGATATTGTGACCATTTTCATGTCGTGTGAATGTACAGCTCCCTAAGTCCCTTTACGCTTTTAATTGGGCAAAGAGAGATCCTTGAAAAGGCTTAATAGCTTGTGCTTCTAATTTGATGCTTCCTAATTTGTTTGGCTTTTTAAAGCAAAAAGTGATTCTTCTATTTTCTTCGTTTTTTGGTATACAGAGTTTTTGGTTTCGGTTTTTCGTATATAATTATGACAGACTCACAGGTTATCTTAAGGTATACGAAGTCCTCATGGATACTTCGACTCCTAGTAATAGCCTGTGCTTATAAGTTTGGTATATAATTATAACGGAGTCACACTTTATCAAAGATATACGACGCCTTCATTGATGTTTCGACTCTTGCTAAATGTTTTTTCTTATAAGTTCCAAGTATCCCCTTTGTCCATGTACTAGTATCCTTTGCATGTTTGAGTGGGCAAAAGATTAACTTGAGTTTATAAACGCTTGTAGCTTATAAAACTTTCATATACTTGTGTAACACAAATAAAGAATGTGTTATGAATTTACTTAAAACGCGGCCCCTTGAATACCATCTAATTTGTTGCACAATTTCATATACCTTATTATAAATCATATAGATAAGTAACAAGTTTTTGAAATAGTGCGTACATGTATTTTCAATATATTGTTTTTGATAAGAAGAATTTACACATAATGATATTTTATTTATGCTTTTGGTTTGATTGTTCGCTTTTTTTGCAATTTTATTCACTTATATATGTAATTCCTTCTTTATTGAAAGTAATGTGCTAGCTGTTACACAGAAAATCATCACCCATCAACCGTAATAAAGTTTGATCAGAAACCATAGTAGTGAATGAGTAACAAATCATAAAACACAAATTAGTGTGAGGATCTTCAGATTATTAATGTATGTTTTGCAGATGATCTTTTTATCTTTGCTCGAGGTGATGTGGATTCGGCCAAAGTCATTATGGATTCGCTTGATGAATTCAAAATGACTTCTGGTTTAGTTCCCGGTATTCCAAAGAGTGCGGCTTATTTATGTAACGTTTTGAATCATGTCAAGCTTGCTATTTTGAATATTATACCTTTCTCGGAAGGTACTCTTCCTGTTAAATATTTGGGCGTCCCACTTATTTCTACTCGGCTCTTGACGAAGGATTGCAAAATCCTTGTTGAAAGAGCTAAGAATCGGATTGGTGATTGGAAGAATAAGTCGTTGTCCTTTGCAGGGAGATTACAACTTTGTAAGTATGTTATCGCATCTATGCACATTTATTGGGCATCGGTTTTTATCATTCCAAAAGGTATTATTCATGATATACAACAGCTTATTCGTGGTTTCCTTTGGTGCAATGGGGATTATAAGCGTGGGAAAGCCAAGGTTGCATGGGATGATATTTGTCTTCCTAAATGCGAAGGTGGTCTTGGTATTCGTAATCTGGAGTTATTTAATATTGCTCTTATGTCGACACATATATGGAATATTGTTTCTAACAAGGAGTCTCTTTGGGTTCGTTGGATTCACACATATAAATTAAAGGGAAGCACCTTCTGGGATGTTGCTCCTAAGGCTGATATGAGTTGGGGATGGCGTAAGCTCCTTCATATTCGATTCAACCACATGTTTGGGTCGAATTAGGTAATGGTTGTAATACTTTTGTTTGGTATGACTTGTGGTGTTCTCATTGCCCTCTTATCAAATTTCTATCTCCTAGAGACATCACGAATGGAGGATATAATATTCGTAATAAGGTTGTTGACCTGGTCCGTAACGAATCTTGGAATTGGCCTCAAGCTTGGCTACTTAAAGCTCCGGATTTAGGGCTTTTACCTGTGCCCTCCCTTGTGGAATCTAAATTGGACACTACTCGTTGGCATGATCGCAATGGAATGATATTGGACTTCTCGGTTAAGAATGCGGGTCTATTAGGCCTCGGGCTATTGAGGTGTTCTGGTCTCGTATTGTTTGGTTCCCGCATTGTATTCCCCGCCATGCGTTTCACCTTTGGCTTGTTATGAGGCAAAGTCTCAAAACGCAGGATAAACTGAGGCAATGGGATGTTGGTGCTTCTACCGAATTAAACCTGCTTCGGTGTCCTTTATATGATTCACAACCGAACTCTCATGATCACCTTTTCTTTGAATGCTCCTTTGCTTCTCAGGTTTGGGCTTATGTTCGTGGGTTAGCTGGTATGGACCTGGTTTCCCCTAGCTTGCAAGACATTGTTGCATGGCTTCATCCTATGGATCACAAGCGTACGGCAATTAGTGTTATTGGTCGGCTTCTCCTTGCAGCAACATCATACCACATTTGGATTGAGAGAAACAATCGGCTTTTTAAGAATTCTAAAAGGTCTCCGGAGGACCTTCGTGATATTATTATGATTACTATCCGCTTAAAGCTCCAAATGTTCAGATTCAAGAACACTACCATGGTGAATCATTTGCTTACTCTTTGGAAGATGCCTAAGACGTTTAGGCTTTATGGTTTCTGATCTTTTTGTGCTCCAATGTTACACGTCTCTACATCAACTTTTCGTGGTTTTGTTGGAAGATCTCGTTAGAGTTATGGTCCAAGATTGGAGTTCTACTTGAGAGATGTATTCTTTTGTCCTTCTCCAAGGTTTTTCCCATTGGTTTTTCTCTTGGGAATGTTTTTAAGGAGGCAGTCTCATGTGTATCATTATACTCCTCTTTTTGTGGTTGGCAAAGCAAGGAGATGGTCTATGTTTTGTACGTTGATTCATAACTGTTTTTTATTTCTGTCTGTGTTTAGTCGTTTATCGTTTTCGTGTCATGTCACAAACGATTAGTGGTTGTTCAAGCTCTCCTTGTGGTAAATGTGGTACATCTGACACATTCCATTGTACTTAAACTTTATGTGATTAATATACTTTACTGGGGTAACCCTTTACCCAAAAAAAATATCAAATAATGAAAGAAGAATGAACTTAAGTAATAGATTTGTGTCTTACAATTTGTCCCACATCGCTCTCTGGTCAAAACAAAAGTATGCTTATTAATGTCAGTATCCTTTATATCTTTAACCTGGTAAAAGAGCTCTCTAAAAGGGTTAATGGCTTGTGCTTATCAATTAATCGAGCTTCTTTCTCCATGTTTTTAAGAAAAATGGATTTATGTATTTTTGTTTTTTAGTATTTAGTTTTGACAGATTCACAGTTTACACAAAGGTGGATACTTCGACGCCTACTAATAGCTTGTGCGTTTAAGTTCAAGCTAGTATCCCCTTGTCTATGTTTGAGTGGGCAAATTCAAGGGTATTTTGAAAAGGATTAATAGCTTGTGCTTTATAACTTCTGATATCCTCATTGTTCACGCTTTTTAAACAAAAAGTGATTGTTTACTTTTGTGTATTAGTATTGACAGATTCACAATTTATACAGAGATATACGACCTCGTGGATATTTTGAATCCTACTAATTAGTCTTAAAGCAAATCAACTTTGATAACTCGGATCCAAGAAAACAAAAAAGTTGCACCTAATTTAGAGCCTGAAAATTTTCAAAAACAAAACCGTTACGCCTAAAGACCCTGACAATTCTGACTCGGAAAAACCTAACTGAATAACCTGCTTTTTGTTAATAGCTCTACTAAAATTGTGCAAAACCTCGTGTGAATTCCTAGATCTGTTACTCATCGTAGCATAATGTATCAAACTCATGGGCACAAATAATAAATCCTCCGATGGAAGCATTATTGAAGAATTTATAAGTGACGCTTCTAGCAAACAAACAAGTCGATTAATGGTAGAGTGGTGGCAGTCGATAATAACTTATGTTTAGGTTTATTTTTCATTCATACGTATTAAAGTTTGATTAAAAAAAAAAACCTATAGCAGTACATAACTGTTCATATTTCATAACGCTGGTGGTAATAGATTAATAGTGACCGCGATCAACGCTCGTGGTTATGACGGATTTACTGTTTACTAACATATACGACGCCTTCATGGAGGCTTCGACTCTTACTAAATGTTTTTTCTTATAACTTCAAGTATCCCCTTTGTCCATGTACTAGTATCCTTTGCATGTTTGAGTGGGCAAAAGATTAACTTGCCTTTATAAACGCTTGTAGCTTATAAAACTTTCATATACTTGTGTAACACAAACAAATAATGTGTTATGAATGGGAGAGGATTCTCTCAAGTTATTTATAACTTGATGGATCAGTTTTAAATATCAACCATTGGATTAAATCCAATGGTTCAAATCATCTCATGTTCTTTTGATTTGAGCCATTGGATTTGATCCAATGGTTGATAATTGCTTAACTTGATCCATCAAGTTATTTATAACTTGAGAGGATCTTATCCCGTTATGAATTTACTTAAAATAGTTCAAGCTCTTAATAGATGAAATAAGCTTGCATCCAAACACGGCCTACTACTCTTTGTTGATACAACAACACTTGAATACCATCTAATTTGTTGCACAATTTCATATACCTTATTATAAATCATATAGATAAGTAACTAGTTTTTGAAATAGTGCGTACATGTATTTTTGATATATTTTGATACGAAGAATTTACAAATAATGATCTTTTATTTATACTTTTGGTTTGATCGTTGGCTTTTTTGCAATTTTATTCACTTATACGTAATTCCTTCTTTATTGAAAGTAATATGCTAGCTGTTACACAGAAAATCATCGACCACCAACCGTAATAAAGTTTGATCAGAAACTATAGTAGTGAATGAGTAACAAATCATAAAACTCAAATCAACCTAATTCATGAAATGGCTCATGAGTCATGACTGTAGGCTGTAGCATCAAAATATCAGATAATGAAATAAGAATGAACTTACTTACAAAATTTGTGTCTTACAATTTGTCTCACACCGCTGTGTGATCTAAACAAAAGTATGCTTATTAATGCCTGTATCCTTTGTGTGCTAAACTCACGGTTGGATTTTGTGAAAATGTTTAATGACTTGTGCTTATAAATTCACAAATCTTCCTTGTCATAGTTTTTAAGCGAAAAATCATTTCTCTACTTTTGATTTTTTAATTTTTAGTATGTAGTTTTGACAGATTCATAGTTTAACGCAGAGGTATACGGCGTCCTCATGGATACTTTGACTCCTATAAGTTCAAGTATCCCCTTTGTCCATGCTAGTATCCTTTGCATGTTAGAGTGGGCAAAGGGCTTCTTTGTATAAATTGTGAATGTTTATTCATTCAGAGGTATACATCGTCCTCATGGATACTTCAACTCCTACTACAGTAATTGCTTGTTCAATTATGCTAATAGCTTATGCTTATAAGTTCATTTTCCCCATTGTTCACAGTTTTTATTGAGAGAAATGATTTTTTGTTTTTGTTTTTTGCATATAGTTTATCATAGATTCAAAGTTTATTTATTCAGACGTATACAACGGCCTCATGGATACTTCTTGAAAATGTTTAATAACGTTTGTTTATAAGTTCAAGTATCCTCATTGTTCACTCTTTTTAAGCAAAAAGTAATTTTTATTTTTGTGTATTACAGTATATAGTTATGACAGATTCACAATTTATACAGAGATATACGACGTCCTCGTGGATATTTTGAATCCTACTAATTAGTCTTCATCAAAATTTAAAAGATAATGTCAACTCATTTTATCTGGTAATATGTTTGATAACTACCAAAAACTAAATAGTCATATGTTCATGTATGTTAAAAGCTTGGGCTTATATAGCTATCACATATACAGTTTATTCGAAGGTATAAAACATCCTCATGGATACTTTGACTCCTACCAATTAGTCTTCATCGAATTTTAAAGATGGTGTCGACTCATTTTGTTTGGTAATATGTTTGATAACTATCGAAAACTAAATAGACATATGTTCAAGTATGTTAGTGCTTGTAAGTTCAAGTATGTTAGTCCTTATAACTTATAAGTTCAAGTATCCCATTTGTCAACATAACTATAGTAGGAGTCGAAGTTAATATTGACACAAGAGATAGTGCATTCGGCTGACAAACAAAGGCAAAAAGCGAATTACAAGACCATTGTTTGGGTATATTTATCAAGCTAGACACAGTGGAACTTTTTTAATCGGTCGGTCATAAAAAAAAATAGACCACGACCGATATTTAAATCAGTCGGAACGAGTGTGGGTGTGGGTCGTGACACCGGTCGAGGCACCAAAAAATTGAGTATCGGTTGGATTTTCAACCGATTTTGAAACACACTCCTTTTCCCAAAATTGTTAGCGTTTAAACATACAAAATTTTTTTTACCACTTTTACATCCTATAAATACTAACTCAAACACAATTTCAATCAACATTTCTATCTCAAAATTGTTACCACTTTTACGTAATGTTTTTAATGTTTATTTGAATTTAGTATTGTAATGTTTTTAATGTTAATGAATTTAAATATGTTGTTTAAAATATTTGAATTAAAAAAAAAAGTCGATCATTGATTGTGGCAACTTGGTCGTGTCTGATCGCCGGATAGAAAAAGCTGGTGTGCCACCCGGTGACTTGGGTCACGACTATGTCCAGCCTCATGGTTGGGCTATTTTGGCAATGTACTCTCATTGGACAATATCACAAAAATATGGTTGATATAATTGGAGAAAAATGATGGTTGATTTGATTGGAGTAACATGAAAGTCAAACCAAATGTAATTAACATACTCGAAGCTGACAATTTTGTCTCGAATAACCTAACCTTGACAAAGCAAATCAACTTTGATAACTCATGTTCAAACAAACAAAACCGTTGCGCCTAATTTGAAACCTGAAAAATTCCAAAAACAAAACCGTCACGCCTAAAGACCCTGAAAAATCCGACTCCGAAAAAAACCTAACCCGATAACCCGCTATTTGTTAATAGCTCTATTAAAATTGTGCATAACCTCTCGTAAATTTTTAGATCCGTCATTGTTAGAGCATAAAGTATCCAACTCATATGCGCACAAAGACCCCTCCTATGAAAGCATTATTGAAGTATTTACAAGTGACACCTTTAGCAAACAAACAATTCGATTAGTGGTAGAGTGGAGGCGGTCGATGATAACTTATGTTTAGGTTTTTTTTTTTTTTTTTTTTTTTTTTTTTTTTTTTTCATTTAACCGTATAAAAGTTTGATCAGAAACTATAGCAGTGAATAATGGTTCATAAGGCTAGTGGTAATGGTGAACGCTATCACACATTCTCTCCTCAACCAACATCAACATCAACTTAGTGAACATGACAACCAACATCACCCACCAAAAATACCCACTTAAAAATACAA
>OU343216.1:46598829-46652790 GCA_910596185.1 Chrysanthemum makinoi | reverse complement strand
AACATGGAACTAACCATCTCCTTGACACCTGTTTTCCTTTTCAGAGAAATGCCATTTCTTTGAGGGAGTATAAAAAGGCGATCGTTTCATGGATTATACCATGACTGAGAAAAAAGCAGTATCCATGTACTCACCTCCCTATCAGTCCTTAATCTTTTGATCAAAGACCCAAGTTGTAATTCAACTTCAGGTTTAAACACTTTGAATTTATCTAATGCTTCATCCTTGGTATGTAACAAAAAGACATAACAAAATCTAGAAGCATCATCAATAAACGTCACAAAGTACTTCTTATTCCCCAAAGAAGGAGTGGCATGCAAATCCACAGAGTCACGTGAATTAGCTCCAAGACCTTAGTCTCACGACTAACACCCCTTAAAAGTTTCTTGGTTATCTTGGTCAACATGCAAGTTTTACACTTTTTAGTGTCCATGTCAAATGCTGGGATCAACCCATCCTTAGACATATCTTGCATTCTTTTATAGTGTACATGGCCAAGTCTTGCATGCCATAGGGTAGAGTCAGTCCGGTCATGTAATGGTCACAAAAGCTGAAATAACACTATCATGATAATATTAAGCCTTGAACATTTGATTACATAAATAACCAAAACCAATAAAAACACCGTTCTTAGAAAGCACAAATTTACTCGAGACTCAATAACTTGTTTATATCCATGATTATTCAATACACTACTTGAAACCAAGTTCTTCCTTATATCGGGAACATGAATAACATTAAACAAAGTTACAATCTTTCCAGAACTAAATCTAAGATCTACACAACCACGACCATGCACCAAGGCTATTGACTCATTTCCCATGTGAAGAATAGAACCATCATTCAGTGACTCATAAGTCTTGAACTAGCTTCTATCTTTACACACATGAACTGTTGCACCAGAGTCAACCCACCACGCAACATCATCATCCCGCACATAATGAGATTCAGATACATATGTAACATAATAAATCTGAAAAGACTTATTAATCATATTCTGACCTTTGTTGAGTTGGAAGAACCACCACTCCCGAACCATTAGTGCGATCCATTGGATTTACCACCAACCTTAACACCCTTGCAGTCCTTTTAATGTGACCGTTTGCCACATTTCCAACAAGTAGGTGTTGCCTTCTTGTTAGGATGCCTTTATGTTGTCATGATATTTGCGTTTGCCTTTGTTGTCATGTACACGGTGGAGTTGTTATGCTCCACCATATTGACAACAGATGCACCAGCAGCATTGCTACTCTTCGGCTTGTCATTATCCCGCACCTTGAGATTCCTCAATGCGCTTGATGGCCCAACTCAACCGAGAGTTAATTCCTCTTTCTTATGTTTCAAGGTATGCTTGAAATCTTTCCCAGAAGGAGGGAGTTTGTCAATGACACAAGAGACTTTAATGGCCTCATCCATGTTCATATTGTGTTGTGTAAACCTTCCAAGTATTCCAAGAAGTTCATTGTATTGTTCCATAACTGGTCTTGAATCGGTCATTTTGTAATTTGTGAAATTACTAACAAGGAACTTCTTACTTGATGCATCCTCAGCATATATTTGGCATCCAAGGAATCCCACAGTTCTTTGGAAGATTCAAAGTTCCGATAAATATCAAACAGAGAATCAGACATACCATTGAGAATAAGACCTCTGCATATGTAGTCATCATTCTCCAATTTGCTCCTCCTCCGATCCGCTCCACGTAGGCATCATCACCATCATCAGGAATAGGAGTGGTTAGCACATACACTACACTCATGCTTGACAGCACGAAGTGCATCTTCTTCTGCCACCTCCTAAAGTCCACCCCTTCAAACTTGTCAAGCTTGGCAAAGTTTGAAGCCATGTGTTTCATTGCAGCAGCAGCCATTGATTATCACAAATAGTTTACTTTGATTGTTGGTGTGTAGGTCCCAGAGTAGGGTTAGATAATCAATGTCAGCAGAAACAGATACCACTAGGTGGTTACCGGATATCACTTGGAATCGTGTGATCACTTTCCAAAGTAAACTATTCGACCCTAATGCCTGGGTTACACGAATATCTACTTGGGATAAGACCAAATGCAGTTATGGAATTAGGCACAATTCTATAACCCTTGCGCTAATAAGTGTTAATGGTTTCCTGTGTCCCCTTCATGCATCATCAGATCTCCTATTTATAGGAGTTTACTCTAAGCTAATCAAATGGAATTATGAGTATTAATCGGCCCATTAATATCCTCATAATTATCCTCATTATAGCCGTTAGTGGTTACATGACCAATTAAACGTGGTCATTAAGCAGTTGAAACTGCCACTTGAATAGGTCAAAACCGTTACAAGCAGTACTATCATCAGTACTTTCATAGTGTTGTGGATACCTCTTCCAGTGGAATCCACAAGCTCATGGAAAACACAAGCTTCATTGGAAACCTGCTTATCAGTGGAAACTGTTATGAATTTTCACAAGCGATTACTTTCTACTTGCACTACCAATACAAACCACTACAGAGTCAGGTGTTCATGGACCTTATGGGTGTACACTCCGTACCTCCTAACCCATTACAAGGTGTGAACTAATCCCACAAGTGCACTAAATTTTCCAACATTCAAAAACTAGTTACTTATCTTTATGGATTATAATAAGGTACATGAAAATGTGCAACAAATTAGATGGTATTCAAGGGTTGTTGTATCAACAAAGGTACATGAATGTGTTTGGATGCAAGCTTGTTTCATCTTATAAGAGCTTGAACCGTTTAAATTAAATTCATAACACAATCTTTGTTTGTGTTACACAAGTATATGAAAGTTTTATAAGCTACAAGCGTTTATAAACTCGAGTTAATCTTTTGCCCACTCAAACATGCAAAGGATACTAGTAGATGGACAAAGGGGATACTTGAACTTATAAGAAATAACATTTAGTAAGAGTCGAAGCCTCCATGAAGGCGTCGTATATGTTGGTATAAACTGTGAATCCGTCATAACTATATACCAAAAAAGGGGAAAAAATCCAAAGAGGATACTTAAACTTATAAGCGCAAGCTATTACCAGAATTCGGAGTCTCTATGAGGACGTTGCATACCTTTATATAAACTGTGATTCTGTCATAACTATATACCAAGCTAGGTAAAAAATGGATAAAGTAGTTGCTAGAACTGAGAAGCACAAGCTAATAAGCCTTTCCTAGGATCATTTTACCCATTGAAACATAAGAAGGATACTAGCATTAATAACCATACTTTTATTTAAGTCACAGAGCGATATGGGACACTTTGTAACACGAATCTTTTAAGAATCGCTTGGATTTGAGGTTTATGAAGTAAAGTATAGCATACAGGGATTTACACCACATAACAAGAGACAACATAAAAAGGATCACAAATCTTTATAGAATTCTTTAAACTGCTGGTAATAACTCTTAATTGACGCGTCCTTTGGCCACTTCAATGCGTCTTCTCTTATTAAACTTGTCCTGACGCGTTGTCGTGCATAACATTTGAGCATAAGACGACCGACTTATTTTCCTTTATTTTTTTTGTGCGTGTGTGTATTGTTGGGTGTATTTATTTTTAAGTGGGTATTTTTTGGTGGTGATGTTGGTTGTCATGTTACACTAAGTTGATGTTGATGTTGGTTGAGGAGAGAATGGTGATCGCGTTCACCATTACCACTAGCCTTATGAACCATTATTCACTGCTATAGTTTCTGATCAAACTTTTATACGGTTAAATGAAAAAAAAAAAAAAAAAACCTAAACATAAGTTATCATCGACCGCCTCCACTCTACCACTAATCGAATTGTTTGTTTGCTAAAGGTGTCACTTGTAAATACTTCAATAATGCTTTCATAGGAGGGTCTTTTTGTGCGCATGAGTTTGATACTTTATGCTCTGAACAATGACGGATCTAAAAATTTACGAGAGGTTATGCACAATTTTAATAGAGCTATTAACAAATAGCGGGTTATCGGGTTAGGTTTTTTCGAGTCGGATTTTTCAGGGTCTTTAGGCGTGACGGTTTTGTTTTTGGAATTTTTCAGGTTTCAAATTAGGCGCAACGGTTTTGTTTGTTTGAACATGAGTTATCAAAGTTGATTTGCTTTGTCAAGGTTAGGTTATTCGAGACAAAATTGTCAGCTTCGAGTATGTTAATTACATTTGGTTTGACTTTCATGTTACTCCAATCAAATCAACCATCATTTTTCTCCAATTATATCAACCATATTTTTGTGATATTGTCCAATGAGAGTACATTGCCAAAATAGCCCAACCATGAGGCTGGACATAGTCGTGACCCAAGTCACCGGGTGGCACACCAGCTTTTTCTATCCGGCGATCAGACACGACCAAGTTGCCACAATCAATGATCGACTTTTTTTTTTAATTCAAATATTTTAAACAACATATTTAAATTCATTAACATTAAAAACATTACAATACTAAATTCAAATAAACATTAAAAACATTACGTAAAAGTGGTAACAATTTTGAGATAGAAATGTTGATTGAAATTGTGTTTGAGTTAGTATTTATAGGATGTAAAAGTGGTAAAAAAAATTTTGTATGTTTAAACGCTAACAATTTTGGGAAAAGGAGTGTGTTTCAAAATCGGTTGAAAATCCAACCGATACTCAATTTTTTGGTGCCTCGACCGGTGTCACGACCCACACCCACACTCGTTCCGACTGATTTAAATATCGGTCGTGGTCTATTTTTTTTTATGACCGACCGATTAAAAAAGTTCCACTGTGTCTAGCTTGATAAATATACCCAAACAATGTTCTTGTAATTCGCTTTTTGCCTTTGTTTGTCAGCCGAATGCACTATCTCTTGTGTCAATATTAACTTCGACTCCTACTATAGTTATGTTGACAAATGGGATACTTGAACTTATAAGTTATAAGGACTAACATACTTGAACTTACAAGCACTAACATACTTGAACATATGTCTATTTAGTTTTCGATAGTTATCAAACATATTACCAAACAAAATGAGTCGACACCATCTTTAAAATTCGATGAAGACTAATTGGTAGGAGTCAAAGTATCCATGAGGATGTTTTATACCTTCGAATAAACTGTATATGTGATAGCTATATAAGCCCAAGCTTTTAACATACATGAACATATGACTATTTAGTTTTTGGTAGTTATCAAACATATTACCAGATAAAATGAGTTGACATTATCTTTTAAATTTTGATGAAGACTAATTAGTAGGATTCAAAATATCCACGAGGACGTCGTATATCTCTGTATAAATTGTGAATCTGTCATAACTATATACTGTAATACACAAAAATAAAAATTACTTTTTGCTTAAAAAGAGTGAACAATGAGGATACTTGAACTTATAAACAAACGTTATTAAACATTTTCAAGAAGTATCCATGAGGCCGTTGTATACGTCTGAATAAATAAACTTTGAATCTATGATAAACTATATGCAAAAAACAAAACAAAAATCATTTCTCTCAATAAAAACTGTGAACAATGGGGAAAATGAACTTATAAGCATAAGCTATTAGCATAATTGAACAAGCAATTACTGTAGTAGGAGTTGAAGTATCCATGAGGACGATGTATACCTCTGAATGAATAAACATTCACAATTTATACAAAGAAGCCCTTTGCCCACTCTAACATGCAAAGGATACTAGCATGGACAAAGGGGATACTTGAACTTATAGGAGTCAAAGTATCCATGAGGACGCCGTATACCTCTGCGTTAAACTATGAATCTGTCAAAACTACATACTAAAAATTAAAAAATCAAAAGTAGAGAAATGATTTTTCGCTTAAAAACTATGACAAGGAAGATTTGTGAATTTATAAGCACAAGTCATTAAACATTTTCACAAAATCCAACCGTGAGTTTAGCACACAAAGGATACAGGCATTAATAAGCATACTTTTGTTTAGATCACACAGCGGTGTGAGACAAATTGTAAGACACAAATTTTGTAAGTAAGTTCATTCTTATTTCATTATCTGATATTTTGATGCTACAGCCTACAGTCATGACTCATGAGCCATTTCATGAATTAGGTTGATTTGAGTTTTATGATTTGTTACTCATTCACTACTATAGTTTCTGATCAAACTTTATTACGGTTGGTGGTCGATGATTTTCTGTGTAACAGCTAGCACATTACTTTCAATAAAGAAGGAATTACGTATAAGTGAATAAAATTGCAAAAAAGCCAACGATCAAACCAAAAGTATAAATAAAAGATCATTATTTGTAAATTCTTCGTATCAAAATATATCAAAAATACATGTACGCACTATTTCAAAAACTAGTTACTTATCTATATGATTTATAATAAGGTATATGAAATTGTGCAACAAATTAGATGGTATTCAAGTGTTGTTGTATCAACAAAGAGTAGTAGGCCGTGTTTGGATGCAAGCTTATTTCATCTATTAAGAGCTTGAACTATTTTAAGTAAATTCATAACGGGATAAGATCCTCTCAAGTTATAAATAACTTGATGGATCAAGTTAAGCAATTATCAACCATTGGATCAAATCCAATGGCTCAAATCAAAAGAACATGAGATGATTTGAACCATTGGATTTAATCCAATGGTTGATATTTACAACTTGATCCATCAAGTTATAAATAACTTGAGAGAATCCTCTCCCATTCATAACACATTATTTGTTTGTGTTACACAAGTATATGAAAGTTTTATAAGCTACAAGCGTTTATAAAGGCAAGTTAATCTTTTGCCCACTCAAACATGCAAAGGATACTAGTACATGGACAAAGGGGATACTTGAAGTTATAAGAAAAAACATTTAGTAAGAGTCGAAGCCTCCATGAAGGCGTCGTATATGTTAGTAAACAGTAAATCCGTCATAACCACGAGCGTTGATCGCGGTCACTATTAATCTATTACCACCAGCGTTATGAAATATGAACAGTTATGTACTGCTATAGGTTTTTTTTTTTAATCAAACTTTAATACGTATGAATGAAAAATAAACCTAAACATAAGTTATTATCGACTGCCACCACTCTACCATTAATCGACTTGTTTGTTTGCTAGAAGCGTCACTTATAAATTCTTCAATAATGCTTCCATCGGAGGATTTATTATTTGTGCCCATGAGTTTGATACATTATGCTACGATGAGTAACAGATCTAGGAATTCACACGAGGTTTTGCACAATTTTAGTAGAGCTATTAACAAAAAGCAGGTTATTCAGTTAGGTTTTTCCGAGTCAGAATTGTCAGGGTCTTTAGGCGTAACGGTTTTGTTTTTGAAAATTTTCAGGCTCTAAATTAGGTGCAACTTTTTTGTTTTCTTGGATCCGAGTTATCAAAGTTGATTTGCTTTAAGACTAATTAGTAGGATTCAAAATATCCACGAGGTCGTATATCTCTGTATAAATTGTGAATCTGTCAATACTAATACACAAAAGTAAACAATCACTTTTTGTTTAAAAAGCGTGAACAATGAGGATATCAGAAGTTATAAAGCACAAGCTATTAATCCTTTTCAAAATACCCTTGAATTTGCCCACTCAAACATAGACAAGGGGATACTAGCTTGAACTTAAACGCACAAGCTATTAGTAGGCGTCGAAGTATCCACCTTTGTGTAAACTGTGAATCTGTCAAAACTAAATACTAAAAAACAAAAATACATAAATCCATTTTTCTTAAAAACATGGAGAAAGAAGCTCGATTAATTGATAAGCACAAGCCATTAACCCTTTTAGAGAGCTCTTTTACCAGGTTAAAGATATAAAGGATACTGACATTAATAAGCATACTTTTGTTTTGACCAGAGAGCGATGTGGGACAAATTGTAAGACACAAATCTATTACTTAAGTTCATTCTTCTTTCATTATTTGATATTTTTTTTGGGTAAAGGGTTACCCCGGTAAAGTATATTAATCACATAAAGTTTAAGTACAATGGAATGTGTCAGATGTACCACATTTACCACAAGGAGAGCTTGAACAACCACTAATCGTTTGTGACATGACACGAAAACGATAAACGACTAAACACAGACAGAAATAAAAAACAGTTATGAATCAACGTACAAAACATAGACCATCTCCTTGCTTTGCCAACCACAAAAAGAGGAGTATAATGATACACATGAGACTGCCTCCTTAAAAACATTCCCAAGAGAAAAACCAATGGGAAAAACCTTGGAGAATGACAAAAGAATACATCTCTCAAGTAGAACTCCAATCTTGGACCATAACTCTAACGAGATCTTCCAACAAAACCACGAAAAGTTGATGTAGAGACGTGTAACATTGGAGCACAAAAAGATCAGAAACCATAAAGCCTAAACGTCTTAGGCATCTTCCAAAGAGTAAGCAAATGATTCACCATGGTAGTGTTCTTGAATCTGAACATTTGGAGCTTTAAGCGGATAGTAATCATAATAATATCACGAAGGTCCTCCGGAGACCTTCTAGAATTCTTAAAAAGCCGATTGTTCCTCTCAATCCAGATGTGGTATGATGTTGCTGCAAGGAGAAGCCGACCAATAACACTAATTGCCGTACGCTTGTGATCCATAGGATGAAGCCATGCAACAATGTCTTGCAAGCTAAGGGAACCAGGTCCATACCAGCTAACCCACGAACATAAGCCCAAACCCGAGAAGCAAAGGAGCATTCAAAGAAAAGGTGATCATGAGAGTCCGGTTGTGAATCACATAAAGGACACCGAAGCAGGTTTAATTCGGTAGAAGCACCAACATCCCATTGCCTCAGTTTATCCTGCGTTTTGAGACTTTGCCTCATAACAAGCCAAAGGTGAAACGCATGGCGGGGAATACAATGCGGGAACCAAACAATACGAGACCAGAACACCTCAATAGCCCGAGGCCTAATAGACTCCCAGGCATTCTTAACCGAGAAGTCCAATATCATTCCATTGCGATCATGCCAACGAGTAGTGTCCAATTTAGATTCCACAAGGGAGGGCACAGGTAAAAGCCCTAAATCCGGAGCTTTAAGTAGCCAAGCTTGAGGCCAATTCCAAGATTCGTTATGGACCAGGTCAACAACCTTATTACGAATATTATATCCTCCATTCGTGATGTCTCTAGGAGATAGAAATTTGATAAGAGGGAAATGAGAACACCACAAGTCATACCAAACAGAAGTATTACGACCATTACCTAATTCGACCCAAACATGTGGTTGAATCAATTCTCGAATATGAAGGAGCTTACGCCATCCCCAACTCATATCCGCCTTAGGAGCAACATCCCAGAAGGTGCTTCCCTTTAATTTATATGTGTGAATCCAACGAACCCAAAGAGACTCCTTGTTAGAAACAATATTCCATATATGTGTCGACATAAGAGCAATATTAAATAACTCCAGATTACGAATACCAAGACCACCTTCGCATTTAGGAAGACAAATATCATCCCATGCAACCTTGGCTTTCCCACGCTTATAATCCCCATTGCACCAAAGGAAACCACGAATAAGCTGTTGTATATCATGAATAATACCTTTTGGAATGATAAAAACCGATGCCCAATAAATGTGCATAGATGCGATAACATACTTACAAAGTTGTAATCTCCCTGCAAAGGACAACGACTTATTCTTCCAATCACCAATCCGATTCTTAGCTCTTTCAACAAGGATTTTGCAATCCTTCGTCAAGAGCCGAGTAGAAATAAGTGGGACGCCCAGATATTTAACAGGAAGAGTACCTTCCGAGAAAGGTATAATATTCAAAATAGCAAGCTTGACATGATTCAAAACGTTACATAAATAAGCCGCACTCTTTGGAATACCGGGAACTAAACCAGAAGTCATTTTGAATTCATCAAGCGAATCCATAATGACTTTGGCCGAATCCACATCACCTCGAGCAAAGATAAAAAGATCATCTGCAAAACATACATTAATAATCTGAAGATCCTCACACTAATTTGTGTTTTATGATTTGTTACTCATTCACTACTATGGTTTCTGATCAAACTTTATTACGGTTGATGGGTGATGATTTTCTGTGTAACAGCTAGCACATTACTTTCAATAAAGAAGGAATTACATATATAAGTGAATAAAATTGCAAAAAAAGCGAACAATCAAACCAAAAGCATAAATAAAATATCATTATGTGTAAATTCTTCTTATCAAAAACAATATATTGAAAATACATGTACGCACTATTTCAAAAACTTGTTACTTATCTATATGATTTATAATAAGGTATATGAAATTGTGCAACAAATTAGATGGTATTCAAGGGGCCGCGTTTTAAGTAAATTCATAACACATTCTTTATTTGTGTTACACAAGTATATGAAAGTTTTATAAGCTACAAGCGTTTATAAACTCAAGTTAATCTTTTGCCCACTCAAACATGCAAAGGATACTAGTACATGGACAAAGGGGATACTTGGAACTTATAAGAAAAAACATTTAGCAAGAGTCGAAACATCAATGAAGGCGCCAGTCATTATATCTTTGATAAAGTGTGACTCCGTTATAATTATATACCAAACTTATAAGCACAGGCTATTACTAGGAGTCGAAGTATCCATGAGGACTTCGTATACCTTAAGATAACCTGTGAGTCTGTCATAATTATATACGAAAAACCGAAACCAAAAACTCTGTATACCAAAAAACGAAGAAAATAGAAGAATCACTTTTTGCTTTAAAAAGCCAAACAAATTAGGAAGCATCAAATTAGAAGCACAAGCTATTAAGCCTTTTCAAGGATCTCTCTTTGCCCAATTAAAAGCGTAAAGGGACTTAGGGAGCTGTACATTCACACGACATGAAAATGGTCACAATATCTTCGTAAAATTCTTTAGAGACGCACCCTAGGCCACTTCAACGCGTCTTCCCTTATTAAACTTGTCCCGACCGACGCGTCTTGTGTAACTTTTGAGCACAAGTTAGTCGTCTAAACGATCGACTTCTTATATTTTATTTTTTGTGTGTGTGAGTGTATCGTAGGGTATATTTGTGTTTAAGTGAGGTATGTTTTAGTTGTGACGCTATTTGTGTTCTTACATCATGTTGGTGTTGATGTTGCTTGAGAAGAGAGAAGCCATACGACGCAAAGTTGATAGTAGTGATCGTGGTCACTATTAGTCTATTATTACCACCAGCGTTATGAAGTATGAACTGTAAATCACGGCTAAAGTGTTTTTTTTTTTAATCAAACTTTAATATGTATGAATGAAAAATAAACCTAAACATAATAAGTTATTATCGACTGCCACCACTCTTCCATTAATCAAATTGTTTGTTTGCTAGAAGCGTCGCTTATAAATACTTCAATAATGCTTCCATCGGGGAATCTATTATTTGTGCCCATGAGTTTGGAACATTATGCAACGAAGAGTAACAGATCTAGGAATTCACACGAGGTTTTACACAATTTTCGTAGAGCTATTAACAAAAAGCGGGTTATTGGGTTAGGTTTTTCCGAGTCAGAATTCTCAGGGTCTTTAGGCGTAACGGTTTTGTTTTAGGAAATTTTCAGGCTCTAAATTAGGAGCAACTGTTTTGTTTTTTTGATCCGAGTTATCAATGTTGATTTGCTTTAAGACTAATTAGTAGGATTCAAAATACACAAAAGGCTAATGATTTGTACACTTTCATTTCTTATTTGCACACTCCAAACTGTGCATTAAGCAGTTGTACATTTATCATATGCTGCTTTATCAGGTTGTACATTTGAGTGTGCAAATAAGATTTGAGAGTGTGTCAATCAATTCTCTACACAAAAGTTTTAAAAAGCACAAGCAAAGAATACTGGCATTAATAAGCATACTTTTGTTTAGACCACATGTTGGTATTTTAAAACAAGTTAACCAATTAACCTCTACGAGTACGCAGCAGATATGGATCTAGTTATCGCAATTAGGTTAACACGTATTAATAAACAATTAATTAATAAAAGGGATAAAAGAAACCCTAACATTGCTTGGCAATTGATCTTTAGTAACGGACAATAAAACCAATACGAAACTAAGCACCTAAAATAGATGCCTCAATGAGTATCACACACAAACCCGATAATGTATACATTCGATATATGGCTAGTCGAGAACGTAAAACTATCAACCCTTGAATATCACTTGAATAAACACGAACAAAAAAAACCCCAAGACTTTGTCTTCTTTTCTGCCCAAGATATTAATTGTCCGAGAACAGCTTCAAACTAAACACCCGATATCGGACAAGCTTTGTCCGATATCATCCCTTTGTTGTCCGAGATCATTCACGAACAAAAACCACAAAACCTTGTTGCCAGTCTAGTTCTACGAGGAACTTTGCAGCATGATAACACCAATTAAACAAAACTAAACTACTTGGAATAAATATTCAATGCAAGTTAGTTTTTGAATAAAGCAAAAATCCTCATCGTTTTTAGGAATAACGATTTGGTACAATAATTGCATGGTGAATCGAAACTAAGGTTTAGGGATATTATAATATGTAAATCATGTTTACTGATTTTGTATATCATATCTTCGTATATTATGGATGCATGTATACCTAGGCAAAAGTTCAATATAAAACCAAAATTTATCATAGATCCAATCAATCAATAATAGCCATTCATTTTTTTATTATGATAAACTTTCACCCTTTTTAAAAAAATTAAATATCTCGCAAACCGTTAATCGTTACGCGATAAAAATTATACCATCGTGGCGAGAATTAAATTATCTTTCTATAGATATGCACTACTATATATTTTTAACAACTCTTTTTTTCAAAATTTCGGTCAACAAAAATCATATATGATTTGTGAAAATCATATATGATTCGATTTTTACGAATCACATATGATTTTTGAGTATATGATTGTAAAAATCATATATGATTCGTAAAAATCGAATCATACATGATTTTTAAAATCATATATGATTCGTAAAAATCATATATGATTTTTTCGGACGAATTTTGAAAAAATGTTTGTCGAAAATATAAGTGCATATCTATAGAAAGATAATTTAATTCTTAAATCACGATGCGATTTTTTATATTTTTGAAGATTTACCGTTTGTAAGATATGTTGTTTTAAAAAAAATGTGGAAAATGATTTTGTATTAATTTAGATAAAAAATAGAGGGTTATGATTGGTTCATTTGTTCTATGACAAATATAAGTTCTATATTGATCTCAACTCTGTATACCTATGTATATATAAGTCTTAAACTGACATATTAACTTGGGCTCACAGCTTGCTCCTCAAGCTACAAACCCAAACACCACCCGACCAGAAAAAGGACTATGCCCAAGGCTTCCAAACCGACCCACATTAAATAGAACAAGTCCATGAGTCGTGAATAAGATCGGGTTTTAATGCATGCATAAAACGGGTCTAATATATTCAAGTATTTATCGTTCGACCATTATACTCGTGTTTATCGTGTGTGCCCCAATCGGCTCACACACTTCTAGTCATTTACGTGTGTTTATAACTCCCACAAACCAACGGCTCCACTTGGGATTTGGTGTGTCGAATGGCACACAAAACTAAAGACGGAACGCTAGCAAACGCTCTCACTCGCTTTTTAACTAAAAGTGTCCGAGAGAATAGTTTCGTAAAAGTTTCTCAGTAGCATGGTCATTCAATGTCTTGCTCTAATCATCCTTTATTATAGATACCGTTAAACCATGGATTATGGATCTCAAATCATTCCATATAGTTTAACCATTTAGAATCTCGTTATCGATTTTAATTCAGATATACCAAATGTAATCAAGAATCATCTTGCATTACCCTTTGGGTTTGGCCAAACAATTATCTGATTAAATCTGGAGAGGCGCCATAGTATCTTTCTGCACATATCAAGTGGAATAACAAATCCTTTATTGACTACAAGTGTTGTGGATGCTGCTTCACATCACTCCGAAATATAGCTTTTACAACTACCTTGTTCAGATAGCGTTTTGCGTATACTTACAAAAAATGATATCCACACATAACAGAACTTGCTTGCATCTCAAGTCTAAGGACGAAAATAACAAACCATTTTCAATATTTTACTTATGACAAGGATCAAAAAGTAAATGTTTGAAAGTTGGGGAATCCAATATGCATCTCTAGTGAATACATATGAGTTTGGCGGGAACAATCCGAATTCTCGTTAGAATTATAACCAACACTCACATTTGCCTTATCACAACAATATTCCGATATTGTTAACCGACAATGGACATATTTAGAATAATAAAATTATTTAAGGATTAAACATGCAAATATAGGATAACAATTATTATATGAATGAATAACAAATACCAAGTATCTTTATTCATCATAAAGTAAAAATGGTCTTTCAATCCCAATTATCCAAATACTAAAACAGGTATGCATGAAACTCATTTAGTAAGTTGAACCCTAATGTTTCCAACATTCTCAACCTTTCTTTAAAAGAAAAACTAAATAGTCATCTGAGTAAACTTTCCGAATACTTGTTTCAAATTTCACATGTAGTGAGTGATTTGAAATATAAGATGAGTATCTTATCTCATATGCTCATACTATTGCAAGAGTTATAGTATGGAGATGTCGCCCTACCTTGCATGAGGTGTTAGAAATCAATGACATATTGACAGTCATCTTTACAGTTTCTAAAAGTGTAAAGTATTCTAATTCCATAATGTGTAATGCAACAATGCTCTATGTTGAGCATAACTAGTTAGCAAATTTATCATAAAAGATGAGATCCTACTACAACTAGTATTAATAATCCTCTAGCATCATTTGTACTTATACAACACTATGCTTTATAATTTGTAAACATTTATAAAACAATAAACTAAACACTCTCAATTAGATATTGTTGTTGTCAGCTCATTTTGTTCTTGTACAAAAGCAACTAGTCTTATATACAATATAATATATACATGATGAATCCTTAGTTTAAAAACATAAGGTTTCCATCCATGTAAATTATTCCAAGTGAAATATAGCATTTAAGACTTGCTCGATTGATATATTGCATTTGTGTTAGACTTAATTTTCCACATTTGTTTATTCTAGATAAACATTTTATTCTAAGGTTGTTTGTTTTATTCCTTAAATTCCAAATGAAGTTTCATTCCAAGCTTAAGGATCAATATCTAGCTTAAATAGAATGATATCTTCAACACGTAAATTTTAAGGAAAAACACAATGCTCCCACTCAATGTCAGATATACTCAAGAGATATCTTAATTCAATCAGAATCATATTGTAATTAAATTCAAGATCTCAGCTCTTAGATGCACGATTCAATCCAAACTTGGATTGCTTAAATTTGTATATTACATAAAGATTATGTAGATTCATAACCCTTTTGATTACACACCATCCTCGTAAAAAAGGTAATCATAAAGAAATAGTTATAAAATCTAATTTTCATATTCAACATACAAATCACATGTATGACAATTAAATATCTTTATATAATTAATGCATGTATATATAAGAAAATTTAATCACAGTCAATTGCTTAAGTATGATTAAAATCTTCTTATTAAATGTCAAACATTAATATGTATACAATTTTGTCCTTGTGAGTCATTCTTCAAAAGAAACTCATTCCAACCTCATAGGTTAACTGGTAGGCGAAATAACAATCAAGCTCAAAACTCGATTTGCCTTTTAAGGACTGCATCTTATCATTCATAGTTCTACAAACATTTATCAAATTCAAGATGTGATAATACATTTTAGTAGTTAGTTGATTTACAATAATCTTCTAACTTATATCCCTCAGCATTTGATGTAAAATATCACTCAAGTGATGAGGCATCCTTTCGGATTTATGAATAAGAGTAATCATTATACTTCGGTCAACATTTTCATGTTTAACCTTAGTATGACATTAATAAGTGAATTTTAGAAGGTTAAGTATTTTGTTCTCAAAAACTTTGAGATATGTATATACTCCCACTTACTTTTGTAAGTAGAGATAATTCTCTAAATACTAAGCATTTAAGAAACAATAAATTGTTCTTTATAGAGAACCACAAAATACATTTTAAGTTCTCATCACAAGATTTGTTAATAAAATGCTTCATATGATTTTAACAAATTTAGAACTTAAATCAAGACATAATGGAATTCCTTCCAACAACTCAAATTAAGGTTTATAGAAAAACTCTAATTTAGTATCACTCTATAACCAAAAATTCTAATAGTTTTGTGTTTCGTCAAGCTAGGAAGAACACCAAAACTACAATCTTCAATCTAGGAAGTGTAGAATAATCAAAAATCCAAAAGGGTTTATGATTCAATTGGTTTGAGTGGTAAGACCTCAAATCCCTAATGAATTAGGGTTTTCAGTTATGGGTTGTCTTGAATACCTTCTAGGTTTGAACTATATTGAGTGTATCCATGACACACGCAATTTCTAACCTTGATATGTTTTGGAGGTAGAGCAATTAAAGCTATCATGAACCAAACAATATGAATAAGGTTTGATCCAACACATTAGACATACCATAATGAAGTGGTATCCTGATACGCTTACGCAGCGCGTTCGGGGTCAAAGGAACTTCCTTTTCGTCGAGCAAGTTTTTCAACACCCTAGGCAGTGAACCTAATCGTTGTAGTGTAGTATTAGGGTAAGCCACGGGTATTGATATCGTTCTCTAGGGGAATATGAATGCTAGTAAGAAGTTACTACGAAGATTATTTTATTATTTATTTTTATATTTTTTAGAAAATGGAAATGTACGAATCTCGGGGTTTGGATTTGGGGGGTTGGTATTTCTACCGATTACTCAACTTATCTATTCTAATTTAACTAAGCTAGGGGTAGTCTATGTCTTTTGTTGTGTGCTCGTATGATGTTTAAAAATGTGTTTACTTAGATTTTATTACTCCCTAGTTATCTCCTATTGATGGTTGAATTGTCACGTCCTTATTCTTAACGCGTTATGTTTCTAAGGCCGTAGGGTATGCGTTTATCCCTAACTCTTTGAAGCTACCAAAGGTTAATGACTACGAAATCTCTAGGATTCATAAACTTAACACTAAGGTATTCTTTGGATGTTTAGCCTACAATTCCACTAGTAACTATATGCTAAGGTTCATCAAGCATTAATAACACAACGAATGACCTATCACAATACTAGGTCAATTACAATTAAGATAAGAGACAACCAATCAATATTCAATAACTAGGTTTCATATTACCTAAGTGTTGGAATCACTCCTAAACCTTAATTCAAGTGTTAGCTTCTCATATGTAATAGGTAGCTTATTATGGCCTTTATGTTTGTTTAAGGTCAAGCTTATGTAGAAGGCCCATAAGCTTAGGCCCATGTCCAATAAGGAAAAGGGAAGGAGTAGGAGTGTTGCCCTAGCTCCTTGCCTATAAATACTATGTAATAACCCTCACTTGAGGGTTGGTTGTTCAAGTTTTTCTTTCACTCATGCCCTACGCGTAACCGTCCTTATTATATCGTGTGTGTGTGTTTGGTTTACTTGTTCAATCGCCTCTCTATCTTTCTTGTAAGCTTGTGTTGTAAATCTAGTGACCTAACAGTGGTATCAATCGCCAACTAGTTGGGTGAAACGTTTTGTTTTTTGAAGTTTTTGTTCTTGGTCTTACGCGTAAAGCGTGGTTGATACTTTGGTTCGCTTAAAAATACGTTTTTACACTTTTTAATCCAAGATTCTTGTACTTTCAACGTTTTAAGGTGTTAAAATACTTGTTTTTGGCAAAAAGTTTCAAACTTTATTCGTGGATCGTGGTTTTTAAACTAGTTTTTATACGAGGGTTTCAACCTACGCGTAACTGCTTTAAGAGCTTTGGATCATCAAGTTTCACACTTTTGTGTCTTTTGGTGTTATTGAAGCTATTTCATCACACAAAAAGTGGTTTAGAAACATCTTTGGGCAAATCATTTTACGAGTAATCCTACGCGTAGCAAAACCCTAAAACTACGCGTAAGGTTATCCTTGGTTTGATCTTCATTTTCGTGGTTTACTCCGTGTTTTCTTTCTTGGATAAGCCTGAAAATACGTCGACTTTGGATATCTTTTGCCTTTGTGAAGTGTAAAAGATCACTTGGGATAAAACCCTAAAATTACGCATAAGCATAAAGCTTAGGCGTAGAAATCCTACGCATAAGATTCATCTTACGCCTAAGCCTAGTCTTACGCATAAGATAATCCTACGCCTAACTTTCTACGCCTAACTTTGTGTCTACGCATAACTTTAGCGTCATTTCCCTACTTACGCGTAAGCTAAATCTACTGCGTAACTCTTCATTGTTCGCGTAACTTTGGTGTTTTTACGCTTAAGTGCTACTTGGTTATTGTGATTTCTACGCCTAAGGATACTTCATCAACAAAGGTTCATTCGACTACAAAGATCCATTTTTACCAACACAAGTTTATCAACATGTCACAACCACCATACTCTAACTATTTCCCTTACACTTATCCTCAACGTCAACAACAATTAAGTCCACAACATCAACAATGGAATCAACAACAAGCAATTTATCAACAACAATTTAATCAACAACATACTCCACAACTTGCTGCAATTCCACAACCTCAAATGGTTCAACCACCACCAAGTCTTCAAGTTCAACCCTACACAAATGAATTCAATCAACATCCATCAAGGAACACTATGAAGGAACCCACTTGGTTTGCAAATATATGTGAAGCTTTAAGCGTACCAACAATCAATTCATGAGGTTTGGATCACTTGATAGACCTCAATGCTCACTCCAGGAAACTACGATCAATGGGTGATAAGGTTCTTTAGGTTTTGTGATCTGAAGAAGCCACATGGAAAGTTCTTAAAGAAGGTTATCTTGGAAGGTCAATTTGAGATGCCTACTTGTCATTGTAGGAGATCCAAATGCTATTCCACCAAGAGATGAACAAACAAACATTGCTTTTGTTGCAGACTTGAATCCTCAAGAACTTCTACACTATGAAGCTGATGAACTTGCAATGCAATATATCCTCTTAGGATTACCTAACCCAATTCCTTGAAGTGTTGATGCTCAAAAGACTGCAAAGGAAATGTGGGATCATATTCATCTTCTTATGGAAGGATCTGTACTCAATCGGGAGGATTTGGAATCCAAAATTTACTTGGCTTATGAACACTTCATGATTGAACATGGAGAGACACTAGAGTCCTATCATCATCGTTTTTCGGACATCATCAATGATTTGGATAAACACAACATCATCATGCCAAGAATTGCGGTGAATACTAAGTTCTTGAGTAGTCTTGGTTCTGAATGGGAGAAGTATGTCATTTTTCTCCGTCAAGCGAAGAATTTGCATCATTCTACATATGGATTGTTGTACGATTACTTGAAGCCTCATGAAAAGGAAGTTGATAGGGAAAGGATTCTCCGTGCTCAAATTGCTCCACCGACACATCCGGAAAATCAACAACTTGCCTTATATGCTCAACAAAATTATTCTCCTCAACCGGCAACTCAACCAAGCTGCTACAATCACACCATATGATCCTTCACAGCCTCAATCTCAACAAACTCAATTGGTTCCATACAACAACAACAATGCTCAAGCACTTGTCAGTGAAGCTAATGAGGACATCGATCCGTTCGAAGCATTGCAACAAGGATTTGCTATGATTGCTAATGCCTTTAGCCGTTATACCAACAAATCCAACAACCGTATTAGTTCCTCATCTAATACAAGGAATCAAGCTGTTGTGAACAATGGGCGAGTTGAAGTTCAGAATCGTGGTTATGGTCGTCCGGATGGGCGGTGGTCAAGGGTTTAATATTGTGGGTAGGAATAACAATCGAGCTCAAGTGGTGGAACAGGGAAATGCTCGGAATGGGTTGAATGGTCTTCGATGCTACAACTGCAATGAGAAGGGACACTGGCTAATGCATGCCCAAAGCCAAGGACTAGAGGCGTGCTTATTTCAAAGAGGCTCTTCTTTTGGCTCTTAAGGATGAAGCTGGTGGAACTCTCACGGACAAAGAATAGAGCTTTATGGCAAATCTTGACTCGGATGATGATATGGAGGACTTGCGGGCCAATGCAGTTGTTATGTTGATGGCTAATATGCATGAGTTACACATGAGTGACACATTCCCAGTGTATGACACGATGGCTTGTCTCGGTACCGAACAAACCATATTTATCTCCGATCTCATATCTCCGCCAACATCTGAATCCGGCAAGGCTCAGAATGTTCAAAATGAGTCGTCCACATCTCATTCCGGCGATTTTCAACTAGACCCCGTAGTTATATTTGACGATCAAGATGACCAAGCGGTTTCCCTTGATAATCAAATTGACTCCGTGGTTATACTTGAGGATCTCAGTAATGATCATGTTGAGACTCACGTTGAACACGCCGAACTTTTGCCTCATCCAGATTTTGCTCGTTTAATACAAGACCAAAAGACCATAGTGGAAAAATGTCATGCCATTAATCAGGACTTGAAAAGCAAAAATGCATTGTTAACCAAGGATTTTGAATGTTTACAAAAGCAACTTAACTTTTTCAAAACTCAAGAAAAGCGTGAAAGCGGTTTTGAAGCGACCTTTGCCAAATCTCATCAAAGCGAAAAATATTTAGAGAGCAGATCGTGATCTAGCAGCGAAGAATGCTTTGTTATGCGAAATAGAACAAGCTGAAACATGAACATAAAAAGCAAATTAACGCTCTCACCTTGGAAAATCAAAAGCTAAAATGAGTTGTTAACTTGTCAAAAACAGTTCTCTGCATACAAAAAGCATTCAACGAAGCGAATAGATGATCATCTTGAAGAAATCATCGGCTTGCAAAACAAACTTAAAGAGTTTAAAGCTGTTGTTTACAAACATGGCGAGTCGGTCACAACCATTGAAAAGTTTACTTTAAAACCCAATACAAATGGATATGGACGAATCTTCGATTACAAACCTAAGCTTTCAACCAAAGCATTCAAACCAAATCACGAAGTTTCGGTGCGAGAATATAAAATTGATAATTACATTATGAGTGTTGTTGAATATCATCGTCAAGAGGAATTAGATCACGAAGGCGAGAGTCGATCAAAATTAGAAAAAGTTGTTTACAACAAACCTTTTAACTATTCAAAGCGGTCACTTTCGTCACACCAACGGATTCTTCTAACACACCAAGGATTATCATAAAACACGAGTCTTCTAATGTTAGTCCCAAACCAGATTATGCACAAACTTATGGTCCTTTACCTTCCATCAGTGAAGTAAACTCAAAACACGAAAATCGCAAAATTCTTTGATATTTTGACATTTTCATGGCTGACCTCAAAACTTTACAACATGAGATAGAATATCATTCCGAAATCAAAGTTCAACATTTTCAATCGCCTCTAGCGCGAGAACAAAGAGACATTTTTTAGAAAAATCTTTTACCAAATGTTAAAAATTTGAAAAGTTGTGCATTGTCTTGGGAAAGGACTTTCATAAGGAACTTGGATTAATGAAGGTCGTTTTAGAAAGCGAAACATCTATTTCTAACACTAAACGTAAAAAGAAAATGTTGAGAAAAGATGTTGATCGACTCTTGGAAGATTTCATCCGTTCTGATGTCCATAATGTTGTGCTATTGAATTCTTTGTCATATGCATTTGATTATATCTCTGCGATCTTTGTTGATTACGTGGTAAATGTTGAGAACACGATAATGTGCTTGGTCGAGTCCTTAAAAGTTGAAAACAAACGATTGTCAAGCGAACTTTCAAATGCAATACGTCGTCTTAATTGGTGTCAAAAAGATATTCACGATCAACAACTTGCGTTTCAACACAAAATCGCGATTCGCGTGCAAAATCTTACGATCCTAAAATTGAGCAACTGGATGATCAAAGCGTGTCTTTTAAGTGTCAAATCTCAAAATATGAACAAGAACTTGTAAAAGTTAAAAGGAATATGGTGTCATATTTGATTTACTCAAAAGACTCGTGATGAAGCATCAAATGAACTTGATCATTATCTTGCACACACTAAGGAAGTTATGCATTTTCTTTGGAAATGTTCACGAAAATCAAGATCGATTCACACTATCTTCAAGTTAAGAGAAATGTTAGGAAAGTATGAACAACTTCCGCCTACCGTGATTAAGAGAATAGCCCGGTAACACTTAGTAATCATGAACCTAGAATCCCTCTTGCCAAATCACAAGTTGCTAGCGTGCTTCCTTCTCTTGAAACAGGAATAGTTGCGTCTTTTCCAAGCGTCCGCACTTCACGCCTAGGAGCACTACATGAAGAATAGGAAGTTGCGACCTAAGAAAAGATCAATAAGGAATGCTAAAGTAGAAGAACACCCTAGGACTATGAATAAGACTCACGTTGCTTCCACTATAGATATTGCGTTCGGCAAATGTAATAGAAATAGTGATGTAACGAATGCTAAACCGTTAAGTACTTTTGATATTGATCGATGCACCTTGTGTTATTTGTCGTAAAAGTATGAATTCCGATTGTCATGATAAATGTGTTGCTAAAGCTATCATCTCTCGTTTAAGGAATCCTAAGAATCGGAATACCTCTAGGCCCACTAACCTTTCTAAGTCAGTGCTTGGTAGACCGCCCTTTTTAGATTCTAAGAAGCGCTTTCTTGTCCCTGTAGCTCGGTTTCACCTCCTAGGAATGTAGTACCACCTAGTGCATTCACTAAGACTAAAGCAAATACTAGTTGGAGATGGCAGAAATGGATATATAACACACTAGGATTTAAGTGGATACCTAAAGCTATTGATGTGTGTATATCTACTATAACTGCTATGGAACCCTCTAACATTTCGGGTTCCACATCTACTTCTATTCCATCTGTGTAGATGCATTATGTAATGCAGGTGTCTGAGATCATTCTCTGGATTGTTGATAGCGGATGTTCCGACACATGACAGGCAACCTTAAACTGTTATCAAACTTTATTGCAAAGTTCATTGGCCTTTGTCGGGTTAGGGAATGATCACTTCGCAGCTATCATGGGCTACGGAGACTATATCAATGGGAACATCGAAATTAGCGGGGTTTATTATGTGGAAGGCCTCGGTCACAATCTGTTTTCATTAGGTCGAGTTTGTGATGGAGATTTGGAGGTTGCTTTGGGAGAAAACTTGTTTCATTAAGTGATCTACAAGGAAACGACCTTATATGCGGCTCGCGTAATTCAAGTCTTTACACTATCTCTATGCAAGACATGGTTGCTTCTTCTCCCATCTGCTTACTTTCAAAGGCAACATCAACAAAATCCCGGCTATGGCACCGTCGTCTCTCACATCTAAACTTTCAAACCATCACCAACCTTGCTCGACACAAACTAGATGAAGGACTCCCACGGATTTGTATTCTAAAGATCACCTTTGCTCGGCTTGTGAACAAGGCAAAAGCACTCGTGCTCATTTTCCTTCAAAGGTGGAACACGACTCTCAGCATGTGCTTCATCTTCTTCACATGGATTTGTGTGGCCCGATCTTGGCGTGCAAGCGATCAATGGCAAGCGCTACATCTTAGTAATTGTTGATGACTATTCACGCTGGACTTGGGTCTACTTTCTTTGAAGCAAAGATCAAGCTCCACAGATGATCATCACCTTTCTTATGAAAATACAAGTTCACTCACGAAACACCGTTCGACTAATCGAACAGAGATAGAGGCCTGAATTTGTTAATCAAACTCTTCGTGAATTTTATGAGAAAGTGGGAATTCAGCATCGGACATCTATTGCCGCGTACACGAGAACAAAGCGGAGTTGTTGAAAGACGAAACCGAGCGTTAGTGGAAGCTGCGAGAACAATGTTAATCAATGCTAAACTTCAGTTACTTATGGGCGTATCTCTGCATGCTATACTCAAAACCGTTCTATGATTACAAAAAGCCACAACAAAACACCTTTTGAGCTTGTCCACAACAGAAAACCGAATCTCAAACACTTTCATGTATTTGGATCTCTTTGCTATCCGAATAATGATCGTGATGACTTTGGAAAGCTCAAAGCCAAAGCTGACATTGGAGTCTTTATAGGATATTGTGAAAATTCTAAAGGTTTCGAATCGGAATCGTCGAACAAAGGAGGTTATGGAAACGATTCATGCTCATTTTGATGAACTTACGGAAATGGCTTACGAGTATAAGACTTAGAACCGGTCACAACCGCTTAAACTTCCCCAAACCCCATCATCGGTGAACAAAGCCCCGACTTACTCGTCAACAAATGGAAAGGTTATTTGCTCCTCTGTTGTGGCGATATTGATGAGCGTGCTCGGGTGTATCCATTTGTTTCATTGCTCAAACGATAATACTCTTATACGATACACTGCTACAACAACTATTGTTGAAGAAGCACCACCAGTTGACTCCAACACAACAGTTGAACACACCGCTTCCGACAATGATGAATCGGTGATGATGTTACGAATGAAGTACCCCCACTGCAGATTTTGATCCAAATCGTTCTTTAACCCGTTTGCTAATGAGGCTGCGCACGGATGTCGCGAGAATCTTCAACAAACCATTTGAATCCTCAGAATCGCACAATGTATACCAACATCAACCCTCCACACATAGATGGACGAAAGACCATCCTCTGGAAAACATTATTGGCAACCCGAATCAACCGGTCGTTACGAGACAACGTCTTCACACGACGGTGAACATTGCATTTATGCACTCACTGTCTGCCAATCTGAACCTAAAAACATCAAAGGCGCAATGACAAAAGACAACTGGATTGAATCCATGCAAGAAGAACTCAACCAATTTAATCGTCTTGAAGTATGGGGCTGGTTGAAAGACCAACGAGGGTCTCGTCATTGGTCTCAAATGGATTTGGAAAAACAAATTGGATCTTTGAAGGAAGCGTTATCGAAATAAGTCACGTCTGGTGGCTAAGGGTTATCGTCGGGAAGAGGGAATAGACTTTGAAGAATCTTTTGCTCCGGTTGCTCGTCTTGAGGCGGTTCGGATATTTCTAGCGTTCGCGGCTCATATGAATATGACGGTCTATCGGATGGATGTCAAAACTGCGTTTCTCAATGGACAACTTAAAGCGGTTTATGTCGACCAACCGGATGGATTCGTTGATCCGAGTTTCGAATCCGTCTACAAAGCTGAACAAAGCTCGTATGGTCTCAAACAAGCTCCTCGGGCATGGTGCGATAAGCTATCATCTTTCCTCATTGCTAATAATTTCACCAAAGGTTCGGTTGACCCAACTCTTTTATACAATATCACGGGGCACATATCTTAATTGTTCAAATTTACGTGGATGACATCATTTTGGGTCTACACATAAAAAGTTTTCAATCGCTTTTGCAAAACTAATGAAGAAAAATTTTGAAATGTCCATGATGGGTGAACTCACGTTCTTTCTAGGACTACAAGTTCATCAATCACCCCGTGGTATTTTCTTGAGTCCGTCCAAATATGCCCTTGAATTGTTAAACAAATTTGGAATGAAAACCTGTGACACCTATGCCACACCAATGGCTCATACCAAGAAGCTAGACACCGATTTACATGGGAAATTGGTGGACCCTACAAAATACCATAGTATTATTGGGTTTCTCATGTATCTAACAGACTAGCGGACGATATTGTCTTTGCCGTATATCTTTGCTCGTTATCGGTCGCGACCAAGCTGAAACCCACCTCTCGAGGCTAAAAGAATCCTCCGATACATAAAGGGAACCATTAACTTGGGGATCGGTATCCAGAAGGATTACGGTTTTGAACTAATCGCTTTTGGGCCGACCACGCGGGATGCTTAGACTCACGGAAAAGTACTTCAGGAGCTTTACAATTTCTTGGTGATAAGCTGGTGTCATGGCAATCGAAGAAGCAGGATTGTACATCGTTGTCCTCAACCGAAGCAGAATATGTAGCCATGTTGGCGTGTTGTGCTCAAGTCATTTGGATGAGAACACAACTCAAAGACTATGGTTACGTATTTGTGAGAATCCCGATGTCTGCGACAATCAGTGCCATTGCGATCTCGTGCAACTTCAGTTCAACACTTTCGAAATCAAAGCACATCGATCTTGATATCATTTCATCAAGGATCACGTGGAGCAGTGCTTGTTGAATTATATTTTGTGGAGTGAGAATACCAATTGGCGGATCTTCTCACCAAAGCCTTGCCTCCCGCTAGGTTTAATGAGTTGGTCCAACGGATTGGTATGAGGTGTTTGACTCAAGAGGAATTGGATGACCTCCTAAAAACAGTCTTAAAACACATCAAACACCAAAATCTCTTTTGTAAATAATTTTTCAAAAACAAAATACAAAAATATAAAATCCGATAAAACAACAAAAATATTCTTCTAATCTATTTTTCTTTCAACATGGCAAGTACATTTCTTCCATCAACACTATAATCTTTCAAAATTCAGTATTTTTCTGATCAAGTGTTGAGTGGGAGAAAATTTATAAAGCTGTTTCAAAACATTCGTGTACTTGCATGTTATCTATCTCGGTTGTTTCTTTTATCAATGGTGGTAAACTTTTACGGTTCAATGACACTCCTCGGACTAAAATTTATAACCTTTCATTATTTTCTTAAGTCAAGGGGAGTGTCGTCAAGTTTCTTTCTTAAAATCTTTGTTTGGTAACCAAAATGGAAGTTAAATGGCTTTGTTTGAAAAAGGAAAAGGTGGAGGGACCAAAACTGTCAAAATGTTAAAGTTAATTTTAATAAAAACATCTTCCACCTAACATTACCCTCACATTTATTACATAAACCTATAAGATCCTACGCCTAAAATCATTCAAGAAATCCGTGTTTTGATCATCAATTTGTAAGTGGTTTTGTGTTCTTAATGTAATTTTAAACAATGGTTTTGAATTTCACACGAATCCAACGGTTAAAACGTAAGATTCATTGATTTTGTGTTTCTACGCGTAAGCGTTAGAACACATAATCATTTGTTGTGTGTTTTTGGTTAAAAAGATTGTGTCAAAATGCTTTTACAACATCAATGATATATTTTCTATGCTCAAAATACACCCAGAAACACGAATTAATGGATTTTTATAATTAGGGTTTATGAGTTGAATTGGGTATTTTCAAAATGTGATTGTTTTTGGTCAAAAGATTGTTGTGTGATACTCATATCATGTTGAATTAAAGATTTCCAGGCTCTATAACCACCCAGAAACTCTAATTGATTAAAATTGGAATTAGGGTTTAAAGTTCTTGAGTTTGGGTATTTTTGATTCACCACGATTTAGATGTTATAACTTCGTTATTAGACTCTCATAACATCTTGACCTACCGAGAATTGAATTGGTGCTAATCCTATGGCTAAAATCTTATGCGTAATTCATAACCCTTAGGGTTTTGACCTACGCATAAGTGTTTCTTCGCATAAATGTTTAACAAGCTTTCATGCCATGATTTGATTTTAGAATGAATATATGTGTTAAGATTGATGTTATGATGATTTTATTTCGGGCTTGCTACTCGTAAAACTCAGAATCAAGGTCATTGAATCTCTACGCAGAAGGATCACCTTACGTAGAAGGTTATCGCGTAAGAGTAATCTTACGCGTAGCGTCTACGCATAAGGTTCTACAATGGGACTCTGGCGTATCACGTGAAGGATATGCGTAAGCTTGATGACCTCTACGCATAAGGTCTACTCTTACGAGTAAGCCTTACGCGTAAGGTTTATATACGCCTACGCGTAAGCTCTACGCATAAGGTCCCTTTTCCTACGCGTAACATTTCTTACGCGTAAGTTAGGATCCTACGCATAAGCTTTCGTCTACGCGTATGTTATTACTGTTTACGCTTAACTTTGCCAAAACTACGCCTAAGCCTTGATTGACCTTCATTATGAATTGTTACGTGTACAAACTTGTAAATAAACTAATCATAACGTCACGAATCCAATAATGTCACTAATAAACTTAATCGTTTGATATGTTGTGAACAATAAGTGATAACATAAACTTTAAAACTTAAAGTTAACTAACTCACGAAACATTTCACGGCGTCATTGGACTATTGGACAAACAAGTGACTTAGGACTCGTAACAATCATTGACACTTTACATTCAATAACTAGACAATAAGACCTTCCGTTGACTAACATTATGTCTTTCGATATGTTGGTTCTTTTTGCTAATGTTATTTCAGATCCACGACATGGTGCTCAAATGAATGTGGATGCACGAGGTTCTCACAATTCTTGATATCTTCCCAAATGGCTATCCAGAAAGATTGGAAAGAACAACCTTAGGGTTGACTTTGACACCCTCACATGCTCAGAATCTTCTTGTCTCATTGAAGTGGATATTCTCAGGAATCATCCCTACCAGAACATGCTCTCACACTGCTCTGATCAGGAAATCTACATTCAACAATTCGGGATTCTATGCGAGGATCAAAGTCAAAGTCGCGTGACGGTGACACTTAATCACAAACAAGTCACCATCACTCCTGCGACTTACGGGCTGTACTTATCATTCGGACATCGTGCCAACCGACTTCTTTGCCACACCTCTTGAAGAGACAGTTACGCAATTTCTACTTGATATTGGCTATGATGAAGCGTCGGGAATTATTAACAAGCACTCTCACGTGGAGCTTAAGAACATTCCTCAACCGTGGAGAACACTCTACCTCATCATCACTAAGTCGTCTCAGTGCGTGGCGGTGGCTATGAGCATCCCAAGCTCATGGAACTGCAAAGTCTTACGGTCATTGATCAATAAGAAGGACATCGAAATTGAAGCACTGTTATGGGAAGACATGATGTCATTTCACAATAAACTTGGCTCAAAGATTCCCTATATCAGATACACAAAGCTTTTGATCCAGAGAGCACTTGGACTTAATCATGATATTCCCAAGAGGCTCAATGACCCTGACAATCACGACGTGTTGTCGAACCTATCCTTTCTATCGAGAATCAAGGAATCGACAACAAAGAAACAAGGTGCGTCTTTGATCACCTTCGACAAATGAAATCAAAAGCTTGAAACATACAAAAGGTATCAAGTAGCGATGCGAGAAGGCAAAGTTGGTCATCTCGATGAAAAGCCTTACGGAACTCCTACTCGGAGAACGAGAAGAGGAAGTCTTTGGAAGTGCAATAAGCACAGAGAGTCAAAGGAAGGTCCCAAAGAGGAAACCTACTCCAAGGAAGAAAGTTCCCTCCAAGGAAGCTGCTCCTATTCCTACACCTAAACCACAAAGAAAGCTTGGGCGAAAGCTCGAAGATACACAATCGAGGAGGTCCACTACTGAAGCTGCAAGGATGACTCTCCATCGGTACCAAAACCTCCTAGTACAATAGCTGAACATGGCAAAGGAAAGACTCCTGTACTTGTGCCATATGATGAAAGCTGAGAAAGTGATGAAGAGCAACTGGATAAATCATACAGGAAGAAGTTCAAATTCGTTAGACTTCAACACGTTGCACAACAATTTGCTCAAGAACAAATGGGTGGCCACGGAGGGTCAAGTGGTGCACTCAACCTTCACGGATCACGATGCGGTTAATCAACCCGATAAGGGATGCGGTGCCACCACTTTGGTACAACAACAAACGCGTCTTGAAGACACTATTGAGTATGATTTTGAAGAACCGAGAAGCTAGAGAAGGTAAAAGCGATGAAGAAGCTGCGATCAAAGCCAAAGCTGATGAACAAGCTAAGCAATGAAGAAGATGTTGAGTATGATACGTTTTTTCTAGATAGTCCTGCACAATCAAAGGAAGAAACTTCTGAACCACCAAAGGACCCGAGTCTCCTCACATCTCATCATCATCAGATTCTTCTTCTCACTCTTCACCACCACCATCAAAGGAATCAACCAAATCATCATCGGATCGATGAAGAAGCCACCTCGATCTTGGATTTCTCATACTCATGAAAGAATTGTGAAAGCTGTCCAACAAGTCGGAAAGAAGGACATGCTCTACAAAAGCTGAATTGGTTTCTTGACCAAATCACATATCTACATGATGAGAATGACAAGATGGAGAATGAAAGGGAATACATAGAAGCTCATGAAGGATGATCTACAAGGGAAAATGGGCGAGAATGATCGAAGGCTACACTCACAAGTACCTTCTGGATATCGTTCCTAAAGTCACAAAGGAGATGTTTAACAGACAACTATATCCGAATCTTATGCAGATAGCCAAGCAAACTATAAGATCAACACCCTTAACCGTCACAATCAATCCATCCGATCCTGTAGTTTTCTCGGATAATGAATTGGTGGCCAAGCTTGTCACACAAATGTCTAAGCGATGCGGGACATTTACTTCGATGAAGGAAAGTTGTTTCAAGCATTCTTTGGACTACCAACTCCAAGAAGCATGCAGATTCGAAGCTGAAAGGTCTAAGCGTCCTAGAGACGATGAAGATAAGGATCAGGATAAGAATGATGAAGCTAAGCGACAAAAGAAGTCTGGTGAATCATCTTCCATGCCACCACCTCCCCAACGGTCTCTTGCTCAACAAAGGTCTCCTCCTCGTTCTTCTACCGATAAACCTCATGATTCGAGACACCACCCCGGACTCAAAAACCGGTGATTACTTTGAGTATACGGGTGGTGGCGATGAAGAACACCATGAGCCCCTACAACAACCCACCTCTCCCAAACAAGTAAAGAAACCAGAATCCTCGTCTAGGCCTAAGAAAAGAAGAAAAAGCCCAAGGGCGTCCTATCATGGCTAGATGAAGATACCACAGAGGAATTTGAATGGTTTTCTACACTTGTCAATTCCACTCCCTACTCTGAAGAAGGTCAAGATCGGTAGCGGTAATACATTGGAGCATGCTAAGATTATGCAAGAAAAGTTCCATGTGAAGAAGATGGCGAAATCCGAGTTGAGGCGAATCAAGAATGAAGCTTTTCAACTGTGGAAAGATAGCTCGAGAAAGTGCCATCGAGGTCGAATATCACCTTGAAAACATTGCTCGAGCTATGTCTAACAACATGGATTGGCTCAACCCAGAAGCAAACATCGACTTCACCAAGCGGGACAACCCTCCATACTACACCGACTGGTCAAAACCTCTACCAACAATTGGCCGATCAGATGAACCAAGGATTCCATTCCGATATTTCTTCAACAAAGACTTGGATTTTCTTCTACATGGTGGCGATGGTTCAAGGAAATATGCTACATCATTGACACTTCCATTCCAGACTATATACTCAAAGCTGCATAGCCATCGAGGAACGTGCCAATCACTTGTTCTCCAACAAAGTGGAAGCATACGACCGAGATGCAATGTAAGGGATTCATCATTGGCGGAGCCGAAGAATCTACTACTGAAGCTGCCAGGTTGAAGTCTCAACATGCGTATTAGTTCTAAAAGTATCGTTGCCATCAAACACGTTGATCTTTCATCTAAGTGGGACTACACCTTCCTAAAGAATATCGTGGTCAAGCGACAAGATGAAAGGGATTATGCATTCTCTGACTTTGAGAATTTGTCTATCCACGACATCGAAGACATGTACCTTGCCAAAGTACAGGGTCGTATGAGACAATTCTCCCTGAAGTACAAGCGTGAATTCATCAAGTCAGTGCTCATCTTCATCAGGCGCATAGTTATCCAAGAGCGTGTAGAAGATCTCCGGTGGCGGTTGAATCTTATCGGACCGTGTCAACTTCACTCCACCGCAGCTTGATCTTCCCGACATCAACCAGCTTCCACAATATACGCTCATCAGCAAACCTTTCGGCGTCGTTTAACGCAGTGAACTTCAAAGAAATTGCTTGATGGCGTGCAGAGATCTTCATAAGTTTGGAGATCACACTTTGAAGATGGTTAGGGATGGATTGGCTTACCGGTTGAAGGATATACACCAAAAGATCGGGTCTACTAAGCGATGGAATTCGGGATCGAAGGGGCGTGAAGAGGATCATCACCATGATTGATGAGCGGTTGTATAGAAGGGATCGATTGAAGACTGGAAAGCTATGTTGGTGGTCGACCTAGGAGAAACATCATCGGCTTTCAATGCCCGACTCACACTCTGGCGACATCTCGGACTACGGTACCCCTTGAACTGCTTCTTTCATTATAAATTTGGATGTATGATTAATTATGTCAATGGCTTGTGCACACATTACAGTGTACAACCCGTACCCGTAAATAAAGGACCACGTAGTGCGCTTGATTGCCACAATCCTTATAAAAGGAGCGAAAGCTTCTTACTTTTGAGTAAAACCTATCAAACCTTTCATTTTTCAAGGTTTTGCTCAAAAGAACAAGTACTTTCCCTTATGACTTTTAAAACCTCAACCGTTTATATCACTTGTTGAGGGGAGTACTTGAATTAAAACTTTGTTCAAAAATTGTTCACAGTGGTCATTCTTCCGCAACACTTTCGAAATGGTCATATTTATTCTCAACTTTTCAAAAATAACATCATATATGCCATTTTTGAGGGGAGAAAATAAGTGATAAGAAATATGTTGTGTCAATGCAAATGAATCATTGTGCTATAGACTTAACCCATGAATTGACGAGATCTTAAGCTGTTAGTAACTTCGAAAAGACTTGTCCGGGACGGGTAATAATTTCAAGCTAGTTCGCTAGTGATGTTAACGTGTCTCGCAAAGGACTTATCTGAGTAGAATGTACCATTAGAAACTCTTGGTAGACATGAACTCGGCGGGTTTGACAACCTTTAGGATTGTCTACACCTTCAAGGTAGTTATTAGAGCTAGTTGTCACCTAAAAGCTGACAATGCAACTCTTTAACTATGCCACGTAACCGTGTCTCGCGGGGAATGTCTATCTTGAGTTGATCAATTCAAAATGTGCGCGCTCTTTCCTCACTGTGCATTTAACCGTTAAAACTCTTAAGCACATGTGGAGAGGGAGTATTTATGCAAAATCTTATCTCAACAGTGGTACTAAAATGTTTTTAATTCACAAACACTTTGAGATTTTTCACATGATGGTTTTATGGCAACATAGGTTAGTCATGGAGTTATAAGGTGACTAAGGTTAGGAATAACCGTCCTATGATCCGCCAGAGCCGGAGGGATCTACCCAGGACACCACAAATAGTTAGTATTTAGAAGTCCTTAGGTATGATTGTAAAAAGGAGAAAATGAGAATCGGAGAAAGAAGGAGTTGAAGAATTAAAAGAAATGCAAAGAAAAGGGTGAAAAGAAATAGCCCTCCAGATTATTCAACTTAGAGGAACAGGGTTCAATTCATATGCTACTTGGTTGTCACTTAGTGACGGTATTGAAGATTAAAAGTCGTCATGGACCCGATGGCGCATGCACTAAACCTTCTTATCCACTCAAGTTTCTCTCAACCGAAGCTTGTTTCATTCTCACTGGGAACCCTACGTAAACTATCGGCTTTCTCTTAGAGATTATTGAAGAAGGAGACCCTCTCCTAGTCTCCTCGGGGAAAACCAAAAGCACTATTGAGTCTAGAGCCACGAGATTCATCAAAAGATCTCTTAGGTACACTTGACATTTCATCACTTGATATTCAACAATAAGAATTTCGGTGGTACATTATCGAGTCCTTCACAGATCTTAGCAATCTATCGAGAACATTTATGAGAGGTTCACATTTGTGATCCTCAGTGATTGAATGGAAACTCTGCCGGGGTCAACATCAAACGACCACGGCGGCGAATTCGGCAACTCCCGTGGATTGCGCTTAGTGGTCTCAAGCGGTCTGATCGTGAGGTGATGCTTCGGTGTACCTCGGCGACTCATCTGAATCGTAGGTGTACTTTGGTACATCGTGTTATCTCACTGGTGGGACTCCGATTCGAGGAAGCGGCCTTTGTAAGAATTAGAGTTGTGTTTTCACACTATTTTGTTAACACTCTCGAAGTTCAAACTTGTAAGTGCCGGAATCCGCTTATTACTAACCGTTTTAATGTTTTCTTCTTATAGAAGCTTTGGAGCGGAATGATCGTGCAGATTCTTCTCATGCTCACGCCAACATCATCATCACTAATGGAAGTTCTATCCAAAAGCAACACAAAGTCGAATGATTCTTCGTCAAATCAAAGAATCTACAAAGTTAAAGACTTAAAGAACTTCATCGATCTTGAATTCCAAGCGTCAAAAGCGTGTGAGCATGTTGAAGAATGGCGTGGAGACAGCGAAGCGGAACGAGGCGGAACTTGATGCAGAACAACAACATACTATCACTTTCATCACAAAGAACAATGATCAAAGAACAAAGTTAAAGATGGCGTCAAAGCATAACTGTTCAAAGTAAACTATCTCTCTACTGGGAGATTGTTGAATCAAGGCAATTCTTCTCACAAGAAAGAAGAATGTCAGAAGGCGTCAAAGCTACTATTACATCAACGCCTTCACCGTTTTTCATCACCAACACTTGAGGGGAGATTGTTGGAATCACTCCTAAACCTTAATTCAAGTGTTAGTTACTCATATGTAATAGGTAGCTTATTATGGCCTTTATGTTTGTTTAAGGTCTTGCTTATGTAGAAGGCCCATAAGCTTAGGCCCATGTCCAATAAGGAGAAAGGAAGGAGTAGGAGTGTTGCCCTAGCTCCTTGCCTATAAATACTATGTAATAACCCTCACTTGAGGGTTGGTTGTTCAAGTTTTTCTTTCACTCATGCCCTACGCATAACCGTCCTTATTATATCGTGTGTGTGTGTTTGGTTTACTTGTTCAATCGCCTATCTTTCTTTCTTGTAAGCTTGTGTTGTAAATCTAGTGACCTATCACTAAGTAAACACACAAGTAAATTAGCCGGACATGGAGAACATACAAGCATACACACAATAAATTGAAGATATAATTGAATCAATGAAGTAAAACACTTATCTTGATGTAAAATAGGGTATGGAACCCTAAAATAATGTACAAGACATCCTTGGTTCGGTTTAGGTTTTTACTCCACAAAACTACCTCTCTAAAACTGAAAAATTTAGATTCTATATATAGTATGTTACAAACTGCTGGCGGCACGTCATTCTTTAATTGTGACGTCGTTGGGTCGCCGTCATTAGGTTTTCGTCTTGGCCACGTTATCATTGTGACGACGTCACCTTATGCCTGTGATGCCGTCGCCTTCAGTCTCTGACGCCGTCCGGATCAAATCTAGGCCGTCTGAGCTGCGACGCCCTACTCTTTTAAACCTGATGCCGTCACTTGTAAATAAGCAATTTGGCTCTTGAGTCGTCACAAAACATGTTCCGAAGGCGTCACAGTTAAACGCTGACGCCGTCCCCTTCAGTTCCAGCAGCTTGAGTGTCTCGATTATTGACTTTGGCCATTTTCTTCGTATATTCGCGCCTTTTCGTCCGAATAAGTGTCATTCCAGCAATTTTCCTTCAAGAGACCTAAAAGTGAAAAGGAACGAAATTAAGTAATAACGGATACAAAAGTGATCAATTAAGGGCTTAAATGACCCCTCAAAAAGGTACCTTTTAAATCCTTATCATATCCTATGAGTTATTAGAATTGTGAAACTATATCAGAATTCTATAGATAACTTAATTCTCTTTGGACTAAATACTTGTCAATTGGGTCAAGCCAAATTGCATATAAAGTATTTTCGAACCAAGTGCATGCTATAATGTATATTCATTGAATAATACAAGAACCTTATGTTCACATGTTCACAAGAAGATAGAACGTTCAAGTATTATGTTCATGTGCTTACAAGAAAGCAGAACATGTCAATAATACATTATAAGTCTTTGAATAATTCAAAGGCCTTATGTTTATGTGTTAACTAGAAGACATAACACTTTTACTATATATACTTTATGTTATAAGTCATTGATTAATTCAAGGACTTTATAATTATGTCTTAACATGCAAGCATAATTATACTACTTGAAAAGTAATCACGAAGCATAAACTATTGAGTTCTATAGTAATTTCAAGTTAATTTTATACTTGTTGAAATATGATCATTATATAACCATAATTATGTTGACTAAAACATGTAGTCTAATGTTGAAGTATCTATACATAATATCATGACATTTGAATGTAGTAGGGCAACAAACATCTAGCGTGTTCAAGTCCTAGTAGAATCATTTTTAGAATGTAGTAGGGCAATAAACATCTCACGTGTTTAAGTCCTAGTAAAATTCTTATTTACATGTAGTAGGGAAATAAACATCTAGCGTGTTTAAGTCCTAGTAGATTTATTAGTTTTCTTACCTTGCGGTCAAGAGATATTAATAATATTGTTGTTCCTTGCACACACTTTGAGATTTCTCCCGCTTGTGTAAGGTACAACATCATATTATGAAAACAAACAACACATGTTGATTGTTCAAACAATATGATAATGTCATATATATATCATAAGTAGTTTTATAAATAAATCCGGTAGCTCCTACTGAAATAGACAACATTACATGAATGATATTTCAGTTATAAAATGCAACTGCTCCCACTGGATTTGTCAACATTGTAAGTGTTACATTTCCAGTAGAAAAACATATAGCAGTTTTATATACGTTCTTATTATCTTCAAATTCCCTCTGACAGCATGTACTTAGGTGAGCGATTATATGAAGTTCTACTTATGTAGACAATGGACTAGCTATTCTTTTATTCAATTAACATGAATCTTTTGCATGCAATTCCTCCTTTATCGTCTACATAGCCCCAAGGGTAATTATCACTTTAGGAATAATAAGATTCCAAGAAGATTACCTAGCAAATATGCTAGTAATTCCTTTACTCTTTGCGGTTTAAAATCATACATCGAGACAAGTGCAGGATGTTATTTATTTTGGTAGCTCTAAATACAATGTTTCTAGTTACACAAAATATTCTATCTTTCAATTAACTCTAGACCACAAAAGGGTAATGAAAGATCAGAAATGACTTTATCTTTGTAATCCTATCTTAGTTTGTCAACTAAGAAGAAAAGATAGTTGTAAGTCTCACTCTTCTTACTAGGAAAAGAGACTAAGTTTGTCTTTCAAAGAAAAACAACTTTGTTTACAAATTATGTTGCAATAACACAATTAATAGGAACATAAAAGTTCAATTCTAGTATTTTGATAATTACATTCTTAAAAGAATTAACTACCCAATTAATTACTAATTAAGACTAACATCCATCTTGCAACCCCACTTAATTACCATGGTCGACCAGGTGCATAAAAAAATATACAAGAGAGAGGTAGCGTTAATTGGTAAAATGCAACTCTTAGATTTATGAGACTGATCAAGGCATTAGTAAACAAGTAATAATGTCATGAGCATGTTTAGTTCTCATCTTATGCCTGAGTTCAAGGTCTTAGACCAAGCTAACCGAGATAAGTCGACCAAGTATGAGCGTGTAAAATAACCATAGGTCTGACCCGGTGAAAATAATTACATGGGTTGGAAGGCCCTTGGTTCGACCGGAGAAGTCAATCAAATGCTGCGTGTTCATAGTTGGATGGCATAGACTTAAAATTAAAAATAGGTATGCACATATAAATGTGGTAAAAGTCGTGTACAAAGAAGCATGCAAAACAACTTTGTAACACTAGTTTTAAAAACTTTTGGTAATGACACTGTAGTGATCATCATGGTTCACGTAGCTCAATCGACGCCGCAGGGGAGGCAGAGAGGACCAGGTAGGCTGAAGCATAACCTTATATACATCTTTTCATTAGCGACATGGCACCTCTTTGAACCCCTTTTGAGTTTGTTCTAGTGGGTGAGCCGTACATCCCAAGTGTCCATAGCGTCTAGTTTTTAAATTCTTGAAAAAGTGTTTCATATATTAGGTCACTTTATTTTACAAAAACGATTTTCCGAATCAAATAGCGGAGTTACAATGAGCATGTTATTTAGGCGTGTAAATAAATACCCATATTAATGTTATGGTTACGATATGTATTATTCCATATTGCATACAATTAGGTGTCAAAGCAAGTAATAATGCACATATAGGAATCACATACATATAAACATAAACATCAATATATAACCACATATTGTTCCGAGTTCTCTTGCGAGTCTTCCCCAAACAGATAACCATAAGACCGTCACTAGGATACAATACCTAGATAAGCCCATTACATCATAAAGCAATTGAGTGGTTCTTGTGGTAGGAAAACACATAAAACATGGCAATCTCAATTAGCAAGTAATTAGCAATTTTATGTATTTAATAAACAATATGTAATTCTAATTATCATTATAATTCTAATTAACAATTAATTAATTCTAAGTAACATTTAATTCTAATTAACATGTAATTCTAATTAACTTCTAATTAACAATTTAATTCTAATTAACAAAGTAATTCTAATTAACAAGTTAATTCCAATTAGCAAAGTAATTCTAATTAACATGTAATTTAATTAACAAATTAATCCTAATTATCAATATAATTTAATTTGTGTGTGACTAGTTATTCTTTATTAAAAATTTGACAAGTATTGCATATAGTTGTCAAAACAAAATAAAACGAATAACTAAATTAGGTTTCATGCAGCCTTTTAAACCTATTTATTAATCTGAAACGTGTAACCCATAATCGCCAAAAGCGGATGGCTCGGCGTGCCACTGTTGGGATTTTAGAACAAGTTAACCAATTAACCTCTCTGATGCATGGCGGATGGATCTAGTTATACTTGAATTATCGTATTAATAAACAACTAATTAATAAAGGGATAAAGAAACCTAACCTTGCTTGGCAATTGATTGTGACAATTCTCAATTTGGTCATTTACAAACTTTAAAATTTTTACTATTCATCTGAGAATTTACTATTCATAGGTTACTATTCATAATTTTACTATTCATCATTTTTTAAGTCGATTTGATATTTTGAGAGGTTATTTTAAAATTTTACTATTCACAAAACACTATTCATTCCGGAGAAAATATATATTCCACGTTATTATTCATCATTTTTGTAAACTAGGTTTACGAGTATCAAATTCGCGTAACCGTGAGGGTTAAGCTGTGTATTCATGGAACATCATTGAGAACATTACATATAGATAAGAGTTAGTCTACATATCATCAGTAACATCATTTTCATATAACATGCATGGGTTTGCATATTTCATTAACATTATATTTATTTATTAAATAAGCAGCTATCGCCGCGATCATTTATTTGAATAATTGATCCGACACTTCCGACAATTGTCGATATATTTTTATACTCATTTTAATACTAAAAATTATATTATTATTAGTTTACCGATGTCTTGGATTTATTTTGTATATATATCGTTATATATATATATATATATATATATTTTACCTTGGTTTACGTATTTCATTCGATAATTATTTATTCACCCAATACTTGCGAGAAATGCATTTTTATGACATCGATATATTTTATTTTGTTCCGTTAAAATATATTTCTAGCTACTTCGCTATCTAATAACTAATTATCTATCTAAATAACTAAAAATCTAACTTATAAAACCTTTAATGCAAAAACTACACCAAATCCTACATTCTTATCATGTCCCGTCACTATGGTGACTAGCCAAACTTTACTACAAATATTACCATTTTACCCTTTGCTAGATATTTAAGTTTACACCTTAAGTCTTAAGTAAAGAAAACATACAAAATATTCTAAGTAGTGAGATTTCAAGAAAACTCTCTCCCTCATTTCCTTTGTGGTTCGATCAAGCTAAGACAAGAAGAAGAAATCATCATTTTTCCAAGATCAAGTGGTTACAAGATCAATCTAGTTTTCTAGTTAAGGTTTTGAAATAAAAACCTCTAAGAAATTAGGTACCTAGTTACCTAAACCTCTTCAATCACACAAGTAAGCTTCTAATGTTTTTTTTCTAATCTTACATACTCCTATTTGATCTATTTTTATGATCTAGTAAGAAAAACATGCAAGTATACTATGATCCATACCACTTTTACTTGTTTTTATTACTTATTATTAGTTTAAACTATTCTACTAGTGTTCTTATGAAACCTGTCATTTTTGGAGAAGTTTAGGAACCCATGACACCCTAAGAAGGTGTATGGTAGGTTTAGAATAGTTTTGATGTTGATTGGAATGGATTGGTAAAAGACATGAACTAGTAAAAATCGTTTTTGACAAAAATAGTTGAAGGGCTGTCCATTTTTATAAAATCTGGAAATTTCAGTAAGTGGTGGATTATTTTGGTTTATATTTTCAGAAAATAGACTTAAAAACAAAACCGTGGCCGCTTGAACGGGTTAAAACGGGTTTATAACGAAAAAGATACGTTAATTTCAAGTTTAGCGACGAAAACTAATTTTCTGAAATAATACAAGCTGTCAAGGCATTTTCAAGGGGCAAAACCGAGTTTTAAACATAATCTAAATGAGTCAACTTATCAAAAATATATTAGTATACATTAACACGAAACCAAGGATATATAGATTGTAGAAAACGGACCAATAACGACCAAGATATACGTATTTGAAATACGACGATCAAAACGTATAGCTCATTCTTCATCATCCAATAGTAAATCTTCACGAATTGAAGCTTCACTAACTTTCACGATCTTTCCAGCAACCCTAGCCTGTATATATGACTCATCATCTTCCATGTGAGTTCTAGCAGTTGCCCAAAACTATTGAATCCATTACTCAATAACATCCGGTTCTACCAAAAGTGCATAATTGATTGTTGATCCAGCAAGGAAATCAATTATGTCATGAAACGCAACATTAGCTTTAGTCGTATCTAAATTTGCCACCATGTTGTGTTTAGTAACTGTGTTTCGATATGCCATTGATTGATTGTTACAAAAGAAAGTAAGTCGATGAACTGTAAATGTGAAAGAGAGAGAAATATGGAAAAGATTGATAAGTATAAAGATGAGAGGGAAAAGCGGAGGGTAGTTATATATAGGTAGGATTTGAAAAATCACAGCCCATAATAACAAAGTTACCGTTATTTGAATTTTAACCCATGTTTTGACCGTTGGAACAGTACGTTGATAAGACAAGCAGTGATTTCCACGTGTGCAGTACTTTCCAAAGCAGTACTTTCAGAGCAGTACTTCCAGATAACAAAAAAACAGTACTTTTCCATTCTCTTCTTCTCAATGGCAAAAACTTCACATAGGCATTGGATTGCCTCCCCTCAAGCAATGTATAGGACTGTCTAACTAACTAATCAGTCCTCCCCTTACATGTAGCTTAGTAATTAATCATACCAATACTCACCACCAAGTGATTGAATCTCGAAACATCAAATCCTTTCGTAAGTAGATCAGCTACATTATCATCTGTGTGAACCTTGACAACATTAATGAGCCTATGCTCATAGCAATCTCTGATAAAGTGATGCCTAATCTAAATGTGCTTGGTCTTGGAGTGATAAACTGGATTCTTCACAATGCAAATTGTACTCTCATTATCAATGTTGATAGGAGTATTCTTCAAGTTGAACCCATAATCCAAAAGTTGATTCTGCATCCATAATACTTGGCCACAACAGCTTGCAGCAGCAACATATTCTGCTTCAATGGATGATGTTGCTGCAATAGTTTACTTCTTACATTGCCATGAGACTAATCTTCTTCCAAGATATTGGCATCCTCCAGTGGTTGATCTTCTATCATAATTATCACTTGCATAATCACTATCTAAAAAGCTTCCAAGTGAAAAGGTGAATCCTTTGGATACCACAACCCTAACTTAGGTTGTTGTTTCAAATAACTAAAAATCCTCTTCACTGCATTCATATGGGAGACCTTAGGTGAGACTTGATATCTTGCACATAAAGCAGACGGCAAACATGATATCGGGCCAAGATGCGAGTTAAGTACATAAGACGGCCAATCATCGATCATGTACAGCTTGACTTCAACAGGTTGACCATCTTCATCCTTGCCCAATGAGTTGATAGATTTGATAGGTGTAGTGACTGGCTTCATAGCATCAAAGTTGAACTTCTTAAGAATGTCAGAGACATACTTGTCTTGACTTATGAAAATTCCCTCCTTTGACTGTTTAACTTGAAGACCTGTAACATATTGGATTTCACATACACATCATAACATAAACACAAGAGGCGTACATAATGGTTTTAGAGAGAGAAAGTTAGAGGTTTGGGAACTTTAGTGAGAGAAAGAAAAATCTTATTATGAGCTCCAACTCTCTACCTTGGGAGGTAGAGAGTATTTATAGTCTTACAATAAAACGTCACCTGACGGGCTGTGGATGGGGCATACTGATGGGTAAAGACCCGTCCGTCCTCCACGGTGTTACTTAACTAAATACTACATAACATTAAATAACTACGACTACGAGCTTTCTATCGATTACATATACTTGAGGTGACCGACACTTTAACTACTGGATTTTCCAAATCCTAACAATCTCCCCCTAAGGGAGGTCACCTCAAACACAAATTAAAATTACATAGGATACAAACAGATATATCATTGAGATAGTTCTTGAATTCTTGTTCATGTTCTTTGTTATGTAGCTCGTAGTCTTTGATTCTTCATTTTGGCATGTTTGGATAATCGGTGGAGGTCTTTAACGATCCACGTGATCTTGAGTTTTGAGTCGACTTTGAGATCATCAGCTACATTAATCTCTTACTCATCCATTGTGGTTTTGGTATTATGTGATGTTGTGACATTTGGACCGAAATGCTCACATTCTGGTTCATGATATATTCTTATCAGAGTAGCGGAAGCTTTAGTTGATTCATGATATTGGCGGCAGCGTAGCGAAGCATGGAGTGAAAATATCAGAGTCATTGATGCACTAATCATGATTTCTTTAGAAGTGAATGTGTTGTGTGAGCATGCAGCTATGGATTGACCGCTCCATTACGATTACAAGCGTCGGGTGTTCACGCATAAAGCAGTTAGCAATAAAGCGCACAAGAGTGTCTTTGATCACTTTTGTTGAATTGAGGTACACGGCCCACGGTTCCCCGTTGATCGGTACAAAGTCTTGCTGTGATCGGTGTAATTCGAAGAATTTCCTTGAGGGTTTTAGCATGCTCTAGCGTTCTCAAACCGAACGTCTCAAAGAAGACAACAGGAGTGAGTGAACCCGCAAATGAGATTCAGCGATTGATGAAAAGAGATTTGAAAAACAATCGTGTACTGCTTAATAGAAATTGTTTTTGCAATACAACGAAGGTTTTAATGAAAATTATCAATCATAAACACCTTTTATTTTGGGAAATAAGTACACAGTCGATGTGCTAAAGAAAAGAGTTTTGAAGCACAACGACCGGTTTTTCAAAGGTATCCGTCAATCCATAACCTGAACCAGGATTGTTTCAAAAGATTGAATCGCCCCATTGTTTCTGTTCAGTTGTCACATGGTTGATCTATTGGATAGATCTCACATGCCACCCACCAGGAGCTTGTTTGATGTTGGCTCCAGCAGGCTTTCCATCTTCATTGTGAATATGTTTGCATATCACTCAGATGTTCTGGCAATACCACAAGGATAATGCGTAGGACTCATAAGATATAATCTCTCTTTCCACATTGTGTGAAACAGAGAGTCTTCATTGAATAGTGTCCTAATGAGATTTATTGATGATCTCGTGGCTCTAGACTCAATTGTGCATATTTGGTTCCTATGCCGGAGACTAGGGAGAGGGTCTCCTTCTTCAATACCAACAATCTCTAAGAGAAAGTCGATAGATTATGTCGGTTCCCTGTGAGAATGAAACAAGTCCTTTTAAGAGGAACTTGAGTGGTTTAGAAAGTTGAAGTGCAGTGCGTCACTGGGTCCATGACGTCTTGTCTTCAATACCGATGTTACCTTGGTAACCACTAGTAATATATGAATTGAACCGGTTTACGCCCTAAGGTTGAATAATTGGAGGTCTATTTGTTTTCACCCTTTTCTCATTCAATTCTTTTTCATTCTTCAACCCCTTCAGTGCTTACCGAGACTTCATAACTAAAACCTTGTTGGGTTTATTCCAGTACTAGCTCAGTCTCAGTCCGCACTCTTCCCATATTCTCATTTTTCACCTTTTTTCATCATACCTAAGGACTTCTACTCTATCTAGTGGATTCTCCCTGGGTAGATCCCTTCGGTTCTGGCGGATCATGGGACCTCAACCTAACCTTATCATCCTTATATCAGCATGCATAAAGTAGAGTTGGTTGGTCTTTTGATATAGTACTTCCGCCTTGAAACCAATTAAAAAACGTTTGAAAATCAATCAAGATACTTGTGATATAAAATCAAAGCATTTTGTATCTTAATTGTTTTGATATTTTAGAAATGCTCCCCCTCAACATATGCATAGAAATTCAGAAATTGTTTAGCACATGGAGGCCAGAGATCTTTGAAATCGTTAGATTAAGAATGGAAGGTCCAATATTTTGATTAACATTTTCTAAAATGATCATCATCACTTCCCAATCAATTTGAGTAGATAAAACATTTTGAGGAAGGATGAGGTTTTCAAAAGTTTGCTCCCCCTCAATATGTGCCTCGAAGTTTGAAAGAGTTGTGCACATATTAGAGGAAACACTTAGATACAATTCAATCACGTTTCAATAATTTGAGGTTTAAAGTAGATGCTCCCCTCAACATGTGCATGGAAAATTTGAAATCGTTTGTCACATGCGGGGAGGAAAACATGCTAAACACTTATGAAACCATTTATCGAGTTATCAGTTTAAATCCAATTTAAATCACAAATTCTCCCCCGATCACAATTATCAAATCATTTGAGATTTGTGATCTCTGAAGATTTAAATTGATTTTGAAAGCTTTTAAGGAGAATTGTGACTTGATTATGAAACGTTTTAACTGATAAGGATTGGATTTTGAGACTTTAAACTCCATTGTATAAACATGCATGATTATCTTTTGAAAACATAATAATAGCCAAGGTCTTGAACCAATTGTATAAAATGTAAAACATGTAGAGTAGACCTTGCTCATTTAAGTGCTAATTGTTTGAAAAGAACACTTTTTGATTTAATTGAAAAATCATTCTCCCCCTCAATCAATGACGAAAGTTGTTGATTGATGGATTGAGATTTTGACACTTGATAAGTTCTTTTGATTTTCAAAATTAGAGTCCGAAGTGTTTTCAAAACAATTGAGTTTTCATAAGATTGTAAATATTTTTAAGAGGAATCTTTAGAAGGAAAAATATTTGAAATTAAACATTTGCCTTGTTAATGACAAACATTTGTTTTTAGAATCAGAGCATTAGGTTTGAAACAGGAGAAAAAGCATGGCTCTGTTCTTTCTTTGAAAAGCGGGTTACTGCCTGAAATGACAATAAACCATTTTTTCACTTTCTCCCAAAAATATTTTTTTGATTTTTTTTAAATTATTTTTAATTTTTTTTAATAATAATATTCGAACAATATCTAAAGACCCGTGTCATTCTTTGAATGACAACACAAAGACCGTAGATATTTTCGAATTGAGAAAAACATGACAAAATGACAATTTTTTATTTATTTATTTATTTATTTATTTATTTATTTTTTTGAAATTTTTCAAGATTTTTCCAATTTTTATGGATTTTTTGAAAGTTTTATATTTTTCTATTTGCTTTTTGAATAAATATATACAAAGAGATGGATGAAGAAAGACCTTTACTCCTCGTCTTCCTCCTGAAGACGTTTGAGTGTTTCTGGTTGAAGGCTTTTTAAGCCAAGTCGTGGAAGAATAAACTCAAAATGTTCTCTTGGAAGAGCTTTGGTGAAGATGTCTGCTAACTGGTATTCTGACTTCACAAAATAGAGTTCCACCACACTATTTTCCACTTGTTCCCGGATGAAGTGATGTCGAATATCGATGTGCTTTGCTCTTGAGTGTTGAGCGTTGTTGCATGAGAGAGCAATAGCACTTTTATTATCACAGTAAGAGGGATTTTGTTGAATTCAAAGCCATAGTCAGATAATTGGGATCTCATTCCAAAGGATTTGAGCACAACAAGATGACATGGCTATGTATTCACCTCTGTAGAGGAAATAGAAGTACTCATTTGCTTCTTTGAATACCAGTTCACAAGCTTATCACCCAAAAGCTGAGAAGCTCCTGACGTACTTCGGCGTGTATCTTGACATCCTGCATGATCGGCATCTACAAAGGCATTGTTAGTGACATACCGGTGTCCCTCGGGTACCATAGTCCCATATTGATGGTTCCTTGGAGATACCGAAAGACCCGTTTAACCGCTTTAAGGTTCTTTTTAGTAGGCTTTGCGATATCTAGGACATATGCACACAGCGAACAAGATATGCAGTCGCTGGCTGTGAGGTACATCAAGGATCCAATCATACTACGATATTTCGTTTGATCTACCATGATCCCTGAGTGGTCCTCATCCAGTACGTTCAATCATGGGAGTGTCAGCGGTGTCGGAAGAAACAAATCCAAATTTCTTTAAAATCTCATTTGCATATTTAGATTGATTTATAAAAATGCCTCCGGGACTTTGTGAAATTTGTAATCCCAAGAAAAATGACATTTGTCCCATCATTGACATTTAAAATTTGGAACCCATTTCATTTGAAAAAAGATCGCATTCATTGGGGTCAGTCGAGGCAAAGATAATATCATCAACATAAATTTGAACGTGAATTAAGTGTTTGCCTAACTTCACGGTGAACAATGTCGGATCAACTGCTCCTTTGTTGAATCCAGTAGATAGAAGAAACTTTGATAGCGTATCATATCATGCTCTAGGAGCTTGCTTCAAACCGTAAAGGGCCTTTTCAAGCGATAGACATGAGTAGGATGCTCTGGATTCACAAAACCCTCTGGCTGGCTGACGTATATGACTTCTTTAAGATCTCCGTTAAGAAACGCCGTCTTTACATCCATTTGATAGACTACCATGTTCTTACTTGCAGCATTAGCCAAGAAGATTCTGATTGAGTCGATACGAGCAACATGAGCAAATGATTCTTCAAAGTCAATACCCTCCTCCCATACATCTAGTCGATCAAACTCATGAATTTCTTCTTGCATGGCATTGAACCAACTGGCTTCATTCATAGCAGTTTTAACGTCTTTAGGTTCGATCTTAGAGAGTACGGAGTTGAAGAAGCACCATAAGGCATCAGTAGCAAGTTGTTTACGAGTGGATACTGGATGAGAAAGGTTTCTATTGATGTTGTCCAATGGGTGATCATGTGTCCATTTTCTAAGGTGTTCATGTGGTGGTTGTTGTTGTGGGCGAAGTAGCGAGTCGATGTCTCCTGATGAAGATGGTTCTGATAATGATTCAGGAGCAAATATGTTTTCAAATGGAGCATCTTCGGGAGTTGCAAAGGGATTAACTTCATCATTGATGCCAGAAACAATTCTATGATGTACATTTGATGATTGATGATTTGTTGATGAGGACGAGTGATCGGCGGCTTCTTGACTTAATGATATTGAGGATGAAGGGTTAACTTCATTCACAGGGATAGTAACAGCCTCTGTTGATGGAATTGACATATCATCAGCATTTGGTTCATAGTGTTCATCAAACATTGGTTCAAATAATTTATTTAAATCATCTTCTAATGGAGGTACATAAGGAGTTCTTTGGAGAAGGATTAGAAATAAGAGTAGAACTGATGGGACTACTTGATGAAAATTGAGTTGCGGGTCCAGAACTGGTTTGTCCTGGAGCCATTTGACCGGTCGGCTCATCGAACGTACGTGAATTGTTTCCATGATATTTCGGGTTCTTTTGTTGTAGATTCGGTAACCCTTCTTGTTTGGTGCATAACCAATAAAAACTCCAATATCTGCGTTTGCTCTTAATTTACCTAAGTCTTGACCGTCATTCGTTGGATAGCACAAGGCACCAAACACGCGAAGGTAGGAGAGATCAGGTTTTCGTTTATGAACAAGTTCATATGGAGTTTTTCCATGAGAGGTGTGTATAAGGGAACGATTTTGGGTGTAGCAAGCAGTGGCAATGGCTTCAGCCCATAGAAACATTGGAACCTTTGAATATATTAGCATTGTTCTTGCGGCTTCCACAAGAGTTCGATTTCGTCTTTCAACTACACCGTTCTGTTGAGGAGTTCGTGGAACACTTCTTTGATGACTGATTCCACACTTTCATAAAACTGAATTAAGTCTTTGTTAACAAACTCTGTGCCATTTTCTGTTCAAACAATTATTTGTATTGTTGAGTCGAACCCGAAGCTGTTTGATTAGTTTGATGATGACATCTGGAGTTTCATCCTTTGTCCTCAAAAACTTTACCCAAGTAAATCGAGAGTAGTCATCTACAACTACTAGAATGTATTTCTTCCCATTTATCGTTTGCACTCTCATTGGTCTGCACAGATCCATATGAAGGGTATGAAGAACTTCCATTATTGAATTTGTGGGTTTTGGTTTGTGGGCATATTTCGTGCTTTTACCCAATTGGCAATCTGAACAAAGATGATCTTTTTCATATTTTAATCTGGGTAAGCCTCTGACAAGATCCTTTCGGAAAGGTTATTAATGGTGCCGAAGTTCAAGTGATTGAGACGACGATGCCATAACCATGACTTTGTTTTAGAAGCCTTTGACAGCAAGCAGATTGGACAAGACTTCATCATGTCTTCGATAGAGATGGTGTATAGGTTAGAACCACGAGTACCTCTTAATAATTCCACACCATCAAGTTCTCTAACGAAGAAAGTATGTTTTCTAAAGGCCACTTTTAGATCGGAATCACAGAATTGACCAACAGAGAACAAATTATGACCAAGACCTTCCACATAATATATTCTGGAGATTACACTTTTGCCAACTTCATAATCACCATAACCCATAATTGCTCCAAAATGGTGGTTCCCGAATCTAACAGTCCCGATGAATTTACTCACGAAGTTCATGAGCGCGACCGGTCTCGGTCATATGCTTGGAACAGACTGAGTCCAAGTACCACAGAACGATTTGAATGATCTGCAGTTGAACATAGACAAGAATGGATAACTGGATAATTGGGATCCCCTGCAAGAATGTGTTCCATTTGGTTAGTAACAGTGATTGGAACACCCACATCAGAAGTAGAAACTCCCATATCAGAAATAGAAGCAATGGAATCATCAGAAATAGATGCAGTGCTAGTATCCATATTTGACCTATTCAAAGTATGTTCACTTCTTAAGGGAATAGTTCTACCAGTAGGCATCCATTTTCTAGTGGGCATTGTCTTAGCAGATTGAGGGCAGAACTGATTGACCTTATGGCCAAAAGGTATCCATTGATAACCTATCTTACTAAATGTTCTTCCTGTGGGTTTTCACTGTTTTCTAACTTTCTTTCGCTTTTGCCTTTTAGCCTTCTTAGCTTGATTTTTAACATTAACAGTTTTAACTGGGCATTTGACAACATTAGACAAATCATTAATACCACATTCAAGATTAGTAACAGAAACCACGCAATCATCATTACATGTTTTGCCAAAAGTAGTAGAATTCGCATTAATTACAGTACGCTTAGAGCTAACACTAGAATCAACACGATTTGTTTTATTCAAATTCTCCCTACGGTGATCTTCTACTTTCTTCCAATGCACATTCTTAGCTTGCGAGGTCCTATCATTCCTTGTATTGCCTTGAGACTTTGTAGCTCGCTTTAATGTCACTGATTACTCCTGTAGAGGGAATGGGAATATTAGTTGATTTTGCTACTTTTTGCCTTTCCTGTTTTGATGTGATGGGATGTGAGCTATTTGAAGGCACACTGAGGTTCACTTTCTTAATACTAGAGGTGCTGGGACCTGAACAACTTGAAGGCATACTAAAGTTCACATTCATAACATTGGGCATTGAATGACTTGCATACTTGGCACTAGGCATAGAACAGGATATCAAGGGATTGACTTGCTCACCTAGGGATTTAGGGCATATTGTAATTAAGCATTCAAGAAGTTCTTAAGATCGTTTGGCATATAAGCATGCATGGCCAATTGCATTATCAAGTGGTTTCTCTAACTTATCCTCTTCTACAATCTCACGGAGACATTCTAGGCTGTCCTTAAGGTATGAGAAATATGTTTGAATAGCAAGTTTGTTATTTCTAAGATGAGGAGGAACATATTTCACAGACAAAGCATATTTATTACAAACATGCACCTTTGAAGCACCATTCTGCCCATTGGTCATTGGCATTTTCCCTTTTACACGACTCTTGATTCTCAATTTCCTTTTGCAATGAAGTTATTTTTTTCATTATTTTTGTTGCGAGTGACTTTTATTGACTCAAATAACTCATTGAAATGACGTTTAACCTTTTCATTTTCTTCTAGAAAACTCTCATTTTCCTTTTGTAAGGCATTAACCAAGTTTTGAAGATGAAGGTTTTGAGAATTTTGAGAATCTAAAGGAGGAAGCATTTGGGAGCCAGTCACATTGTTCATTTCACCCTTTAATTGAGAAATTTGGGCTTTCAACTTTTTGATCGTGTTACAGTGAGCTTGAATCTGTTCATCACGTTTGTTTATTTCAAAAACTGCATCAAACTCTGGAACATCTGAGGATATCTTGATGTTTGAGGTTTTAAGATTTTCTTTGAGATGTTGATATTTTAGTTGTAAATCAAAATGTTCAACTTCTAGTTTAGAAAAATGTTTTACCAAATTATCGTGATCATCCTGTTCAATTTTCTCACTTAGTTTAGAGTTTTTGATTTCAAGCTCAATGACACCATCATGGGAGACTTTCAAAGCAACATATAATTCATGAAATTGAGAAGCAGTAATAGAACAATTAGTGGCAGTATATAACACATCTTGGGAGATACATTCAGAAATCAGATTCTCATTTAAAGTATGCAAATTCTTCCTCTCAATCTTATTATATTTTAATGCTCGCTCATAGTTACTAACCTCAACTATCATTGCATCAAAATCCTTTTCCATTCCTTTAATATCTGTATCCATCCCCTTTTTAAGACTCTCAAATTGATCTTTTAGTTGTTTGAAGAAAGGCATGATCTCAGTTAGATAACATTCTTTTGTTTGCTCAAAACCCCTTTCCCCTTCAGTTATCCCAGTGGGTGTGATCCTTTTCTTACACGTTTTCTCAAAGTCAACAAATAATTGAAATATAACATATTGACTGATTAAGGTCTTGCTTTTAGTGGCAATAGTTCTAGGAACTAAATGCATTGGTGTATTTGGAGGATACACAGTTGTTGAAGGCATTTTCCTAAGGGGAGGGTTTGTTACAACAAGATTCTCTGCTTTTTGCTTATCTAAATCCTTTTTCCAGAACACTTGTTCGGGTGTTAACAACGTTTGAGGCTTAAACTTGTTCAAGGAGATCCAATTTTCCTTTTTGTAATCATGGGGTTTGATTGTTATGTTATTATTTTTACATTCAGGATCATCTAGCTTCTTATTCATTTTCTCCTTAGATGCATCATCTAATGTTCTATCTTCCTCAGTGCACTCAACGCAACTAGATTTCTGTCTAGGTTTAAGAATCTCATTACCACCATAGATTACATTATGTGCAGCTCTAGCCTTTTTAACAACCTCAGGGTTAGGTTCCACAACAAGGGGAATGCTATGCTTATCGCTTAAGACTCTATGCTTAGTGATCAAGTGAGCAGTCTGAATGGTGTTCCCTTGTACGTACAACTTATTTTCAAGCTTGTTTTTCAAAGTTTTTAGTTTGGAAAAATCATTCAAAAGTTTTGATTCCTTAGCATGAAATTCCTGTTTAAGTACTTTAACATTGTCTTGAACCTCTTGTTTTTGCTTAACAGTTTTAGAAAGCTTTTCTTGTAAGGAGTTTAACTCTTGTTTTAACACTTCTTCTCTAAAATTACTTTTTCTAATAATTGTACGCATTTGGTCATCCATCTCCTGCTCACGGGTGGTTAATTCAAACTTAGCTCGTTGTTCATAAATAGAAACACGTTCTTTATAGGCATTGAGTTCAGAGATACAGAATCATCGGGGCACATGCAGTGTATTCATCAAAAGCATAGTCATCATTGACTGCATAAGATACATCACTTGGTACAATCTCACTTTCACTTTGTTTCACATATTGATCATATGGGACAACATTGATATTACCCATATTTTCAATATCTGACTCAATAATTACAGTTGATTGTACTTCGTCATGTATCTTTTGCTCATCAACTTCATCGTATAATTTTAGTACCTCAGAAATAATTTTGTCTTTAGATGGACCAGCTTGTGGTGATGAAGAGACTTTAGGAAGGACCATTGGAGAAATGCTAGCCATGAAAATTGTTTGTGCAGTAGGTTCATCATCAATGTCAGAGTCGTATGCATCACAATTAGCGACTTGAAAGGCATTCTGATGATTGTGGCCTATCTCTGAATTGGTACGCTCATCCACATCTGCATCATATGTCTTGGCATTTCCCTCAGCAAGAAACAACAACTCTTCTTCATCCAAAGCTGCACCATTATCCTGAGCTTGCATAAGCAACATCTTATCCCTGAAGTACTCACGCATTCGAGGCGTTTTGGCGATGTGCAGTTCCTTGCAATATGTCCCTCACCACCACAGTTGTAACACTTGATCGGCTTTGCTTGTCCCTGATTTCCGTTCCTTCCCCGATTCTGATTTGCAGCATAACCTCTACCAACTCCACCTCTTCCCTGTTCATACTGCCTTTCTTGAACTGGTTGCACCATAACCTTCCCATCTCTGACTAGAGCATGATTGTGAAGATTGGATGCAGTTCTGATCTCATTGTTAGTGTGAAGAGTGTTGGTATGTGGACTGAGAGTCAAGTTTTGTTTAACCATAAGGGCCAGTTGATTAATGAAGTTTCCCACGGCTGCATCAGCATCAGCTTGTTTGAACATTGGATCAGGAATGAGTTTGTGATTACCATTACCCATGGGTATAACTTGAGATGCTTTGGTGGTAATTCCAATGTTTGAGTAGAAGCCAGTTGAATCATTTGATGAGCTTGTCTCTCCCTGGTTGGTTTTGAACTGATTAAGAATCCTTTTTTCAAACATAGCATGTCTCTCATTCTGAAGAAGGAAGGAATAGAGTTGCTCATAGTTTGTATTCTTCAATCCTTTGGTTAGCTTCACAGAGGTCACAAACTTGTGCCATTCGGGATTCATGTTGTTTACAAACTTTGAGTTCAGTTGAATGTTTGGCATAGTCATTCTGATGTTCCTCATGTCATTAACAAGCTTGTGGAATCTCACGTAATACTCATAGACACTCTCATCTGGTTTCATCTTGAAGTGCTCAAATTCATCATAAAGTTGTGATTCTCTGTCTTCCATAGTTAATTCAGAACCAGAAAGAAGCATCTTGACATTATCCCACACTGCCTTGGCTTCGGTGTTGTGATTGATAAGCTTGTAGATATATTTTGGAAGACCTTGAAGTATGATGTTAGAAGCCCGATATCGCATCGAATCTTTTTTCTCCTTATCATTGAGCTCATCATATGTCTTTGGTCTGTCTATCCCATAGATCATTGTTCCATCTGCAGTTGTATCAATTAAGTCTCTTGTAGTCTCAATCTGATAAGGTCCTTCATCAATCGATTTGAGAATGTTGACCCCATTTTCCTTTCCAAGACAGTACAATCTGATTCTTTGAGCCCAAGAGTCGTAGTCAGTTCTGTCAAGCATGGGTGGACGAGTATCTGAACCAGCTGCTTGAACATCGTCGGAAACAGATGGAGATGATTGTAGGTACGTTGGTAGACATGTTTAAAGATTACACGGGATTTTATAACTCAATGATTAAACCGGGAAATAGATTCTTTTACGGGATTTTACTAAATCAAGAGTAAACTGTATTACACACAAAAGTCAACCAAGTCGCTAAGAATCCTTGAACCAAGTAGCTAAGCACTAAGTTGCTAAGTAATAACAAGACAAGTCGCTAAGTTCCAAATCGCTAAGAATTTTGACACCAAGTCGCTAAGATGTCAAGTCGCTAAATAGCAACTCGCTAAGGTCCAAATCGCTAACACCAAGTCGCTAAGAAACTTAAAGAACAAGTCGTTATCAAAATTGAAAGCAAGTCGCTACCTTACCAAGTCACTACCCGTAGTGGAGAATCCACTAAGTGTACTGTTTGTCGGCTTGTCTAAAGAGACAAGTCGCTAGGACCAAGTCGCTACGAA
>OU343216.1:46576094-46598729 GCA_910596185.1 Chrysanthemum makinoi | reverse complement strand
TTAGGAGCTGCTAGAATGTTTAATTGCAACATGTCCTAAATCCTTAGGTGCGAAAGGAAAAGCTGTGATGCCTTGTTCTATGCCTAGTGCCAAGAATTCAAATCATTCTATGCCCAGTCTTAAGAAAGTGAACACTAATGTGCCTTCAAGTAGTTCAGATCCTTGCACATCTAGTTCAAGAATGCAAAAGTAGATCAACCAACTAATGTTCCCATAATTCCCTCTACAGGAGTAATCGTGACATTAAAGCAAGCGGGTCAAAGCCTCCAGGCAATACCAAGCAAGATAGGACCTCGCAAGCTAAGAATGTGCATTGTAAGAGAGTAGAAGATCACCTAGGATATTAAGTTTGAGTTGAATAAAACGAATCGTGATGATTCTAGTATTAGCTATAAGTGTACTGTAATTAATTCAATTCGCTACTATTTGCAAACCATGTAATGATGACTGCTTGATTTCTGTTACTAATCATGAATGTGGTGAGAATGTTTTGTCTAATGCTGTCAAATGCCCCGATAAAACTGTTAATGTTAAAATTCAAGCTAAGAAGGCTAAAAGGCAAAGGCGAAAGAAAGATAGAAAACAGTGGAAACCCACATGAAGGAAATTTAGTAATATAGGTTATCAATGGATACCTACTTGCCGTAAGATTAATGAGCTTTGCCCTAACGTTGCTAAATCAATGCCCACTAGAAAATGGATGCCCACCGGTAGAACTATTCCCTTAAGAAGCAAACATACTTTGAATAGGTCAAATACGACACTAGCACGCATCTATTTCTAATGAGTCCATTGTTTCTACCTCTGAGTGGTGTTCCAATCATGTACTAACCAAGTGGAACCCATTCTTGCATGGGGATCCTAATTATCCAGTTATCCATTCTTGTGTGTGTTCAACTGCAGATCGTTCAAATCGTTCTGTGGTACTTGGACTCAAGTCGTCCAAGCATATGACCGGAGACCGGTCGCGGCTCATGAACTTCGTGAGCAAATTCATCGGGACTGTTATATTCGGGAACGACCATTTTGGAGCAATTATGGGTTATGGTGATTATGTAGTTGCCAAAAGTGTAATCTCCAGGGTATATTATGTTGAAGGTCTTTGTCATAACTTGTTTTTCTTGGTCATTCTTGTGATTCTGATCTAGAAGTGGCATTTAGAAAACATACTTGTTTCATTAGAGAACTCGACGATGTGGAACTATTAAGAGGAACTCGTGGTTCAAACCTATATGCCATCTCTATCGAAGATATGATGAAATCTTCACCCATCTGCTTGTTGTCAAAGGCTTCCAAAACCAAGTCATGGCTATGGCACCGTCGTCTCAATCACTTGAACTTTGGTACCATAAACAATCTTTCCAAAAAGGACTTAGTAAGAGGATTACCCAGATTAAAGTATGAAAAAAATCATCTTTGTTCAGCATGCCAATTGGGAAAAAGCACGAAATATGCCCATAAACCGAAACCCACAAACTCAGTAATGGAAGTCCTTCATACCCTTCATATGGATTTGTGCGGACCAATGAGAGTACAAACAATAAATGGGAAGAAATACATTTTAGTCGTTGTTGATGACTACTCTCGATTTACTTGGGTAAAGTTCTTGAGGACAAAGGATGAGACTCCAGATGTCGTCATCAAACTTATCAAACAGCTACAAGTTCGACTCAACAATACTGTTAGAATAGTTCGAACAGACAATGGCACAGAGTTTGTTAACAAAGACTTAATTCCGTTTTATGAAAGTGTTGGAATCAGTCATCAAAGAAGTGTTCCACGAACTCCTCAACAGAACGGTGTAGTTTAAAGATGAAATCGAACTCTTGTGGAAGCCGCAAGAACAATGCTAATTTATTCAAAGGTTCCAATGTTTCTATGGGCTGAAGCCATTGCCACTGCTTGCTATACCCAAAACCGTTCCCTTATTCATACCTCTCATGGAAAAACTCCATATGAACTTGTTCATAAACGAAAACCTTATCTCTCCTACCTTCGTGTGTTTGGTGCTTTGTGCTATCCAACGAATGACGGTCAAGATTTAGGTAAATTAAGAGCAAAGGCAGATATTGGAGTTTTTGTTGGTTATGCACCAAACAAGAAGGGTTACCGAATCTACAACAAGAGAACCCGAAATATCATGGAAATAATTCACGTCACGTTCGATGAGCTGACCGGTCAAATGGCTCCAGGACAAACCAGAACTGGACCCGCATCTCAACTTTCATCAAGTAGTCTGATTCGCTCCCAAACCGTCAAGTTTTATCACTCAAGCCGGCCACTTGTGAATGGCCGACCGTAAGAAACTTAAAATGGCTCAGAAACGAATGCAATGAAGATCTGGAGAGTATAGTGTTTCCCCGGGTCGTTATGTCCCAGCGAGCTATGGGAAGAATCACCAAACGAATAGTGATCGAGAGATTGAACGGAGAAGAGATTTGAACGATTATAACTAAGGAAAAAGTAAATAAATTACAGAGGCTTAAATGCAAATTAAAGAGAATTAAAAAGATAAAAAATATTAAATAAACGCTATCACTATTTTTAAAATTGATGAACGTTTAAAACTTAAAACGTACGTTTAAATAAAATTACGTGAACGTACTAAATAAAACGTGAAAATAAAGAAGGAAAATACCTAAGGATATGAAAAATACATTTTTACAATCCTAATTATACTAGAAAATTATTGGAAAAAGAAAATTATTTTTAGGACTATTTATTTAATTATTATTAATTAAAAACTATTTTTAACTATTTATTAATACTCTAAAATAAAAGAAAATATGAAATAAGGCTAGAAAAATAAAATTATGACTTAGAAAAATCTAAAATATGATAAAACTTATTTTAAAACTGAAAATATATTTTTTAGACTTTTTATATATTTATTACTAATTTAAAACTATTTAAAACTAATTAAAATGCTAGAAAATACTATTTAAACTAATAAAATTATGGAAAAATATTTTTTTGGCTTTTTATATTTATCTTAATCTAGGAAAAATGAAAAATTATTTTTTTTAAACTTTTTCTGATTTATTTGGATTAAATGCTAATTAAAAATGCTAGAAAATGACATAAAATGCAGAAAAATAGCAAATGAACAGTGACAAATATGAAAACTTCCAGATAAGTCTAAAATAATATTCTAAATCTATGAAAAATATAAAAACATAGGCTTATGTGAAGGATTATGAGGCTGCAGTAAAAAGTGCTTATTAATAAGCACTTGTAATAAGTTATAAGCTAGAAATGAGACCCAACTGAAAGAAGAAGCTATAATATGCTAAAATGGAAACTGAACAAGCTCAATGACTTAGAAATAAGCACTAATTAAGCCAAAATAAGCATAAGTCTTAACTGTTGCACAGGGCAGTTTTTCAGAAAAAGGGGTCAAAAGAAGCTAAGTAAAAAGCACTTAATAAGCTGATTAGGAGTGAACTACTATTTTTCTAATTTAGTTAAGCAGTTAAACTTTAATATCCCAAAGGCTTAAGTCCTAAATCCTAATGATAAGATCACAGTGAAATTGTAAAGTTTATTCAAAAAACTGCTTCTAGGAAATTTTGACTTTTGAATTACACTAAAACTTTGACTTATATGAACTTGGAATCAATCACATTGAATGGAAATGATAATTAGAGGTGAAATAAAGCTACATTAAGCTATATTATCTATATCCTAACCTATTGGCAAGATCTAAGCAACTGATTCCAACAGAAATGAGCACTAGATCAGATTACATGCAACTTTGACTAAGAGTGAAATCAGATGCAAAATGAGGACTGAGATGAGTGTATTAAACCTAAGTGAGACTAACTCAACTGATCTTAACCTCTAAATAAGCTTTAAACACAGATTACCTTCTTGATCCAAACACTAATTTAGATCCTATTTTATAAAATCTTACCAACTGCTACCTAATCTTACTATGATAATTACTCAATTTCAAATTCAATTGATATAAAAACTCCTAAATCATGCAAATACTCTAGCTATAACTATCAAAGAGTTGCCTATATTACTTATGCAATTTAACTCTAATAAGCAGATATGAATCAATAAGTGCAGACTATTCTATACCGAGATGCAGAGATCAAATGCAACAGAATTAAACTGAATTTATCAAAACTAAGCAAACAATAGAACAAGTATTCAACTGGATCAAATTATAAGATGGAATTTTAGTACTAAACCCAGTCCTGCCACTGTGGATGCAACTTTGGACCATGAATCACTATTTTTAACCCATAACAAATCAAAATCAATGCTCAATTCCAACCCATTGCCAAAGTAAACCAAGTATCTAAACCATTTCAACTTCCCATTTGATCACAGTTGACTTTTGTTGACCAAATACCAAATATGCTTAAAACTTAGAATTAAGCTCACTAAAAGCTACACACAGCTTTAGTTAGCTTATTGGAGTTATAATAAGGCTTGTTGAAGCCTGGCTTTTAGTCATTTAAAGTGCATATATAAAAGAAAACTTAAAAACAGGAAACTTGGATAAACTTGTAATTAGAACTTGATCTTGATTACAAACGTTTAAATAACTTACATTTAATACATAGAAACTGAAAATAACAATTTAAGACTTTAATTAAGACATTAAAAGTAAAAACGACATATATGAAAAATAAAACTAAGAACTACTATTAAACTCTGTCTTTCTTCCTTCTATTTATACCCAAAAAGCTTCCCACGTATCTTCAGATCATTTCCCACTTCTATTCAGAGCCATTGGATGAGAAGAGTTGATATTGGCCGTTTGATGTATTTTTGGCGGGAAAGTGGTTTTAAAGCTGGTGGTGTTTGAGTGCAAGGGAAACATTTAATGTTTCTTGATGTTGTTGAGGTGGGGAACAAGGAAATGTGAAGTTTAGCTGGAAGGATGGGAGTACTGGTTTTGCAGGTGAAGCAGTTGGGAAGGAAGAAAAAAAGAGAGGGAAAGGTGGGGTTGTTTGACCGGGTGTTGACTTGGGATATTATTAGTGGACGGGGTCAAGGTCCAAGGGAGGTTCAAGGGTCAAGTTGGTAGGGGTCAAGTGGTACAAAGGGTTTAGGCTTCAAGGACCTTTTGTGTAATTTCTGAAAATCAAGGGACCAAGGCTGCCATATTTATAAAGTTGCTCCAAGAGACCAAAAGTGACAAGCTCCAATAGTACAAGGACCAACTTGACATTTTCCAATTTCCAAGGACCATTTTTGCCAATTTTTAAACTTGAAGGACCAAATTTGAAATTTCTCAAAACTTTTGATATTTTTCACCAAAGGACTAATTTTTGACAATTTATGATTTTAAAAGGACCTTTGGTGATTTTACTTTTGAAATAAGTGCTCAGGGACTATTTCTGACAACTTTTAAAACTTGGGGGACTGAAACTGCCAATTATGCAAACTTAGCTCATTTTTCATCTGATTTTAACATTTTGCATCTGAAACATATAAAATGCAATTTTGAGATATTTTCAGTATTTTGATGCATTTTGAGCATTTTTAAACGTTTTGCAGTTTAGATTTAGCCAAAAATGATGAGTATTTACACACTCATCAATCCCCCACACTAAACTATTGCTAGTCCCTAGCAATATTTTGAGAAAACTTAATGGATTTGAATCTCTTTACCAAAAGCCATTACTTCCGGAGTAGCCAAATGTTTCAGTTCAAGTAAGAACCATGGTACACTGATAACCATGTGATTTTGAGCAAACCACCAGCTTCCAACGGATTTGATTTGTCTTTACCAGAAGCCGTTTGCTTTGGACTAGCCAACTCTTAGATAAATTATCAATATTATCTTTGGTGAGTCGATTACCAATTATGGTTTTTCCACTGCCTTTACCACAAGCCATAAACTTGCGGGCAAGCCAACTCTTCACTTTTAAGGATATGGTGAGCTGAATACCATACAATTTTGGGCAAATTGCAAGCCGTCAACGGATTTGAGATATCTTTACCAAGAGCCGTTTGCTCCTGGATTAGCCAATCCTTTGTTTATTAGACATGGCGGACTGATAACCATAAGCTGAGTAAGTGCAGAACACTTACTCCAAAAAAATTTGGCAAAAATGGGGGATTGGCGGTATAATTACATGATAAAATTCGTGAGAATTCCCCCCACACTAGAAATGAATATTGCCCTAAATATTCAAAGTACCGGCGGTTATGCCGAAACTGAGAACGTAAAAGAGAAATACTACGGCCATTATTTGATTTTTTTTTTTTTTTTTTGAAAACTTATATACAACAGCGGGGGGCAACTCCCCCACACTAGGGTGGTACACACGGGTGAAAACCCATGTTCAACTACTGTTTTTGATTACCGAGTCGCTAGCTTGACTCGACCCCGAATTAATTTGTTCATGGGGAAGTAAGTGGAAGAGACAATCTCCATCGGACTTTCATTCAAGATGTTTGGATAAACATTGAAGTACGTGAAAGTTCCACACCGATGAGATATACATAGAACCGCTCAAAATGATAAATGAAAATGCCGGGTCAAAGATAGTGTCTTCATTCCCGAAGGAGTGAAGATGAAGAGAAATCACAAGATATTTGAGGAAAGGAAGAAAGATTTTGATAACAATCAAGATCCATTCTTCATCCTCAAATGTAGACATATCGGGAGGAAGGTTGAAGGTAGTATCATTAATGGCAAACTTCGTATGATAGAGTACACCTTCCTCCGAGCCAATATCATCCTCAAGATCAAAATAGAAATGATCATGTTCTGGAGGAGATATGTCATGAGAGAGTTCACCGGAGAACTCTTCATGAAAAGAATCATTCACATGAAGTAAAATTGTGAACTCTTGTTCCATTGTGGGCTCATCACTATCCTCGGTCTGAGTATCAAAGAGTGGATTCTCAGAAATTAAAGTGAATTCAGAGTCGAATTCAAATAGAGGATTAGTGAGAGTTGTTTTGAATGCTTCAGGAACAAAGTGATCAATATTCTCTATTGGACTGTTGGGATAAGAAGTGAGTGAACGATCATTATAAGGGAGACTTTCAATCTCTCCCAGATCGGCTTCGAAATCAAAGGGAACATCGTTACTTTCTGATGAAAGTGGATTGATGTGAGTGAGTTCATCGGTGAACTCCTCAAGAAGAGGATCAGAATGTGGGAGTGATGCCTCAACATACTCGATGTTTCCATAGGAAGCACAATCGTCCGCTAAGATCATGAGAAAGTTTCAAAATGATCTTTGAACACTCAAGAGGGAAGAAGAATCACACATATGATCAGAAGTTCCCTGTGACTCTCTCCGGATTGGGACAAGGTTCTCAACACTAGACTTTATGAATTCGTCCGATTCCTTTTCAGGAACAGTGTCAAGATGCTCATCCCCCATGTTTAGAGAGTGAGTGGGAATATCGGGTGTGATAGCAGTTGTTTGAGAATGAATCTCAACTGCTGGGATATCAACTGATGAACTTGATGAATCTTTATAAAATTGAAGGATATCAGGTGTCCTCATCATCACTGTCATCATGAATAAAACGAAATTGAGAGCTAGATCTGGCTGCTTTTTCTTTTGCAATTGATTCCCTAATGGATTTTTCAAAGGCAATTTGGGAATTTATTTTAGCAGCCCGCTCTTCGGCTAACAATTCTTCCATGGATTTTTGATTTGGATTATCTTGGGAATGGTTACCTTCCTTCAAATCTTTCACTAAATCCAAAAGATCAAGGAGAAGATGTTGAGGAAGTGGGTCGCTAAGGGGTGCCTGATTCATTTGGTACTGTGGAGGTTGGTCATGATAGAAGAGTCGTATTGTTACAAGGAAATGGGTTCCCTGTTGAATCCGACTAGAGTGAGGACCCCACGATACTCACAACAGTAAAACTATGATTGCTGTGAGTCATATGTGTTGTAGTCATAATTGTTATCAGGAACCTGCTCATAGACAAGCGTGTTTCCCGATTGACAATCAGAACTAGAGTGTGAACCACCACAGTACTCACAACAGTAAAACTTCTGAGTCTCACAGTGTGGTAGCTGATGGAATAAATCAGTTGTGTTATGGTAAGAATAGGGATCCTGGTTATAGACAGACCCGTTTCCTGACTCCACCATGCTACAACTGGGGCAATTGCCACCATTATAAGGACCACCACACCATTGACAACCAAGAGGGTGAGGATAAGACATAGAAAGAATCAAATGTTTTCATAGGGGTAGGGATGAAGAATCAAAGATGTGAGAGGGTAAAGATGGATATTTTTGGATTTTTGGATAAACATTTTGTAAAAATAAGAAAGAAAATCTTTTTGGGTTTTTGTGTTTGTTGAAAACTGATTTTAAAAATGTTTTTGGGTTTTTGGATTTTTATAAGAAAATATAAACATATATAGATGGTATGAACAAGGAGTGAATATTCAAATCACTAATCTGCTAAACGTAAGATAATTAGCACAGCTCCCCGGCAGCGGCGCCAAAAATTTGATTCGCTCCCAAACGGTCAAGTTTTCTCACACAAGCCGGCCACTTGTGAATGGCCGACCGTAAGAAACTTAAAACAGTCCGGAAACAAATGCAATGAAGATCTGGAGAGTATAGTGTTTCCCTGGGTCGTTATGTCCCAGCGAGCTATGCGAAGAATCACCAAACGAATAGTGATCGAGAGATTGAACGGAGAAGAGATTTGAACGATTATAACTAAGGAAAAACTAAATAAATTACAGAGGCTTAAATGCAAATTAAAGAGAATTAAAAAGATAAAAAATATTAAATAAACGCTATCACTATTTTTAAAATTGATGAACGTTTAAAACTTAAAACGTACGTTTAAATAAAATTACGTGAACGTACTAAATAAAACGTGAAAATAAAGAAGGAAAATACCTAAGGATATGAAAAATACATTTTTACAATCCTAATTATACTAGAAAATTATTGGAAAAAGAAAATTATTTTTAGGACTATTTATTTAATTATTATTAATTAAAAACTATTTTTAACTATTTATTAATACTCTAAAATAAAATAAAATATGAAATAAGGCTAGAAAAATAAAATTATGACTTAGAAAAATATAAAATATGATAAAACTTATTTTAAAACTGAAAATATATTTTTTAGACTTTTTATATATTTATTACTAATTTAAAACTATTTAAAACTAATTAAAATGCTAGAAAATACTATTTAAACTAAGAAAATTATGGAAAAATATTTTTTTGGCTTTTTATATTTATCTTAATCTAGGAAAAATGAAAAATTATTTTTTTTTTTAACTTTTTCTGATTTATTTGGATTAAATGCTAATTAAAAATGCTAGAAAATGACATAAAATGCAGAAAAATAGCAAATGAACAGTGAAAAATATGAAAACTTCCAGATAAGTCTAAAATAATATTCTAAATCTATGAAAAATATAAAAACATGGGATTATGTGAAGGATTATGAGGCTGCAGTAAAAAGTGCTTATGAATAAGCACTTGTAATAAGCTATAAGCTAGAAATGAGACCCAACTGAAAGAAGAAGCTATAATATGCTAAAATGACAATTGAACAAGCTCAATGACTTAGAAATAAGCACTAATTAAGCCAAAATAAGCATAAGTCTTACTTGTGCACAGGCAGTTTTTCAGAAAAGGGGTCAAAAGAAGCTAAGTAAAAAACACTTAATAAGCTGATTAGGAGTGAACTACTATTTTTCTAATTTAGTTAAGCAGTTAAAATTTAATATCCCAAAGGCTTAAGTCCTAAATCCTAATGATAAGATCACAGTGAAATTGTAAAGTTTATTCAAAAACTGCTTCTAGGAAATTTTGACTTTTGAATTACACTAAAACTTTGACTTATATGAACTTGGAATCAATCACATTGAATGAAAATGATAATTAGAGGTGAAATAAAGCTACATTAAGCTATATTATCTATATCCTAACCTATTGGCAAGATCTAAGCAACTGATTGCAACAGAAATGAGCACTAGATCAGATTACATGCAATTTTGACTAAGAGTGAAATCAGATGCAAAATGAGGACTGAGATGAGTGTATTAAACCTAAGTGAGACTAACTCAACTGATCTTAACCTCTAAATAAGCTTTAAACACAGATTACCTTCTTGATCCAAACACTAATTTAGATCCTATTTTATAAAATCTTACCAACTGCTACCTAATCTTACTATGATAATTACTCAATTTCAAATTCAATTGATATAAAAACTCCTAAATGATGCAAATACTCTAGCTATAACTATCAAAGAGTTGCCTATATTACTTATGCAATTTAACTCTAATAAGCAGATATGAATCAATAAGTGCAGACTATTCTATAACTGAGATGCAGAGATCAAATGCAACAGAATTAAACTGAATTTAGCAAAACTAAGCAAACAATAGAACAAGTATTCAACTGGATCAAGTTATAAGATGGAATTTTAGTACTAACCACAGTCCTGCCACTGTGGATGCAACTTTGGACCATGAATCACTATTTTTAACCCATAACCAATCAAAATCAATGCTCAATTCCAACCCATTTCCAAAGTAAACCAAGTATCTAAACCATTTCAACTTCCCATTTGATCACAGTTGACTTTTGTTGACCAAATACCAAATATGCTTAAAACTTAGAATTAAGCTCACTAAAAGCTACACACAGCTTTAGTTAGCTTATTGGAGTTATAATAAGGCTTGTTGAAGCCTGGCTTTTAGTTCATTTAAAAGTGCATATATAAAAGAAAACTTAAAAACAGGAAACTTGGATAAACTTGTAATTAGAACTTGATCTTGATTACAAACGTTTAAATAACTTACATTTAATACATAGAAACTGAAAATAACAATTTAAGACTTTAATTAAGACATTAAAAGTAAAAACGACATATATGAAAAATAAAACTAAGAACTACTATTAAACTCTGTCTTTCTTCCTTCTTTTATACCCAAAGCTTCCACGTGTCTTCAGATCATTTCCCACTTCTATTCAGAGCCATTGGATGAGAAGAGTTGATATTGGCCGTTTGATGTATTTTTGGCGGGAAAGTGGTTTTAACAGCTGGTGGGTGTTTGAGTGCAAGGGGAAACATTTAATGTTTCTTGGATGTTGTTGAGGTGGGGGGAACAAGGAAATGTGAAGTTTAGCTGAAGGATGGGAGTACTGGTTTTTCAGGTGAAGCAGTTGGAAGGAAGAAAAAAAGGGAAGGTGGGGTTGTTTGACCGGGTGTTGACTTGGGATATTATTAGTGGACGGGGTCAAGGTCCAAGGAGGTTCAGGGTCAAGTTGGCAGGGGTCACTGGTACAAAGGGTTTAGGCTTCAAGGACCTTTTATGTAATTTCGAAATCAAGGGACCAAACGGCTGCCATATTTGCAAAGTTGCTCCAAGAGACCAAAAGTGACAAGCTCCAATAGTACAAGGACCAACTTGACATTTTCTAATTTCCAAGGACCATTTTTGCCAATTTTTAAACTTGAAGGACCAAATTTGAAATTTCTCAAAACTTTTGATATTTTTCACCAAAGGACTAATTTTTGACAATTTATGATTTTAAAAGGACCTTTGGTGATTTTACTTTTGAAATAAGTGCTCAGGGACTATTTCTGACAACTTTTAAAACTTGGGGGACTGAAACTGCCAATTATGCAAACTTAGCTCATTTTTCATCTGATTTTAAACATTTTGCATCTGAAACATATAAAATGCAATTTTGAGATATTTTCAGTATTTTGATGCATTTTTGAGCATTTTTAAACGTTTTGCAGTTTAGATTTAGCCAAAAATGATGAGTATTTACACACTCATCATAGTCCTATCAGTTCTACTCTGGTTTTAATTCCCTCACCAGTAACTCATTATGTACCTCCTTCAGAAGATGATTTAAAGAAATTATTTGATCCTATGTTTGATGAACACTATGAGCCAAGGGCTAATGATCTGTCAATTCCATCAACAGAGGCTGATCCTATCTCTATCAATGAAGTTAACCCTTCAGTTTTCATGTCACTAAGTCATAAGCCTTCTGCTGATCACTCGGTATCATCATCAATGCATCAATCATCAAGTGTACACAATGGAAATTTTGTTGTTCAGATGATGAAAATCCTTTTGCTACTCTCCTAAAGAGGAACCTTTTGAAAACATATTTGCTCCTGAATCATCATCAGAACCATCTTCATCAGGAGAAATCGACTCTGCTACTTCTGTTTCTCAACAACCACATGAACACCTTAGAAAGTGGACACATGATCACCCATTGGACAACATAATTGGAAACCCTTCTCGTTCAGTATCCACTCGTCGCAACTGGCAACCCATCCTTATGGTGCTTCTTCACTCCGTACTCTCTAAGATCGAACCAAAAGCGTCAAACTGCTATGAATGAAGACAGATGGTTCAGTGCCATGCAAGAAGAAATTCATGAGTTTGATCGACTAGATGGATGGGAATTAGTACCGTCCTGCGGCCATGATCATTGCTCTAGTGATCTTCAAAATAAAACTTGATGAGCATGGTGATGTTTTAAAGAACAAGGCTCGATTGGTTGCAAAGGATACCGTCAAGAAGAGGGTATTGACTTTGAAGAATCATTTGCTCCAGTTGCTCGCATCGAGGCAATAAGAATATTTTGGCTAATGCCGCAAGTAAGAACATGGTAGTCTATCAGATGGATGTAAAGACAGCTTTTCTTAACGGAGACCTGAAAGAAGTCGTAACGTCACCCACCTGAGGCTTTGTGAATCCAGAGCATCCTACTCACGTCTATCGTTTAAAGAAGGCTCTTTACGGTTTGAAGCAAGCTCCAAGGGCATGGTATGATACGCTATCAAAGTTTCTTCTATCTACTGGATTCAGCAAAGGAGCAGTTGATCCGACATTGTTCACCAGAAAGTCAGGCAAACATTTAATTCGCGTTCAAATATATGTTGATGATATTATTTTTGCCTCGACCGACCCCAATGAATGTGATCGTTTCTCAAATGAAATGGGTTCCAAATTTCAAATGTCAATGATGGGACAAATGTCATTTTTCTTGGGATTTCAAATTTCACAAAGTCCCGGAGGCATTTTTATAAATCAATCTAAATATGCAAATGAGATTTTAAAGAAATTTAGATTCGATTCTAGTGACCTTTGACACTGCTGACATCCCATGATAGAACGTACTAAAAATATGAGGACCACTCAGGGATCATGGTAGACCAAACCAAATATCGTAGTATGATCGGATCCCTGATGTACCTCACAGCCAGTAGACCAGACATTCTGTTCGCTGTGTGCATGTGTGCTAGATATCAGGCTAAGCCTACCAAAAAGCATCTTGAAGCGGTTAAACGGGTCTTTCGGTATCTCCAAGGAACCATCAATATGGGACTTTGGTACCCGAAGGACACCGGTGTCACACCCCCAACTTACCTGTTTTGCAGCGGAATGGAATTCCTGGGGATTGACTGTCATAGCATCACAATCACAGTTATATTGAACGACCTAAAGTGTCGTTTGAAAAGAACATCTTTTGATTTAATAAAACAATCAGAGTTTACAAAGTATAGGTCCCAAAAGTTTATAAAGTTTGCGGAAATATAAATATATTACAAGTCCAAACGATGGTTTTGAAAAAAAGTGCCATAATGTACAATGATGTAAGTCGACGCCGCGACTCAAAAGGGGTTCCTTAACCATGCCATGATGAGTATGCCTTAGATACCTGAGATAAAACATGCTTAAAAAGGTCAACACAAAGGTTGAGTGAAATCCATAGGTTTAAGTAATTCGTTTGAACACAATCATCGTAGTGTGAGTTAAATCGTTTCAAACTCATCGTTAAAAACAAAATCGTATTTATTTCACTAAGTTCATGACACCAAAGCGTAACATCGCACCAATAAAAATTGGTAATCATCGTTTCATCGCCGCCCTAATAGGTAACTTGCCAAATTACCTTACTGGTTCAAATATAGTGCGCTCGATTTCCCCTAACTAGGTCAATAAGAGCGGAGTGTTAATTCCAATAGGCCTATTCACAATATTCGCGCTCACTCGCAAGTGACTAATGGTGCATGATGTAGGGACTTTGAACATGGCAAATACTTAGTGACAATAAAACATTCGGATATAGCATACAGTTCAAAGCATTTGTGTTCGGTTAAAAATATAGCATGTATCTCCCCAAGAGTTTGTAAAACAGTTAAAAGAGTAAAAGTGGGGCTATGAACTCACATGTTGCAATGATTAAGATGACAAAAGTGGATACCTGAAATATACGTGAATCTCGAAAATTAGCTATTATGAATGATATGATATGTAATGAGTTATGATATAATGTTATGCATGCATTTCGGATGTTATTTATACCATTTGTGAGTTTTGAAAATAATACTTATCGTCGAAAAATACTTCTCTTGACGTCTTGACCAATCAAAAATCACTTTACAAGTATTTACGTCAAAATGTCATCCTACAATGGTTTTGTAATGATTTATAGTGAAATTATCACTTTTCGTCGTAAAATAAAGTCGTTGGAAATTTTATGAAAGTGACAAAAATGGCTTCGAAAAGCTAGTCGTAAAATGGTGTACGTCGAACGTTAGGAAACGAACTCGACGGTTTTGGAAAGCTTGTATCAAAATCTAGAAGTTTTAGTACATGAGTTTTCGTCATAGAGGTCACGAACATAAAGATAATAGAGGTTAAACATGGTGATTTTGTCTAAAATGTGATTTAAAAGTGAGTTTCGGCAAAGTTTAAGCAACCGTAATATATTTATTACAATTCCGCTATACAAATGGTTAGTCGTTTTGAAAAATATGCTTAGTGATCTCGATTTTATTAGAAGGCATCTCGTTACAAAAAGTTCTACATCAGATAAAAACAAAACCTTCAACATGGTCGTTTTGGTTACCGTAACACTTGTCTCGTAAAATAATATAGTTTTACTAAAAATAATAGTTACGGCAATTTTATGAGAACGTGTATATCTTAGTCGTTTCAAATCCGTTTTCTACGTATTATACGTCCTTAGCTTCGTATCAAAGTATACTAATATATTTTTGATAAGTCGAAATAATTTGTAAAGCTTAAGGCTCGTTTTTGACTCGAATAAAGTAAAAATAGTATGCTGAAATTTCAGAAAAATATATATTTCGTCGTCAAACTTGAAAAATTCATAACTTCTTCGTTATAACTCCGTTTTATTCCGTTCAAGCGGCCACGGATTCGGTTTAAAGTATATTTTCTAAATATCAAGGCCAAAAATTCGTGCCTACTGTCGGATTTTCCAGAAAACAAAATAAGAACAGATCACTTTTTATACTTATCGAAAATAGTTTTTCTCGTACTAAACTATTCCAATCCCTTCAAATCAACTCCAAAGCTAATCTAATCCTACCATACACCTTCTTAGGGTGTCATGGGTTCCTAAGCATCATCAATACCAATATATACCAAGGGGATAATTATAGGATGACTTTATATATATATAACTCTAAAAATCATGTAAAAATGGTATAACTAACACAAGTCTTGCATGCTTGCTCCAAAAAAATGAAGAGATAAATATGAAATGAAAGTGAAATATGTAAAATGAAGTGATATGCTTACAAGTAAACTTGATGAGGTGCAAAGAACCAAGGTTTAACCTAAACACTCTAGGTTTTTATTTCAAAACCTTAATAAGAGTGTAATCTAGATTGTTATAAACTTGAGCTTGAAAATTTTTGAGGATCCCTTGTTAACACCTATGAGAAACCGGTTATGGAGAGGAAAGAAGCAAAAGAGAAAGAAACTTGATCTACTTCTTGAATAATTGAGGTGAGTGTATGAGTGCAAATATGATACTTGGAGTATATATATATCTATACAAGTTTGAAATTTTTTACCAACTAATAAATGAGTACCTCCCCCTTAGGGCCGGATTTTTGGGGGATTGGTTTCCCAATTATATATTTTTTTTTTTATAAAATGTATTATGTAAAACTTGTGTAAGTAAATTGTTTGTAGGAAAATGTAGTTAGGTGAAATATGGTGTAACTTGTATATAGTTGTGAAATTAGAGTAACATGAACAAAAAAAATAAGTTTTAATGGATCAAATAAAGTATAATGAGATCATAAAAATTGTAAAAATACATTTCTTGTAAAATTTGAGTGATATAATAATTATCGTGTAGTTTTTAAGAAAAGTGTCGTAATAATATAAATTTAACGTTTTATATACAAAATAAATTTAAAACACTAGGTAAACTCAAAATATTATTTTTACAAACTAAATGTAAGTATAAAAATATATCGGGATAATTTTTGGAAGTATCGGATTAAATGTTCAAAATAATAACTCACGCGATAACGTTTATTTAATATAAAATTTACGCGTTTAAGGCGAAATGCAATGTCATGAATGAACTAACATGATGCAAATGATGCTAATGAAATGTAGACTAAACTTAGCCCATATGAAATGTTCGTGATGATATGATCATGAATTCGCCGCTAAACCATAAAGGTTACGCGAATTTAGAACACGCAAACCTAGTTTACGATAATTGTTGAAATAGTGAACTTGAGAAATGACCTGAAATTGCGAGTTGTCACATTCGCCCATCCAAAAAGGAATTCAGTCCCTGAATTCAGTTCATGTTGGTCTCTACGGTTTAGGGTTTGATGTGGCAAACTTTCCCATTCTCGAGCAAAACCTTCAAAAGACTTTTTGGTAACCGATTTTACTTAATCTCACAACTCATCAAACAAGAACTGTCATGAGATTAGGCTAAATCTGTTTGAGTAACGGGTCTTTTGAAAATTTGGCTCGGTCATGGAATTGCTTACACATATAAGCCTACTACTCCCTTCATTGCATGATTCTTCCTGAATTAGACATAGGTGATCAGGCTATGTATAATTTAGGAGTAACTATGCAATGCTTGGACTAATCGACTCATATGATGTTTGGTGTTAAGTCAACTGGTGTAAAAATTGTGATAGGAAATGACAGGGCATTCTCCACATTAGAGTATGAGGAAATGATAATGGGATGGGAATTTAAAGGCATCCATGTGACAATCGATGTGAAATGAAAGTGAATAACTCGAAAAATGTACGTATAAATCGCATGTAAAGTGAACATGCACTTATGATGAAATGATGAGATGCTATGATGATGTAGTTATAGTCTAGGGTCAATGATGTAACCTAGTTCTCTATAACCGAAGCTCTGATGCCAATCTGTCACACCCCCAACTTACCTGTTTTGCAGCGGAATGGAATTCCTGGGGATTGACTGTCATAGCATCACAATCACAGTTATATTGAACGACCTAAAGTGTCGTTTGAAAAGAACATCGTTTGATTTAATAAAACAATCAGAGTTTACAAAGTATAGGTCCCAAAAGTTTATAGTTTGCGAAATATAAATATATTACAAGTCCAAACGATGGTTTTGAAAGAAAGTGCCATAATGTACAATGATGTAAGTCGACGCCGCGACTCAAAAGGGGTTCCTTAACCATGCCATGATGAGTATGCCTTAGATACCTGAGATAAAACATGCTTAAAAGGTCAACACAAAGGTTGAGTGAAATCCATAGGTTTAAGTAATTCGTTTGAACACAATCATCGTAGTGTGAGTTAAATCGTTTCACACTCATCGTTAAAACAAAATCGTATTTATTTCACTAAGTTCATGACACCAAAGCGTAACATCGCACCAATAAAAATTGGTAATCATCGTTTCATCGCCGCCCTAATAGGTAACTTGCCAAATTACCTTACTGGTTCAAATATAGTGCGCTCGATTTCCCCTAACTGGGTCAATAAGAGCGGGAGTGTTAATTCTAATAGGCCTATTCACAATATTCGCGCTCACTCATCAGTGACTAATGGTGCATGATGTAGGGACTTCGAACATGGCAAATACTTAGTGACAATTAAACATTCGGATATAGCATACAGTTCAAAGCATTTGTGTTCGATTAAAAATGTAGCATGTATCTCCCCCAAGAGTTTGTAAACAGTTAAAAGAGTAAAAGTGGGGCTATGAACTCACCTGTTGCAATGATTACGATGACAAAAGTGGATACACTGAAATATAGCGTGAATCTCGAAAATTACCTATTATGAATGATATGATATGTAATGAGTTATAATATAATGTTATGCATGCATTTCGTATGTTATTTATACCATTTGTGAGTTTTGAAAATAATACTTATCGTCGAAAAATACTTCTCTTGACGTCTTGACCAATCAAAAATCACTTTACAAGTATTTACGTCAAAATGTCATCCTACAATGGTTTTGTAATGATTTATAGTGAAATTATCACTTTTCGTCGTAAAATAAAGTCGTTGGAAATTTTATGAAAGTGACAAAAATGGCTTCGAAAAGCTAGTCGTAAAATGGTGTACGTCGAACGTTAGGAAACGAACTCGACGGTTTTGGAAAGCTTGTATCAAAATCTAGAAGTTTTAGTACATGAGTTTTCGTCATAGAGGTCACGAACATAAAGATAATAGAGGTTAAACATGGTGATTTTGTCTAAAATGTGATTTAAAAGTGAGTTTCGGCAAAGTTTAAGCAACCGTAATATATTTATTACAATTCCGCTATACAAATGGTTAGTCGTTTTGAAAAATATGCTTAGTGATCTCGATTTTATTAGAAGGCATCTCGTTACAAAAAGTTCTACATCATAGATAAAAACAGCCTTCAACATGGTCGTTTTGGTTACCGTAACACTTGTCTCGTAAAAATAATATAGTTTTTCTAAAAATAAAGTTACGGCAATTTATGAGCGTGGTATATCTTAGTCGTTTCAAATCCGTTTTCTACGTAATATACGTCCTTAGCTTCGTATCAAAGTATACTAATATATTTTTGATAAGTCGAAATAATTTGTAAAGCTTAAGGCTCGTTTTTGACTCGAATAAAGTAAAAATAGTATGCTGAAATTTCAGAAAATATATATTTCGTCGTCAAACTTGAAAATTCATAACTTCTTCGTTATAACTCCGTTTTAATCCGTTCAAGCGGCCACGGATTCGTTTTAAAGTATATTTTCTAAATATCAAGGCCAAAAATTCGTGCCTACTGTCGGATTTTCCAGAAAAACAAAATAAGGACAGATCACTTTTTATACTTATCGAAAATAGTTTTTCTCGTACTAAACCTATTCCAATCCCTTCAAATCAACTCCAAAGCTAATCTAATCCTACCATACACCTTCTTAGGGTGTCATGGGTTCCTAAGCATCATCAATACCAATATATACCAAGGGGATAATTATAGGATGACTTTATATATATATAACTCTAAAAATCATGTAAAAATGGTATAACTAACACAAGTCTTGCATGCTTGCTCCAAAAAAATGAAGAGATAAATATGAAATGAAAGTGAAATATGTAAAATGAAGTGATATGCTTACAAGTAAACTTGATGAGGTGCAAAGAACCAAGTTTAACTAAACACTCTAGGTTTTATTTCAAAACCTTAATAAGAGTGTAATCTAGATTGTTATAAACTTGAGCTTGAAAATTTTTGAGGATCCCTTGTTAACACCTATGAGAACCGTTATGGAGAGGAAAGAAGCAAAAGAGAAAGAAACTTGATCTACTTCTTGAATAATTGAGGTGAGTGTATGAGTGCAAATATGATACTTGGAGTATATATATATCTATACAAGTTTGAAATTTTTTACCAACTAATAAATGAGTACCTCCCCCTTAGGGCCGGATTTTTGGGGGATTGGTTTCCCAATTATATATTTTTTTTTTTTTATAAAATGTATTATGTAAAACTTGTGTAAGTAAATTGTTTGTAGGAAAATGTAGTTAGGTGAAATATGGTGTAACTTGTATATAGTTGTGAAATTAGAGTAACATGAACAAAAAAAATAAGTTTTAATAGATCAAATAAAGTATAATGAGATCATAAAAATTGTAAAAATACATTTCTTGTAAAATTTGAGTGATATAATAATTATCGTGTAGTTTTTAAGAAAAGTGTCGTAATAATATAAATTTAACGTTTTATATACAAAATAAATTTAAAACACTAGGTAAACTCAAAATATTATTTTTACAAACTAAATGTAAGTATAAAAATATATCGGGATAATTTTTGGAAGTATCGGATTAAATGTTCAAATAATAACTCACGCGATAACGTTTATTTAATATAAAATTTACGCGTTTAAGGCGAAATGCAATGTCATGAATGAACTAACATGATGCAAATGATGCTAATGAAATGTAGACTAAACTTAGTCCATATGAAATGTTCGTGATGATATGATCATGAATTCGCCGCTAAACCATAAAGGTTACGCGAATTTAGAACACGCAAACCTAGTTTACGATAATTGTTGAAATAGTGAACTTGAGAAATGACCTGAAATTGCGAGTTGTCACATTCGCCCATCCAAAAAGGAATTCAGTCCCTGAATTCAGTTCATGTTGGTCTCTACGGTTTAGGGTTTGATGTGGCAAACTTTCCCATTCTCGGAAAACCTTCAAAAGACTTTTAGGTAACCGATTTTTACTTAATCTCACAACTCATCAAACAAGAACTGTCATGAGATTAGGCTAAATCGGTTTGAGTAAAGGGTCTTTTGAAAATTTGGCTCGTTCATGGATTTGCTTACACATATAAGCCTACTACCCCCTTCATTGCATGATTCTTCCTGAATTAGACATAGGTGATCAGGCTATGTATATTTTAGGAGTAACTATGCAATGCTTGGACTAATCGACTCATATGATTTTTGGTGTTAGTCAACTGGTGTAAAATTGTGATAGGAATGACAGGCATTCTCCACATTAGAGTATGAGGAAAAGATAATGGATGGGAATTTAAAGGCATCCATGTGACAATCGATGTGAAATGAAAGTGAATAACTCGAAAAATGTACGTATAAATCGCATGTAAAGTGATCATGCACTTATGATGAAATGATGAGATGCTATGATGATGTAGTTATAGTCTAGGGTCAATGATGCAACCTAGTTCTCTATTACCGAAGCTCTGATGCCAATCTGTCACACCCCCAAATTACCTGTTTTGCAGCGGAATGGAATTCCTGGGATTGACTGTCATAGCATCACAATCACAGTTATATTGAACGACCTAAAGTGTCGTTTTGAAAAGAACATCGTTTGATTTAATAAAACAATCAGAGTTTACAAAGTATAGGTCCCAAAAGTTTATAAAGTTTGCGGAAATATAAATATATTACAAGTCCAAACGATGGTTTTGAAAGAAAGTGCCATAATGTACAATGATGTAAGTCGACGCCGCGACTCAAAAGGGTTCCTTAACCATGCCATGATGAGTATGCCTTAGATACCTGAGATAAAACATGCTTAAAAAGGTCAACACAAAGGTTGAGTGAAATCCATAGGTTTAAGTAATTCGTTTGAACACAATCATCGTAGTGTGAGTTAAATCGTTTCACACTCATCGTTAAAAACAAAATCGTATTTATTTCACTAAATTCATGACACCAAAGCGTACATCGCACCAATAAAAATTGGTAATCATCGTTTCATCGCCGCCCTAATAGGTAACTTGCCAAATTACCTTACTGGTTCAAATATAGTGCGCTCGATTTCCCCTAACGGGGTCAATAAGAGCGGGAGTGTTAATTCCAATAGGCCTATTCAAATATTCGCAGCTCACTCGCAGTGACTAATGGTGCATGATGTAGGGACTTCGAACTGGCAATACTTAGTGACAAAAAAACATTCGGATATAGCATACAGTTCAAAGCATTGTGTTCGGTTAAAAACGTAGCATGTATCTCCCCCAAGAGTTTTGTTAAACAGTTAAAAGAGTAAAAGTGGGGCTATGAAAACTCACCTGTTGCAATGATTACGATGACAAAACTGGAATACCTGAAATATAGCGTGAATCTCGAAAAATTACCTATTATGAATGATATGAAATTTATGAGTTATATATAAATGTTATGCATGCATTTCGTATGTTATTATATTACCATTTGTGAGTTTTAAAATAATATTTATCGTCGAACAATACGTTCTCTTGACGTCTTGACCAAATCAAATCACTTACAAGTATTTCGTCAAAATTGTCATCGCTACAATGGTTTTTGGTATGATTCATAGTGAAATTATCACTTTCCGTCGTAAAATAAAGTCGTTGGAAATTTATGAATTACAAAATTTGGCTTCGAAAAGCTAGTCGTAAAATGGTGTACGTCGACGTTGGAACGACAACTCGACGTTTTGAAGCTTGTATCAATCTAGAATTTTAGTACATGATTTTCGGGGGGGGTCATAGAGGTCACAGAACATAAACAATACTAGATTTAACATGTGATTTTGTCCCCCTGTAGATTTAAAGTGAGTTTCGCAAGTTTTAAGAGCACCGTAATATAAATTTATTACAAGTCCTGCTATACAAATGGTTATTCTTGTTTTGAAAAATAAATGCTTAGTGATCTCGATTATTAGAAGGCATCTCGTTACAAAAGTCTACATCATAGATAAAAAACGCCTTCAACATGGTCGTTTTGGTTACCGTAACACTATCTCGTAAAATAATATAGTTTATTACTACTAATAATAGGTACGCCGGCAAATTTTAGAACGTTTATGATCTAGTCGGATTCAATCCGTTTTCTACTTATGTTACGTCTTAGCTTCCGTATCACAGT
>OU343216.1:46473595-46575994 GCA_910596185.1 Chrysanthemum makinoi | reverse complement strand
GTTTAATCACGTGAAAGTGAAGTAAATAAATTAAACTATTGAACACTTTAGACTATAATCTATTTAGAAAAGTAAAAAACTATGTATAAACTATAATCTATTTAGAAAATGAGACAATAATGGTTTACTTATTAGACATTAGTAAAACACATGTATTTTTTTTTGCCTAAGCAAGTGAGATGGACTTAAAAGATTAAAAAAAAAAAAAAAAAAAAAATAAGTGAACTCGGATCGCGTGTCGATCTTACGATCCTACGTGCGATCCTACGATCTTACTTACGATCCTACCTCAGATGCGATCCTACCACGATCCTACACGATTTTGACTGGTGGGCACGTAAGATCGTACGATCTTACGTGTAAACTCGCGATCTTGACAGCTATGGGATAGACTACAAGGAAGCTAAAAAATGAGAAAAAAATCTTACTTGATAGGAATCAAGCAAGGGAACCTAAACGAGATAAAGATCTAACTAGCTATTCTATTCCCTGGCAGCGGCGCCAAAAACTTGATGCGTGTACAAAGCGCGTTCGGGGTCAAAGGAACTTCATTTTCTTGGAGCAAGTTTTTCAACCACCTAGGCAGTGAACCTAATCGTTGTAGCATAGTAATGGGTAAGCCTCGGGGATTGATATCGTTCTCTCAGGGAATAAGAATGCTAGCAAGAAATTTATGACGAGAAGGTGGGGGTTGAGGATGATTCTTTTTTTTTTAATCTTTTTTTAGATTTTTTTAGAAAGCTAAGGTAAATATCTCTGGGCAATTGGTTTGGGGGTTGGTACTTCTACCGATTACTCTACTTGTCTAATTATCTAATTATCTAATTATCTATGGGTAGCTATGTCGATTTGATGTGTGCTCGTATGACGATTAAAAATATGTTTACCTAGATACTATTACTTCCTAGTTATCTTTTATTGGTCGATTGAATTGTCACACCTTATCTTAATCGTTTTTCCTAGGCGTAGGGTATGTGTAGTCCCTAGTTCTTTGAGGTTATCTCTCGGGTTTAGCATACGAAATCGGCTAGCACTTAAGCTATTTCATTCATAAGCCCCACTTTCATAAAGCATAGTCAAGCATTAAACAAAACGAATGATGCCTAGTTGCACTCCTAAGCCAATTTACAATTAAGATAAGAAACAACCTAACAATAATCAATAACTAGGTTTCATAGATCTAAGCAAACACACAAGAAATTTAGCTAGCCATGGTAAACAAGAAAGCATACACATAATCAATTGAAGACATAATGATACTTTGGATTAAAATACTTATCTAGATGCGTAAAATAGGGTTTCAGACCCTAAGATACTGTCCAAATTGGACTACAAACAATTTAGGGTTTTTACTCCAAAAGTCTACCTCCTTAAATGCAGAAAAATCAAATTCTATATATAGATTTACACTTGCAACGGCATCACCTTTTGCGTGGAATGCCGTCAGCTCGCTGTCATTAGTTTTCGTCTTGGCCAAGTCATCAATGGGACGAAGTCACCTTAGAGTTGTGACGCCGTCAGTATTATGTTGGGACGTCGTCTTGGTTCTGGATCTGGGCCGTCGGATATGAAAATTCTGAGTGATGCCCTTTTTCTTCACAAGGTGACGCCGTCAGGTTGTATGAACAAAATTTCCACTGAGCCGTCTACTGCATGTTTTGATCAAGTCTTTATAGAGGGACGGCGTCGCCCTTTGATTGGGACGCCATCCGGTTCTGTTTCAGCAGCTTGAGTGGCTTCGATCTTAACTTTGCCATTTTCTTCATGTACTTGCTCCTTTTCGTCCAAAAATGCTTCATTCCAGCATTTTGCTTCCAAGAGACCTAAAAAGTGAAAAGGAACGAAATTAAGCACTAACAGATTTAAAAGTGGTCGATTAAGGGCTAAATAACCCCTAAAAGCATACGTTTTAAATACTTATTAGATACATTAAAACTTACCAATTTAAAAGAAACAATAATGATGATTGAAATGGTTGATTCTTCTAAAGCTATACCTCGGGAGGTTGTTGATAATGTTCTTCTAAAAATTGGTAAATTCCTTTTTCCTACTGATTTTGTGGTTATTGACATGGGCAAACAAGAGAATTACAACTCAATTGTTGGAAGGCCTTTTCTTGCCACTTCTCGAGCGCATATAAAGGTTTTTGAAAAAGAAATTTCTTTGGGAACTGAAGGGGAAAGAATTACTTTTAGCATGAATGAACAATTGAATCCCCGATTACAATTTTCAAAAAAGGTTGATGTTGTCAATGTTCCATCTCTCGACCTGCCTTTATGCTATGACCTTGAAACTAACAATTGTAGGCAAGATATTGATAGTTGTAAACATGAACAGGAAAAGATTGACCCAAATGGGGGAATCAAGGAAGCTCCGGACCTTATCAAGCATTGCTACGTCCCTATAATGGCAGATCATGATGGATCAAAGAAAGCATGGCCCACGTGTAACCCTTTTCATGAATATTGTAATAGGGATATGAAGGTGGAAGAATGGACGTACCCTCACGAGATTGAGAGACATGACATAAAGTTTGGGAATTTGTCCTTTGAAGATTGGTACAAAGAGAGGTTTGGAGACTCGAACATCAACACTGGTTTGATCAAACAACTAAAATGAGATTACAATGAATATCATCTTACAAAGACCAATAGTGAAAGGTCAAACACGAGTGCCACCATTAATGATGGCAATACTTTAAATGAGGACGACAACTACGAAAAGTCATGTCCATCATTCAATGAGTGGCTCTTGCAAAAATTGGTAAGCCACCGTAAAGCTCCATGGCTTTGAGTCTAACTTAAAGACTCGTTAATAAAGAAAAGTGCTCTTTCGGGAGACAACCCGAATTATCCCTTTTATTAGTTTTATTTCCATTTCTGTTGGGTTTTGTGTTTTTAACCATTTTTGCTGGGAATCAGAGAAGTTTGCTGCAGCAGCTAAAACGGGGACAAGGTATGTCCATCAGTTACGCCATAACTAACCCCATTAATTACGCCATAACACTTCTCCAGTAGCGATCTTCCCATAGTATTACCAATTACAGCGTAATCCCATGCAATGGTTATTCCGTAGCTACACTCAAGTAGCGTCTACCAGGTGTTGCCATAATTACGGCGTAACTCCTTCTAGGAGTTACGACATAACTATCCTCAGTATTAATTTTTTCTTTTTAAAACACAATAATCTTGTATTAGCTTTCAAATGAACTTTGTGGGTATGTTCCCTGTAAGCCCTCAGGAGACTACACTAGTTCACTTGGGACACCAAGTGGTTTAAAAGGCTTGTTGCATACGCTAAATGCAACCCCGATTCCTACGAAATAGAGATAGATTTCTTTTTTTTTTATTTTTCTTTTTTAGAATTATGCTTATTGGTAGTGTGATTTCAGGGAATTAAGTTAATTCGTGGATGCTTAAGCGAAGGCACGATTCTTTTTGTGGGCCTTCTTTCTTTTTAGGAGCGAATTTCAAGGAAGTTCTCGCTCTAATTCTACTTTCTCTTCACCTTTATTTACACATTTAGTAAAAAAGGGACTTTGTACATTTCAAGTGGGGGGACGGGAGTAGAATTATCTCTTGAACTTTATTTTGCCCTCGTTTTTCTAGTTTATTTTGAAAATTATGCCATTTTTAAAATTTTGACATGTTTTTCTTAACCTAACTAGATTAGAGCGTAGCCAAGCAAATTATAACCCTTGATATTATATGGTGAGATTAGCCTTATTCGTTTCCAAATATTTGCCTCAAATCCACCAAATTATGAGTGTGCCGGTAGCTTGTAAACTTTAGAACTTCGCCTTTGGATCATTTCGAGACCATAGACGAGGTATGTTCAGTTAGCTTAATGTATTTGGATTATTCAGTTTAAGAAGGCAATATTATAGGATTATCACCCAAACAGCCTATCCTTCTGTGTCTATCGATTAGTCACCTCGATTTCTCGACCCCCATGTTAAACCCTTTTGTTGCACTCACCTTTAGTGCAAGATACCCCTAGATACACCGTCTGAGCCATTCATTTCATTTTGTTCACCCAACATATATGTTTCGATACACCCATACACCTTAGCCTACCGTGTAGTCTTAATTTGTGATTGGGAACTCACTGTTTGCCTAAGTTCAAGGTTCAAGTGGAAAGGTTCGGGAATCACGTTTTTTCAAAGACATATATTTGAAGATCATTGAAGACCCCCATATTCTCATATTGTTCATCTCAAGTGGGGGGATGCTATGTTTAGTTATGAAAAAAATATGTATATGAAGTGATTCGAGAAAAAAAAGAAAAAAAATAGTTATAGTTACTTGTTGATTGTAAAAGTGCAAAATATAAGCACTATGTTTAAGAGCTTATAAAAGATTTAGTGTCGAGGAGGCCACCTCGGTCACATTTGAAGAATGAAGTTGGTAATTATTGCGCCAACAGTTGAAGAACAAGTAATGTGCCCATCATGACGTCCTCTAATGGCACATCTACTTGATATATCATGATCCTGTTTCATAGCTTTGAAAATTGAACTATGATGAATGGTAAGTGGTGATGACTTGGTTATAGGTTTAGACTATTTGCTTGTTATTTTTACTTTACACCAATTATATCCCATGTCTTATCCTACCCTTTAGTCGTGAAGCGTGTCTAGGTGATGAAGCAGGCAACCTTTGGTGTCTTGGACATGGATTTGGTCATGTATCATTTATTTTGTCCACTTCGCCGTGACATGTTAGTAATGACGATTCACCCTTAACCTTTATCGTGTCTACCCATATTGCCTTCAAGAATTGTTTAGTTCTTAACTCTAGTGGTGGAGATTTGTGTAACTGCCAAGCTTATGATAGAATACATGCTATGACTGTGCTTTGAGTGATCACCCTAAAATTGACACTTAGAATAGTTGAGAGATTTGAGTGTTTTGTTCCCATTTTGTGAGGTGTTCGGCTTTGTTTTATTCTAGCATAAGGGATTTTTAAACTTACATTTTCCAGGTAATAGGAGATGTGTTTTTAGAAATTTATCTAATAAAGTCTACTTGAGGGCAAGTAGAGTTCAAGTGGGGGGATATTTAATGACATCAAATAGTCCTGAATATTAAGTGTCAATTTCCCCAATAATGCTCGTATTTTATATCATTTATATGGATTTACGCTTGTTTTCCTCTATATTTCAATTTCAGGTAATTTACAAGCATTGGAGCTAAATAGACGCGTATTTGGAGAGTTTATTGAAGATATATGATAGTATGGCCGTTTTGAAGTGATTACGGCGTAACTCTTCTCTCACATTACGCCGTAACTTTTGCGTGACTCAGAAGGCCAGTTCAGCAGCAGATTACGGCGTAACTCCATCTAAGGATTACGCTGTAACACATTAGGTCAGATGATGTTCCACGCCGCTACAAGCTATGCTGTAACTCCCTACGATTATGGCGTAATCAAGTCAAAGTAACCTGTATTAAAGATACAGTGTAACTCATTCCATGTGTTACGCCGTAACCAGCTTTTCTAGAGCATTTTACAAAGATATCAAGGTTACGACGTAACTCTCAGCTTAAGTTACGCCGTAACTAGATCTGGCATATATATACCAGCCCTAAATTCTGTTTTTCACATCATTCACTCCACACCACAAAGCAGAGAACGTGAGTAGGGGACTGAAGGCAGATCTTGAGGAGCATACGGAGCCATCTCCAAGGGAGAAATTACCCCCTAACGATAAGCATTAGCGATTTATCATTTATTTTTACTTTCAATTCATGTATTTCATTGTGTCAAACGTTGAATTGATTGTTTCATTTAATATGATCGGCTAAGCACCTTTGGTGCTAGCCTAGTTATGATTCCTTAATTGTTATGTTTATGTTTACATTGCTTCCGTATAATTGTTTCTAGTGTATGCATGCATAGTTTGTTGGTAGCTACCCTTGTTTCGGTAGTTTTGAATTGCAGTAGTGTATGGTTGCTTAGGAGAATTGACCAACTGACCCTAAGTAGGTAGATTGAGTAGGAAGCGTAAAAATTGACCAACTGACGACCCTTCTTCGCTTGTGCGAACTGACCAAATAATCACCTGCCTTTTGGATGAACTTAAGAAGTTAGGGATAAGTTTCTAAGATGCTAGCGCTCGGGCACTCATTGTTATGAATCTTTCATGTAGCGGAACTTAATGACTTGGCTTAGGGGACTAAAAACAACTTGACTTTCAAGGGTAGTAGCTTGATCTCCGGTGGAAACTTTTGCTGATAGGTTTGGAAGCACTGACCAAATTCTGTCCTAGCGACCTAAATCCCCACTTGAAGCAATTGGATGTAATTAGACGTGAACATAACTTGATAGGATGAGTAACTAGGTTAGCACACTTCTCCTCTATTGATCACAAAGTTTGCCTTTATTTGCTTTCTTTCATTTCTTTTTTTATTAGTTAATTAATTATTTCAAAACCATTAAAACCAGTGACAATTAGACTTAGTTAGAATCCGCTCACATAGCTGTTGAGATGACCTCAGTTTTACCATTTACTACACTACACACGATCGGGTACATTTCCCGTTAGTGCATAAGGTAGACCATAGGTAAACGAGACAGTTATAAATATTAAAACCTTGTCAGTAAAACCTGCATCAGGGCATTTATATTTAAACCAAGCCCCATGGGTTTGCTACATTAGCCATGGGCTTTAACTAAACATACAAGCCTTAGCAATCTAATACAATAATTAATGACCGACACATTAATAATGATTACAAGTAATCCCAAAAATCTCCCCATAAGGGTTGGTCATTCAAGTTGTTGTCATTCTAGTCTTTGTAGATTGCTTGACGTCCTTTAATCTTCGACATTCTTTAGTGGTGATGTCTTTAATCTTTAATTCTTTGTTCTTTGTTCTTCTTGTGATCAGATAATGTAGTTGTCTACCTTTCATCAACGTCTTTTTCTTGGTGTCTTTACGCCTTTCAACATGTTCATACTTCTTTTAAATTTGGATCTTTGTACTTATGTAGTTCTTACTTTCATTGCTTTGATATTTTTCTTTTCACTTTGTAGATTCATTAACTTTTCTTGATCTTTATCGTTCTTTATGATGTTGGTATGAGCATGTGGAAAATGATGTGATATTGCTTATAATGATGGTGGTAGAGGTCTTTCCGGGAACTCCGGGTCTTTATGAATACCTGCATGAAAACAGTTAATAATAAAGTTCTCGACGTAAATGTTCAGATATTTTGTACAGCTACATCCCAGATCGCTGGCGCGTTCTTTGACAAATCTCATACCGGATGGTCATTGGCATGTCCCCGTACTAAATATCTTCACACAGTCATTGTGAGCCGCTGGAGTATACCAAAGTATCACTCCACGACTGTAGACCATCTGGAATCACCACGAACACTAAGCGTAATCCATGAAGGATTACCTAAGTGACCTGCTGTCAGGGCTGTTTGATGTTGACCTTGGCAAGAATTTCCATTAAATCACTAAGGATCACATGTATAAATCCTCTAATAAATGTTCGACCAGATTGCTAGGATCTACGTAGGACTCTAGAATTTACAACTTGGGTTCTTATTGTTGAACATCAACTGTAGAAATGTTAAGTGTTTGTAAGAGATCTTTTGATGAATCTCGTAGGTCTAGACTTGATTTGTGCATTTTGTTTTAGTAGCTGGAGACCGGAGTAGTGTCTCCTGCTTCAATACCAACAATTCTCTGAGTGAGAGGTCGATAGATTATGAAAGGTTCCCCGTGAGAATGAAACAAATCCTTTTTAGAAGACTTGAGTGGCTAGAAGGTTAAGTGCAGTACGTCACTGGGTCCCTGAAATCTTGTCTTCAATACAGGTATCATCTTTGTGACGACCAGTAGCAGATGAATTGAACTCGATTTCTATCATAAGTTGATTATGGAGGATATTTCTTTTCACCCTTTTCTCATAACATTTCTTTGTAATTCTTTAACCCCTTCTTTCTCCTTTCTCACATTACTCATTTTTTCAATTATATCTAAGGACTTTCTAGTTCTAAGCTATTGGTGTTGTCCTTGGGTACATCCTTCCGACTCTGGCCGATCATAGGACGTATTTCCTATCCTTAGTCACCCTATAACCCCATGACTATCCTATGTTGCCATAAACCTTTTCTTAAAAATCTCTCAAAGTGTTTATGATTATTAAAACATTGTTGGGATAACGTGTAACTATTATTCAAGTACCGATCATTAGTATTGTAATGGGTTGCTAATTAGGCTTATATATTTGTAATTAGTTCTAGACTTATGTAGTAAGTTCATGAGGCTATGCAAGGCCCAAACAAACACACGGAACAGACTAGAAGTGTTGCCCTAGCTACCTTTCCTATAAATACATTATAAACCCTCTGACGAGGGTGTTGGTTCATTTCATAATACACTTCAGGTTTCATTATTCATGTGTGTGAAATAATCCGACCACTCTATCCTTTGTCTCTTCTTATTTACATCTAAACATACTTGTGTTATATTATTATAGTGACCTAACAGTCGTATCAATCTCCAAATAGTTGTTTGGAACGTGTTTTGGTTTCATTTTTGGTTATATGTAACAAGTTCTTCACGTTTTCTACCTTTCTTACGCGTAAACTTTGGTTTTGGCACTCAAAGCTTGAAGATTGGAAAGTTTAAGGTTTCTATAGTGTTTAGACTCTTAGTTTTGGAAAAAGCTTTGGAACTTTAAGTGTTTAGAATCGTTTTTCACTCGTTTCTTAAGTGTTCATCAAGTATACGAATAAGCTCAAATTTCACTTAGGTGTTAAAGTTTAAAACTTTCTTGTTATTTAAGTGTTATTGAAGCTATTTCATCAAAAGAATCATGTGTACAACATGTTTTAGAGCTTAAAAAGTCGTTTTGCTGATCTCTGGTGAGTTTACGAATAAACAAAACCCTATTCTTACGAGTAAGCAAAATCCTTATCTTACGAATAAGCAAACCCTGATTTTACGAATAAGCTTTACGAACAAGCCAGAGTTTACGAATAAGGAATCATACGAACAAGGAATTTTCATCAGAATCTTCAAAGTTATTTGTGACTAAATATTTCCTTTGCTTGGATAAGCTTGTGAAATACTTCGACTTGTGGATATCTTTCTTACTTGGACAGGTTTGAAAGAGTTTTGGTATTTAACCTATTCTTACGAATAAGGTCAATACTTACGGGTAAACTTTACAAATAAGATAATATCTTACGAGTAAGGTTCTTTACAAATAAGTCTTGAGTTTATGAATAAGATTACGTTTAAGCCACAACAGTTTACGATTAAGACCATCTTATGAGTAAGAGGAAGTTTATGACTAAGAAGCAGTTTACGAGTCAGCACCATCAACCTTACGACTAAGGAGTTGACGTATAAGACCAAGTTTTAACAACAAATCGTGTTTCAATCATCTACAAAGATCCATCATCAACACATGTTTAAAGATGTATCAACCGACATATTCAAACTACTTTCCTCACAATATCCTCAACAACAACAACAATATCCTCAACAACAATTCCCGCAGCAAAGACAACAACAAGTTTATCAACTACAACAAACATTTGTACAACCACAACTACCACAATTCCCTCAACAATTACCTCCACAACAACCTCAATATACTAACAATTTTCAATATCTACCTCAATATTTTATGCAATCATCTACTATGACACAAAAGGAACGTCATTGGTTTGCAAAGATGTGTGAGGCTATCATCAGTCAACAATCAATTCATGAAGTTGGATCTCTTGATAGACCTCCAATGCTCACTCCCGGAAACTATGATTAATGGGTCAGTCAGTTCTTTAGGCTCCTCGACCTTAAGAAACCTCATTGAAAATATTTGAAGAAGGTCATCCTTGAAGGTCCTTTTCAAATGGCAACTGTGACGATTCTCGACGATCCAATGGCTAATCCATCAAGACTTGACACTACTTCCATTGTCCTTGAGACTCAACTGACTGTAGAAAAAATACTTCACCAAGAAGCTGATGAGCTCGCAATGGAATATATTCTTCTAGGATTACCCAATCCAATTCTTTGCAGTTTTGATGCTCAGAAAACTTCTAAATACATGTGGGAACACGTTCGTATCTTAATGAAAGGCACTGAACTCAATCAAGAGGACATGGAATCAAAACTTTACCTCTCATATGAAATGTTCATGATTGATCCAGGGGAGTCATTAGATTCATACTATCATCGGTTCACCAACATCATCAATGATTTAGATAGACACAACATAATTTTGCCCAAAATTGCAATAAACACAAAGTTTCTAAGTTGTCTGGGTCCGGACTGGGAGAAGTATGTCACATTCATCCGTCGTTAAGAACCTTCACAATGGTAAGTATGGGTTGTTGTATGATTATTTGAAGCACCATGAGAAGGAAGTGGACAAAGATCGAGCACTCCATGGAATCTATGCACCTTTACCAAATGCTAATTCACTTGCTTTGATTGCCTAACCTTTTGCACCACAATTTCCTCAATTCCCACAGTCGAATAATACTTTTGTCCAGGAACAACAAGGCTTTACTTACCCTCAACAGACAACATCTGCCCAAATCACTCCATATGATCCTTCACAGCAATCAAATGATACTCAACTTGTTCCTTACAGCAACAACTCTGATTCAGCACTTTACAGTGAAACCCAGAATGACGATGAAGAAGCATTCAAAACGTTGAATCAAGGATTTGCACTAATTGCTCGTGCCTTTGGGAGATTTGCAAACAAATCCAAAAATCGTCTTCGTACCTCATCCATTACAAGGAATCAAGCTATTGTTCAGAATGGAAGGGTTGAAGTTTAGAATCGTAATAATGGACGTCCGATGAGAACTGGTAGCTATATGGGTAGTGTAAAACCCGGAAAAATCGCGTAATTATATTTGCGTCTAATTTAAAATTTATTAACTCGAGCTACTAATTGATCTAAAATATTTAATAAATATTTGAAATAATACTTTTAATTTGGTGACATTTCAGAAATTAGTAATAAGCTTAAATATAATCAAATAATTACCTAAACTAATCCTATAACTAATTTAAATAAATAAAATTATATAATATCCCTAAAATAATTACCCATGTTCGGCCCAGCCTTCCCCCCTCCCTCTTTTGACCGACCTATTAGTGATAAACACAAATCCTCACATCAATTTATATGATTTCGTATTTATTAGTTTTCTAAAACAAAACACGTTTTCTTCCTATAAACCGGTTATCCCTTTTTCCCTCCTCACCAATTCGACCAACACACTCACACACTCACTCAGACACATCCACACACACACGATTTGGAGGCTGTGGAATCAAGGAGAGGGCTGCCAAGGAAGGAAAAAATTAGTTTCAAATCATTGTAATCTAATTTTCCTTGAAACCGCAAACTAGGTGATTGTTTTCATATTTATTTTGATTAATTTGGCTCATATAAAATTATTTGGGTAATTTTTCTGTAAACCCTAACCTACGATGATGCTAAAAACGAATTTTTAATGATTATATGGTGCTCGGTTTGATTTATAAAAATTATTGAAACTAGTGGTACATTATAGGGGTCGATTAGGGTTTCCTTGAATGAAAACATTTTTAATTTTGTACTCAGTGGGTAAAAACGTGTGAGACCAATTTTAGGGTGTTTATGGTACTCTAATACACGTGCATGATGATCGGTAAAACCATGGGTATGGTTTTGGCGTCGTTATAAATTTATATGTGTCGGGTTGGAAATTATGATTCCATGTTAGGCTATTCCAGAAATTTATTGTTTTGTAAACTATATAATAAATTTTTAACGACACATATTTGGGTGGGTTTTGATTCTAGGATTTAGTTTAACCTCTGTACTACTTGTGTGTCGAGTTTCAGGGTCATTGGTGATCGGGAAGACACCCGTTTGATTTTTAAAAGTTAACATGCCAAAACTGATATACGGTTCTGGGAATTCAGCCAACTTGTGAGATTTTTCATAAATTAAGGGTGAGGTCTAGGAAGCCCAGATTTATGTATGATGTTAACTAATGTCTTAACTAATTTCTGGAATTTCTGGGGATTTTTTGGAATAGTTTAAATAAGGTTTAAAAATGCAAACTTACAGAGTGTTAAAAGCTGTGAATTCTGGAACCGTTTATGAAAACGAATTTTTATAAAATACTTAGGCATGTCTATAAATTCTACGAAAATTCACATAAAATACTCGAGATATATAGGTAGTTCTGTGTCAAATTGGGGGACCTGAATTGATGCTTAGCTATTTTATTTAATTGGTAGAAAACAGGTCTGATGGAAAGTAAATAAATATGAATATGACTTGAATACATGTTTTAATATTTTGTATACATAAGTGTTTGTAAATTAACTCGGGATGCATGTAACCTTATGAACTTGTGTAAATGACTACTAAACCACTAAAAGGATATTTGGCGACCTCTAATATACATTTGGACCTTGGTACGATTTATGGTATATGAAACCCTAATTAATTACGAATGCGGGTAAAGTTTACGTGTTTTGCAAATAATAACATAATTACACATTAAACCCTAAAATTTGTTAAATGACACTTAAAACCTTAAAATATGATAAGTTGTCATATCTGATCCTAATTTGAAGAATTATGAATTATACATTAACTTATTCAATTCAAAAAGATACTAAAACAAGAAACTTGCTAAAAGTGGAAACTTACTAAAAAATGGAAAGCCGTCTAAAATGGGTAATCTGATTATAATAAACGTTATTTAATTCATATAGGTTCCGTGAAGCGGGAGTGATCATCTTGTGAACTTCTTTTCTTGTTTACTTGCTTTGAATAAGGTACATATATTCTGACCTTTCTCTTAAGGTTTCTCATGATCTCTTACACATCTCTTGATCTTTAGCTATTTTGATTAAGAACCTTGAACTGTTTTATGTGAACCTTTGAATTGAGCCTTTACTATGAAACTTTGCTATGAACCTTTAATTATGAACGTTTGATTATGCTATTCTGATTACTTAGACAGTTGTCAAACTTTGACCTTGCCTTTTGACCCTTCAGTTTAATACCCAAGCCGTTTTCCTAGCCATGAAGGTAACATGGCCATGTCATTGATGCACCAATTGTCACACCCCCAAATTACCTGTTTTGCAGCGGAATGGAATTCCTGGGGGTTGACTGTCATAGCATCACAATCACAGTTATATCGAACGACCAAAAGTGTCGTTTTAGAAACACATCGTTTGATATTAATATAAAACATACAGAGTTACAAAATAGGTCCCAAAAGTTGATAAAGTTTGCGGAAATATAAGTTTACCTGAAAATACATTGCTAAAACGGTCAACACAAAGGTTGGTGAGAAATCATAGGTTTATGAAAAATAATTTATACGAACACACAAGTATAGACCATATATGACAAACATGCCACATAAAAATGTTACAATTGCTGTAAGTCCATGACACCGAAACTAGACTGATTATGATGTTCGCCCCAACAGAGTGTTTTCCAAACAACTCAAATAATGATATTAAATGAAATGCATCCGTCCGGTTGGAAACCACCAACCCGGATGGAGGAGTCACCCTCGATAGATCTATCCACTCACCCTCGCTTCTATGAAATTAACGGTTCATGTTATATAATGGGGACATTAAATTGGCATGAGGCAACTTAAGCAATGTAATGAATTTGATATACTTGGTATCGTAATAAAAATGATGTGCAATGTATTATCCCCCGTAGGTTTGAAAATAAGTATAAACGTATACAACGGGGCTATGAAAACTCACTTGATGAATTGATGCGATGACAAAAGTGGTTACACCGAAATGTAGCGTGAATCTCAAACTCGACCTATTATGAATGTTATGATACATAATAAGTTATGATGTAATGTTATGCATGCAATCGGATGATATCTATACCACTTATGAATTTTTGAAAATAATACTTTTCGTCAAAAATATAATCTTTTAACGTCTTGACCATTTTTAAATTACTACACATGTAATTACGTTGAAATGATATCCGACGATAATCATTTAGTGATTTATTAAGAAATTACAACTTTTCGACGTAAAATAATGTCGTTGAATTATTCATGATAGTGACAAAACGGCCTCTAAAAACTAGTCGTAAAATAGTGCTCATCCAGTATTAGGAAACATACTCAATGGTTTTGGCTAGCTTGTATCATTATCTCAAAGTTTTAGTACATGAGTTTCCATCCTAGGGGTCTCGAACAAAAAGAAAAATATAGGTTAAGTATGGTACTTGTGTCCCAAAATATAGTTTAAGGATGGTTTTTGGCAAATTTTTGAGTAGCCATAATTAATTCATTACAACTCCGCTAATCAAACAGTCGGACAGTTTGGAAAATATACTTGGTAAACTCACTTTTATTAGAAGACTTTACTTTATAAAAAGTTTCACATCATCGTTAAAAACGTCCTCCAAAATGGTCTCTAGTTTTGCCGTAATACTTGCCTATTAGAAATAATATAGTTTTTCTTATAAAATTAAGTTACGTCAACTTTTTGTAAATGTATATAACTCAATCATTACAAATCCGTTTTCAACGTTTTAAAGGTCCTTAACTTTGTATCAAAGTATACTAGTATATTTTTGATAAGTCGACATAATTTATAACGCCTAAGTTCCATTTTTGACTCGTACAAAATAAATATAGCTTGAAAAATTCATAACTTCTTCGTTATAGCTCCGTTTTAATCCGTTCAAGCGGCCACGTTTTTGTTTTAAAATGTATTTTCTAATTATCTAGGCCAAAAATTTTTATCCACTGTCGAATTTTCCAGATTTTAAAAATAAGGACAGACCCTTTTGCAAACTTGTCGAAATGAGTTTTTCTCGCGTCAAACCTATTCTAACCCATTCAAAACAACTCCGAAGCTATTCTAATCCTACCATACACCTTCTTAGGGTGTCATGGGTTCCTATACATCACCAAGTGTGATTTATAACAAGGAATAATTATAGGATGTCAATATATATATAACTCTTAAAAATCAAATAAAAAGTGGTATAAACCTCATGAGACTTGCATGTTTCTCAAATAAAATGATATGATCATGAAAATAAATATGAAATAACAATATGAATATGGATGCTTACAAGTGATATGATGAGGTTTAAGGACAAAGGGTTTTTCCTAATCACTTGAGGTTTTTATTGCAAAACCTATACAAGAGTGATACCAGTGTAATAAAATCTTTGTCTTGAAAAAAAATATGGTGATCCTCCTTGATCTTTAGGTGTTGCCGGTTTTGGAAGAGAGAAAGGAAGAGAGGAATTTGCTTTTTCACTTTGAGATATTAAAATGAATGAGTTTGTTAAATTGTATAATACTTGTACAATTAGATATTTATCAAAACTCAATGACTCACCCTCCCCTTGTCGACAAGGGGAGTTAGTCATTCACTTATATATATATATATATATATATTTTTTTTCTAAATGTATTATGTAATAACATGTAAGGTTAATTGAAGATAAGTGATAAGTTAATTACACATTTGAATATTTAGGGTAGCGTTAAATAAAAATAACTTTTAACGGGTCAAGATAAAATATATTAAGGTCATAAAAATTATAAAAATACATTTCTTGCAAAATTTGAGCGAAATAATAATTATCGTGTCGTATTTAATAAAAACGTCGTAATTATATAAATACAACAATTTATTTACAAAATAAATTTAAAACACTGGGTAAACTCATAATATTATTTTTATAAACTTAATATGAGTATAAAAATATATTGGAATAATTTTTGAAAGTAGTGGATCAATTGTTCAAAATAATAAATTACGCGATAACGTTTATTTAATATGAAATTATACGGTTGATGTAAAATGCAAAACCATGAATGAATTAATATAATGATAATGATGATAATGATATGTAGACTAAACTTAGTCCATATGAAATGTCCTTTATGATTATATATGAATTCACAGCTAAACCATTACGGTTACGTGAATTTGATGCTCGTAAACCTAATTTACGATAAATGATAAATGATGAAGCATGAGTAATGTTCTGAAATATGACCTGAAAAATACAATTGTCACATTCGCCCATCCAAAAAGGAATTCAGTCCCTGAATTCAGTCCTTGTTGGGTCCTACATTGTTGTCGGTGAAAAGATGAGGATATTTGAGGCGTATCTGGTCTTCCCGTTCCAAGTAAACTTCGAGGACCTCTTCGAGAATTCCAGCGAACCTTCACAATAGGAATACGACTCTGTTTCAACTGCTTGACCTCGCGGTCCATAATTTTTACAGGTTCCTCCACAAAATTAAGTTTATCGTCGAGTTGAATTTCTTCCAATGGAATAACAAGTGATTCGTCCGAAAGACATTTCTTCAGGTTTGAAACGTGAAACGTGTTGTGTACATGACCAAGTTCTGTCGGAAGATCAAGTCGATAAGCTACAGGGCCGACTCTGCTCAAAATTTTGAATGGCCCAATGTACCTCGGGTTCAACTTCCCGCGTTTTCCAAATCGTACCACGCCTTTCCAAGGCGATACTTTCTAACATCTGCGTAACTTTTCTGTCGACTCCTGGCAGTTCTGAGTCTATCTCTGATTTGGACTATCTTTTCTGTTGTTTCCCGTACCATTTCTGGACCAGTGAGTTGTGCGTCTCCAACCTCGGCCCAACAAACAGGTGATCGGAATTTTCGACCATAAAGTGCCTCGAATGGTGCCGCTTTTATACTGGTGTGATAACTATTGTTGTACAAGAATTCAATCAATGGCAAATGGTTAGCCCAACCATTTCCAAAATCAATAACACATGCTCTCAACATATCTTCCAATGTTTGAATTGTCCTTTCACTTTGGCCATCGGTTTGTGGATGATATGCTGTACTCATCTCTAATTTGGTTCCAAATGAATCTTGTAATGATTTCAAGAAATTTGAAGTGAATCGACTATCTCTGTCGGAAATGATGGAAATTGGTGCTCCATGCCTTGAGACTATTTCCTTGACATAAAGTCTAGTCAGTTTCTCCATGGAATAAGTCTCTCTAATTGGTATGAAATGAGTTGATTTGGTAAGACGATCGACAATTACCCATATAGCATCGTAACCTCCCGATGTCTTTGGAAGTTTCGTGACAAAGTCCATTGTAATGCGTTCCCATTTCCATTGGGGAATCTCTGGTTGTTGGAGTAACCCTGAAGGTTTCTGATACTCGACTTTTACTTTAGAACAAGTAAGACATTTGCTCACATACGTAGCAATCTCCGCTTTCATGTTAGGCCACCAATAAAGTTTCTTGAGATCCTGATACATCTTATCAGATCCTGGTGAATAGAATACTTTGACTTATGGACTCATGCATAATCAATTCTGATCCCGCCATAAAATGGTACCCACATTCTTTCCTTGAAGCATAATACTCCATCTGCTCTCTTTACAAAGCCATTCGCATTTTCAGGCATACCATAAAGATTTTCACTTGGTCGGTTTTCCTCCTTAAGTGCCTCAATTTGTGCCTCGAGTATTCTTGATGGTAAAGGTGAACTGATCGTCATTCCTAATGATCGAACTCTTAAAGGTTTGGGTATTTCTTTCCTGCTAAGAGCAGCCACAACATTGGCTTTTCCGGATGATACTTGATTTCACAATCATAATCGCTGAGTAATTCCAACCAACGACGTTGTCTCATGTTAAGTTCCTTCTGATCAAGAACATATTGTAATCTCTTGTGGTCCGTAAACACTGTTCACTTTGTACTGTAAAGGTAGTGTCTCCAAATCTTAAGTGCAAAAACTACGGCCCCCAACTCAAGATCATGTGTGGTATAATTCTTCTCATGAACCTTAAGTTGTCGAGAAGCATAAGCTATCACCTTCTCGTTTTGCATTAATACAGCTCCAAGCCCTTTATGTGAAGCATCGCAGTATACAACGAAGTTCGGAATTCCTTCGGGTAGTGCCAAAATTGGCGCACTGCAAAGCTTTTGCTTCAACAACTGAAAAGCAGCTTCTTGTTTCTTTCCCCATTCGTACCTCTTGTTTTTCTGTGTCAACTTAGTCAAAGCCTTTGCTATCTTTGAAAAACCTTCGATGAATCTCCGGTAATACCCGACAAGTCCTAGAAATTGTCGGATTTCTGTAGAATTTGTCGGAGTAGCCCAATCTTTTACGGCTTCAATCTTTGCAGGATCTACTTGTAGTCCTTAACTATCAATGACATGACCAAGAAATTGTACTTTGCGATTCCAAAAATCACACTTCAAAAATTTGGCATACAACTTCTCATTCTTGAGTAGTCCTAAAATCGTTCTCAAATGTCCTTCGTGCTCTTCTTTGCTCTTCGAGTAAATCAATATGTCGTCGATGAATACTATAACAAACTTGTCCAAATACGGTTTGCATACCCTATTCATGAGATCCATGAATACTGCAGGTGCATTAGTTAATCCGAACGGCATTACTTGAAACTCATAATGTCCATAACGTGTTCTAAACGCTGTTTTCGGAATATCCTCCTCCCGTACTCTAAGTTGATGATAACCTGATCTTAGGTCAATCTTTGAATAGATACTAGAGCCTTGCAACTGATCGAACAAGTCGTCGATTCTAGGGAGTGGGTAACGATTCTTCACCGTTAACTTGTTCAGCTCTCTATAATCTATACACATTCTGAAAGATCCATCTTTCTTCTTCACAAACAAAACCGGTACTCCCCAAGGCGAGGAACTCGGCCTAATGAATCCTTTGTCTAAAAGTTCTTGCAATTGATTAGACAACTCTTGCATTTCGATGGTGCTAATCGTAAGGGGGTGCTCGCGCAATTGGTGCAGCTCCGGGCACTAAGTCAATATGAAATTCTACTTGACGTGCCGATGGGAGTCATGGCAAGTCTTCGGGAAAGACTTCCGGAAATTCTCGAGCAATTGGTACATCCTCAAGTCGCTTATCCTCCGACTTCTTCTCGGTTATATGCGCTAAGAAAGCAAAACAACCTTTCTTTATGTACTTCTCCGTTTTGATGCAGGATATATTACTAAGTCTAGTTCCACTTCGTTCCCCACGAATGATCAAAGTTTCGCCGTTGTAAGGAATATGAACAACTTTTTCATCACAAATGATCCTTGCACGATGTTTGGACAACCAATCCATACCAATGATGACGTCGAAACTACCTAGTTCCACGGGCATAAGGTCTATATTGAAGGGATGATTTAGAAAATTGAGTGTACAACCACGGACAATGGTGTTGGTGCTAATCAAATTACCATTAGCTAATTCAATGTTGTATGATGTGTCTAATGTGGTTGGTTTGATATTGAGTAAAGGTGCAAATATAGTGGACACAAAACTCTTATCGGCTCCCGAATCAAATAAAACTGATGCATAATGATTATTGATAAGGAACGTACCCGTAACGACATTCGGGTCCTCCCTAGCTTCTCCACCTCCTATGACATAAGCTCTTCCTTGTGCCATTCCTCCTTGATTCTTGTTTCCTTGGTTCCTTCCCTTTGGACATTCACTCTTGTAGTGTCCTTTTCTCCGCAACCAAAACATGTCACTGGTGGTTTCTGATTTTCCCCCATCGCTAGCATCTTGCATTCCCTAGTTTGATGTCCCACTTTCTTGCAATTCCCGCATGGTTCAGGACAACGTCCCGGCTTGTGATGACTAAAACACATTTCACACTTAGGCAAAATCCCAGTGTACCCCTTTTTCTCCTTTGGACCTGCAACATAGGCCTTTGTCACCTCTTGCCTCTTAGGTGTTTGTTGTGTAACATTTCCCCCTATGTTGTTGTCCCACTTCCGTTTGTTGTTATTGTTGTAGTTGGTGTAATTGCTTCGGTTATTGTTGAAATTGGAGCGGTTGTTGGTATTGTTGTTTCGATTGGTGTTGGCGATGTTGCTTCTCTTCACTACTTGCGCCATGAGCTTTTGCGTCACTCGAATGGATTCCTCGATCGTTTGCGGATCAAAAGAAATCACGTCTCCTTGAACAACCTGGGGAAGTCCCCCAATGAAAGCCTCCAGTAGCTTCTCATTATCCGAAACCATAGATGGGCATAACACGGCCAATTCTTGGAACCTTCGAATGTAAGTATCAATATCATACCCAACAGCTACCAATTCATAGAATTCGGTCTCCAACTTCTTCACCTCCGTACGCGGACAATACTTCCTTGTTATCAACCTTTTGAATTGCTCCCAGGTGAGCTTGTACGCATTTTCCATTCCCATTGGCTGAGCATGAGAATTCCACCACGACATTGCCTCATCAAGTAGTGTACTTGTAGCAAACTTAACCTTGCTATCCTCCGGGCAATTACATAGCAAAAACACGGATTCCATTTTCTCAAACCATCTAACCATGGCAGTTGCCCCTTCAGTACCCTTGAATTTAGTGGGATCTCCACTTTTGAAATCCTTATACGTACAACTTCTAACTCCGGACCCTCCTGCAATACCTGCAGCGAGCTGTCAGCGTCGCGGCCTCGGCTGTTGCCGCAGCCCCAGCAGCAGCGCCACCGATGCTCTCTCGGTCCTAATGCCTCGGCTATGCTATCATTCACATACTTATGACTACAGCGATTCAATTCAGGTGTGGCTTTCTTTGGCGCCATTGCTCTTCAAAACCATAAGATGAAACAATTATGAGAACTCGTAAGTAGAAACAAACATTACACATATATATCCACAACCACAACATGCATAATATAAATGAAATCACAACGGAACAACCATGAAATATCACAAATATAATCACAACACACGTGGATAATATACATGAAAATTTCGGCCTTCATGGACCGATATCATAGATAATAAAACCATTCCTACATAGTTGAGTCAATACTTGATATTTTGTTTGTACAACAACCAAAAGACAACAAGTTCTTTAAACTATGTCACACACCTTGTGACTAGGATAATAGTAAATAAAAACTATACATGATAAAAGTCTACACTAGGCTCCTCCTGGTGCTCCGCCAGCTCGATCCTGTAGATCTCGAACCTGTGCAACCAAACTAGCAATCAAACTCCTCAACTCGCTAATCTGACCCTGTGCGGTAACCATTCTCTCGTGAGCTAATGCCAACTCCTGTGCATGACGCTGAAGCTCGTCTTGTGCCATCTCGGCTCTGTCATATAACTCAGGCATTTCCTGCCTCAACTCCACAATATGCCCCTGTTCTCTAACTGTCTAGACTCTAAACCCTGGTGTGCCAAATCAATCGAAACTCTACCTATCACGAGGCCTTCAACCTCCTCCTCAATGGTCTCCACTCGATCCAATGACAATTCCTCCAACTGTCCTAACATCCTAGCTATCTGAACCTGTTGGCTATCAATACGTGCCCCTAGTGTCTCAGTGGAAGGCTGTCTAGCAGCAGCAGCCTTTGAGCTCTCACATATCTCGAACCTATTTGGTGGTCGGGCTTTGTAGAGGGTGATGCGGGGATGTCAAAGCGAGGCGCTTTTGAGCGGCAATTCAGTGTAGGTATAGGCTCCCTAAGGTAGTATGATGAAGATGATGATGATAAAAGTGGTGATGGTGGGTGAATCGGACCATGTGTAGGGCTAACAGGTGGTGTAGGTGCGACTTCGCCCTCTCAAAGGGTTAGGTCTCAATGTCAGTCACTATAAGTGGAAAGTCTGAAGTAGAGCCAATAGAAGATAAAACTACAGTGTGTGATAAGGCATCGTTCATGTTGGTGTCGGATGAGACATCCTCCATGTTCGTGTCAGATTATATAGGGATAGGGTCGGAATCTGAAGACATCTCTGTGACAACCGATGAAAAATAAAAGTAAATAACTCGAATAAAATGTATGAATCCGCATGTAAAGTGAACATGCACTTATGATGAAATGATGAGATGCTATGATGATGTAGTTATAGTCTAGGGTCGAAGATGCAACCTAGTTTCTAATACTGAAGCTCTGATGCCAATCTGTCACACCCCCAAATTAGCCGTTTTGCAGCGGAATGGAATTCCTGGGGGTTGACTGTCATAGCATCACAATCACAGTTATATCGAACGACAAAAGTGTCGTTTAGAAACACATCGTTTGATATTAATATAAAACATCTGAGTTACAAAATAGGTCCCAAAAGTTGATAACGTTTGCGAAATATAAGTTTAATACAAGTCCAAACGATGTTTTGAAAAGAAAACCATAATATACAATGAAATGTATCGACGCCGCGACACTATGAGGGTTCCTTATCGTGCCATGATGCGAATGTCTAGTTACCTGAAAATACATTGCTAAAATGGTCAACACAAAGGTTGGTGAGAAATCATAGGTTTATGAAAAATAATTTATACGAACACACAAGTATAGACCATATATGACAAACATGCCACATAAAAATGTTACAATTGCTATAAGTCCATGACACCGAAACTAGACTGATTATGATGTTCGCCCCAACAGAGTGTTTGCCAAACAACTCAAATAATGATATTAAATGAAATGCATCCGTCCGGTTGGAAACCACCAACCCGGATGGAGGAGTCACCCTCGATAGATCTATCCACTCACCCTCGCTTCTATGAAATTAACGGTTCATGTTATATAATGGGGACATTCAATTGGCATGAGGTAACTTAATCAATGTAATGAATTTGATATACTTGGTATCGTAATAAAAATGATGTGCAATGTATTCTCCCCCATAGGTTTGAAAATAAGTATAAACGTATACAACGGGGCTATGAAAACTCACTTGATGAATTGATGCGAGGACAAAAGTGGTTACACCGAAATGTAGCGTGAATCTCAAACTCGACCTATTATGAATGTTATGATACATAATAAGTTATGATGTAATGTTATGCATGCAATCGGATGATATCTATACCACTTATGAATTTTTGAAAATAATACTTTTCGTCAAAAATATAATCTTTTAACGTCTTGACCATTTTTAAATTACTCCACATGTAATTACGTTGAAATGATATCCGACGATAATCATTTAGTGATTTATTAAGAAATTACAACTTTTCGACGTAAAATAATGTCGTTGAATTATTCATGATAGTGACAAAACGGACTCTAAAAACTAGTCGTAAAATAGTGCTCATCGAGTATTAGGAAATGTACTCAATGGTTTTGGGTAGCTTGTATCATTATCTCAAAGTTTTAGTACATGAGTTTCCATCCTAGGGGTCTCGAACATAAAGAAAAATATAGGTTAAGTATGGTACTTGTGTCCCAAAATATAGTTTAAGGATGGTTTTCGGCAAATTTTTGAGTAGCCATAATTAATTCATTACAACTCCGCTAATCAAACGGTCGGACATTTTGGAAAATCTACTTGGTAAACTCACTTTTATTAGAAGACTTTACTTTATAAAAAGTTTCACATCATCGTTAAAAACGTCCTCCAAAATGGTCTCTAGTTTTGCCGTAATACTTGCCTATTAGAAATAATATAGTTTTTCTTATAAAATGAAGTTACGTCAACTTTTTGTAAATGTATATAACTTAATCATTACAAATCCGTTTTCTACGTTTTAAAGGTCCTTAGCTTTGTATCAAAGTATACTAGTATATTTTTGATAATTCGACATAATTTATAACGCCTAAGTTCCATTTTTGACTCGTACAAAAAAAATATAGCTTGCTGAAATTTCCAGAAAATTATAGTTTCCGTCGCCAACTTGAAAAATTCATAACTTCTTCGTTATAGCTCCGTTTTAATCCGTTCAAGCGGCCACGTTTTCGTTTTAAAATGTATTTTCTAATTATCTAGGCCAAAAAATTTTATCCACTGTCGAATTTTCCAGATTTTAAAAATAAGGACAGACCCTTTTGCAAACTTGTCGAAATGAGTTTTTCTCGCGTCAAACCTATTCTAACCCATTCACAACAACTCCGAAGCTATTCTAATCCTAACATACACCTTCTTAGGGTGTCATGGGTTCCTAGACATCACCAAGTGTGATTTATAACAATGAATAATTATAGGATGTCAATATATATATAACTCTTAAAAATCAAATAAAAAGTGGTATAAACCTCATGAGACATGCATGTTTCTCAAATAAAATGATATGATCATGAAAATAAATATGAAATAACAATATGAATATGGATGCTTACAAGTGATATGATGAGGTTTAAGGACAAAGGGTTTTTCCTAATCACTTGAGGTTTTTATTGCAAAACCTATACAAGAGTGATACTAGTGTAATAAAATCTTTGTCTTGAAAAAAAATATGGTGATCCTCCTTGATCTTTAGGTGTTGCCGGTTTTAGAAGAGAGAAAGGAAGAGAGGAATTTGCTTTTTCACTTTGAGATATTAAAATGAATGAGTTTGTTAAATTGTATAATACTTGTACAATTAGATATTTATCAAAACTCAATGACTCACCCTCCCCTTTCGACAAGGGAGTTAGTCATTCACTTATATATAATATATATATTATATATATATATATATATATATATATTTTCTAAATGTATTATGTAATAACATGTAAGGTTAAATGAAGATAAGTGATAAGTTAATTACACATTTGAATATTTAGGGTAGCGTTAAATAAAAATAACTTTTAACGGGTCAAGATAAAATATATTAAGGTCATAAAATTATAAAAATACATTTCTTGCAAAATTTGAGTGAAATAAATTTAGTGTCGTATTTAATAAAAACATCGTAATTATATAAATACAAAAATTTATTTACAAAATAAATTTAAAACACTGGGTAAACTCATAATATTATTTTTATAAACTTAATATGAGTATAAAAATATATTGGAATAATTTTTGAAAGTAGTGGATCAATTGTTCAAAATAATAAATTACGCGATAACGTTTATTTAATATGAAATTATACGGTTGATGTAAAATGCAAAACCATGAATGAACTAATATAATGATAATGATGATAATGATATGTAGACTAAACTTAGTCCATATGAAATGTCCTTTATGATTATATATGAATTCACAGCTAAACCATTACGGTTACGTGAATTTGATGCTGGTAAACCTAATTTACGATAAATGATAAATGATGAAGCATGAGTAATGTTTTGAAATATGACCTGAAAATACGAATTGTCACACCAATGGCATGACTTGTAACTTTAACTATTCATCCCGTAAAATTTTTAATCCACATTCTCGTAAGATAAATTATTTTAGTAAGAACCTGAGAGTTCGACCATCGTTAGATCATTTTCGCAAAATTTATTAAATAAACTTCGTTTTAAAGTTTCGTTTTAGACGGTCCACCGTTTAAACATCACGCGCATAACGAAAATCAAATCTGACAATTTTCCTCGCATCAGATAAATTTTTAGATCACTCATGATTAATTTGAGAAATTTTAAGATTTATTATTTTTAATATTACCAAATAAGCCAGCGCAGAACAAAACTAAACTTACGTTTTAAACAATTCTACTTACATCCAGACTTAACGATTCTGCACGTGTTTCTAATATGTTTTGAAACTTTTAAATTTTTGGAAAAGTCAAACATAATTCCCTCCTCCTTTGACCATAAAGGAATTAACCTTGTACGTTCTACATTTTTTGCTTAAATCGCGTAACTTTTAAACTTCCCAAATAACTGTTAAGTTATCTCGCGATGACGATGAAAACCACATTTTGACATATCATATCACTTTTAGACTAATTTTAGTATACTCTAAATAAATTCACGGTCGTTTCCACGAAATTTCGTTATTTCTGATAAAATGCGAATTACGCGTTTTGACCCGTATTTCCGACTTTAAGCAGCTTTGCATCCAATGAGACTTATCACCCATTTTATATTTTTAGATGGAGTATAATGATGAGTCTAATCATTCCTACAAATTTAAGTATTTTACAATAACCGGTTTACGTTTTATGGCTTCGGTTAGCATTTAACGGAACCAAAACTCACTCCGTAACCAATATAATACCAAAACTATCCACCAAAGTCATCCTATCTTATCATGAAAGAAATTAGGGAGGGGAGTCATCACCTTGGTGTCAAAATCCTAAGCATGCTTTCTTTAGATCATTACATGTGTAAATTTAACCACGGTTAGTTTTTAACCCAATATATAGTTAACCATATTCTCTAGCCTATAAATACCAAGCTAAATCACTTCATTGCACCACCCCTTCTTAACATCTAAAGTCCTAAACCTAAAAGCATTTCTTATAGATCTTGTAAGAACATTCATTTGTTCTTGAAGAAAACTAGCGTTTGATCTTCGTTCTTGGAAGTTTTCAAGAAAGAGTCGTTATAATCTTCAAATATCTTCAAGTCTCCAAAAAGACGTCGTTATAATCTTCTGTTCTTCTTCGGGTTCTCAAGAAGGCGTTGTTATAATCTTCTAATAGCCTTGGGTTTTCAAGGATTGCAAATTCTACGTCGAAGCTCCGCTAATATTTTATTTTCCATAATACTCAAGCATTCTATTTTAAGGTAAGTATTTATAAAACTCAAACTTATTTAAATACTTATAAACTTTGTTAGTTTATTTATTGTATTTATAAACTCTTAATATATCATATAATCAAGTAATCAAAAATACATGTTTACGTATTAAGCACTACAACACTAGGGAACTTCATGTGAGGGGTTCATTTGGGTAAACGGATCGACGAGTTGCTGGATTTACGATTTAAAGTGTCCTAGCTCCTCGAACGTTTACTGCATGACCTCTGAATTATGATGGGCCGAACGGTAGTACGATATCTATAAACTAAATATGTTTTCACATATTAAAGATCTTTCTTTAAACACCAAATGATAATTGACTACATCATGATCAACATAGAAATATATATAGAATGGTTTATGTTTTCCTAAACATTATTCCAAACCTAAGTCGCAATATTCTATTTTAGGTTGCTCGTAGAAGTTCTCACGGCATATCCATCATTCTCATTATACATTTGATATCATTTAATAAGGTGAGTTCATAGCCCCACTTTCTATTACTTAATTGTTTTACAAACCCTTGGGGGAGATACATGCTTTATTTTAACCGAACACATTGCTTTCAAACTATATACTTATCTGATTGTTATTAGCACTAAGTTTACGCATTTGCCAAACTTAAGTCCTTTAATCATGAATCATTAATCACTATGTGAGAGGGGGCGAATATTGTGAATAGATCTATTGGGATTGACGAATCCCGTTTGTGTTGGCCCCGTTAAGGCAAACAAACGCACTATATTTGAGTAACATTAGGTAAAAATGGCAATTTACCTATTAGGGCACGTACCGACATTTTCACCAATTAATTTTGGAACACGTTAACGCCTTGATTGCATGATGCTTAGTCTAATAATAACTGTTTTGGTTTTCAAACCATTGGTGTGAATTTATAGCTCACACTACAAACATAATGTGTTCAACCATCAAACAAACTCTATGAATTTCACTCAACCTTTGTGTTGACAGTTTTAAGCATGTATTTCAGATCCATATTATACGAGGCTGACGGGAGCATGGATACTCAAGAGGGCTATAAATTTTATTATCATTCGAAAACCAATTTAATGTATTTTGTAAACTTGGAACCATTTGGGACCTCATTTTTGTAAACTCTGATATTTATATATATTGAATGATAAATCTTTTAAAACGACTTCATTAGAGTTCGTTTTCTATTGTTATGACTGTTGTGCCATGAAGTAACACCTAGTTTGAATTCCGCTGCGTATCACGAAATTGGGGGTGTTACAGATTGGTATCAGAGCCACAGTTATAGAGAAATGGGTCTAATTGAGACTTAAACTATAACTACTTTTACAAACAAAAACATTTTATAGCCTTCCTTTCTCCGTGCCTTCCATCCTCTAGACGATTATGTGACTTTTGAACATTTTAAGCTACAAAAACATACTAGTATATTGACATATACACTCGACATATTTTCAATTATTTTAGCTAAACGATAGACTAAGCATATCTGTGTATGTCTATTCTAAGGCATTACAGCACATCGTATTTTCCCAATCATGTATCTACTTGTGCATTTTAGGATTACGAAACTTCCTCCAAGACATTGCAAATCCTACAATGGTCTTTCCTACTTCCTAGACATTGTGAGATACAATGGTTTCATTCATATTTCAAGACATTGTGAGATACAATAGTCTCTATTACATTCTTAGACACTGTAAATCCTACAGTGGTCTCTATTACATTCTCAGACACTGTAAATCCTACAGTGGTCTCATTTATTTTTCAAGACATTGTAAGTTACAGAATGATCTCTCCATCATTTCTCAAGACATTGTGAGTTACACAATGATCTCTCCATCATTTCTCAGACCTTGTGAGTTACACAATGGTCTAATTTACTTCACAAACATTGTAAGTTATACAAAGTCTCTAAAAATTATCTTATAAACATTATATGATATCGTTTTACATGAAACCCGTCACAGTCTATCAATTTCCCTAATGGAAATTCAAGAAATAGGATTTCTGAAGGACAAAGTGACTCATCATCTACAAAAGCTGCAGTTCAGCAACTTTCTCTACCTTCATCAAATTCTCTTCTGAAACCTTCATTGTTAAAGGTCCGTGATGCTAGCCAAGTATGGACTATTTTAGAATTACTTAAGATTTCCTTTCCACACGTATCTACCCATATTATATTCTATGCAATGGAATGTGAAAACATAGGTTACAAGTCTTTTATGGCCAGGACTTGCAACTGAATGGTTTGATATCGCCTTTGCTTAGTGGACAATTTCTCAAAAGCTATGAACATATCACAAGTATACCTAATTTAGGTATTTGGAAAATTTATCGAACCTCGGCTAAATATAGCCTAATCACCTATATTTAACCTTGGGATAGTGGAACATGGTCTGATTAACTATGTTCGACTTAAATTTTTCATACACTCAGAACAGTTATACAAGGGTTATATTCAGGTTAATTTCCTACTTAAACTCGATAAACCACCAGAATTCTTTAAAAAGATCTAGAGACACGATAGTGTCTTACCACTCAGCAAAATCTTAACATCTTATTTATACTACCTAATTTTATTCTTAAAAGTTTTCATTTATGAAATAATCCTAACTACTATCTTGGGATAGTCATTAAATCTTCTCGTCATTTCTTAGAAGTACTAGCCTGATTAGGTTTCAAGGATATCTTTCCGCCATATTCCTTTAAAATTCACTTTTGATTTTAAAACAAACTTGACATCTCTACCTACGAATAATGGTAAGCATACGCTACAATCTTCTAATCGTCAACATATCACATCATTATCTGAACCCCATTATAAGTCAGTATTGTAAAACTTCACAGTATCACGTTTCTTTGAAACACTAGTAGACATAAACACTATACGATATAGCCTTCATCTCGAAACCACCTAAGACATGATCAACTTTAGAAATGGTTTGGATAACCACTTGCCACTAGCAAGACTTTCCCTACGACGACAGTTTTCACATCATTATAAACCATTTCACATCAACAATATCTTACACCTTTGATTAACAATAGTTACCCTAACAGCAACAAAACTATTCCATTTTGAGGCACTATAGAGACGAATGTGTTAGTTAACCATTTGCTGGACTAAGGTGTTCAGAGATCACCCACGAAACAACTAAGGAAACCATACAAATACAAATTAGGCTCCCTGCCGCGCACTATCACCAAAAACTCCATGTTAGAAATTAAGGTTTTATTGATAGCCTCGATACAATAAGATATGATTCGTTTTGAGAATCGGGAAAAGCCAAACTTTAAGTATATTGGACTCTATAAGATTTTAACAAAACCCTTTAGGTTATCAACTTAAGCCACGTGGTACATAATACATTCTATGACTAGAAACTTGAGAACACAAATATTAGAATTTGGCGTATACATCCACATTTCCCTAGACAATTCAACATCGGGTAACACACCCTGAATTCCGGGACGGAATTCCCATTAAGGGGGTGAGACTGTAACCACCTGCATTTTTAGATTACTTTTCATTTTCGAGAATTTACTATTCACTTTACTATTCACATTTACTATTCACTTTCACTATTCATCCCTTAAAATTTTTAATCCACATTCTCGTAAGATAAATTATTTTAGTAATAACCTGAGATTTCGACCATCGTTAGATCATTTTCGCAAAAGTTATTAAGTAAACATCGTTTTAAAGTTTCGTTTTAGACGGTCCACCGTTTAAACATCACGCGCATAACGAAAATCAAATCTGACAATTTTCCTCGCATCAGATAAATTTTTAGATCACTCATGATTAATTTGAGAATATTTAAGATTTATTATTTTTAATATTACCAAATAAGTCCAGCGCAGAACAAAACTAAACTTACGTTTTAAACAATTCTACTTACATCCAGACTTAACGATTCCTGCACTGTGTTTTCTAAAATGTTTTGAAACTTTTACATTTTTGGAAAAGTCAAACATATTTCCCTCCTCCTTTGACCATAAAGGAATTAACCTTGTACGTTCTATATTTTTGCTTAAATCGCGTAACTTTTAAACTTCCCAAATAACTGTTAAGTTATCTCGCGTATGACGAAAACCACATTTTGACATATCATATCACTTTTAGACTAATTTTAGTCTACTATAAATAAATTCACGGTCGTTTCCCTGAAATTTCGTTATTTTCTGATAAACTGCGAATTACGCGTTTTTGACCCGTATTTTCAGCTTTAAGCAGCGTTTTTGCATCCAATGAGACTTATCACCCATTTTATATTTTTATATGGAGTATAATGATGAGTTTCTTCATTCCTAAAAATTTCGTATTTTTACGATAACCGGTTTTACGTTTTATGGCTTCGGTTAGCATTTAACGGAACCAAAACTCACTCCGTAACCAAGATAATACCAAAACTATTCACCAAAGTCATCCTATCTTATCATGAACGAAATTAGGGGGGGAGTCATCACCTTGGTGTCAAAATCCTAAGCATGCTTTCTTTAGATCATTAAATGTGTAAATTTAACCATGGTTAGTTTTTAACCCAATATATAGTTAACCATATTCTCTAGCCTATAAATACCAAGCTAAATCACTTCATTTTCTTGCACCACCCCTTCTTAACATCTAAAGTCCTAAACCTAAAGGCATTTCTTATAGATCTTGTAAGAACATTCATTTGTTCTTGAAGAAAACTAGCGTTTGATCTTCGTTCTTGGAAGTTTTCAAGAAAGAGTCGTTATAATCTTCAAATATCTTCAAGTCTCCAAAAGGACGTCGTTATAATCTTCTGTTCTTCTTAGGGTTCTCAAGAAGGCGTTGTTATAATCTTCTAATAGCCTTGGGTTTTCGGAGATTGCAAATTCTATGCGAAGCTCCAGCTAATATTTATTTTTCCATAATACTCAAGCATTCTATTTTAAGGTAAGTATTTATAAAACTCAAACTTATTTAAATACTCATAAACTTTGTTAGTTTATTTATTGTATTTATAAACTCTTAATATATCATATAATCAAGTAATCAAAAATACATGTTTTACGTATTAAGCACTACAACACTAGGGAACTTCATGTGAGGGGTTCATTTTGGTAAACGGATCGACGAGTTGTTGATTTACGATTTAAAGTGTCTAGCTCTTCGAACGTTATGCATGACCTCTGAATTATGATGGCCCGAACGGTATTACGATATCTATAAACTAAATATGTTTTCTCATATTAAAGATCTTTCTATAAACACCAAATGATAATTGACTACATCATGATCAACATAGAAATATATATAGAATGGTTTATGTTTTCCTAAATATTATTCCAAACCTAAGTCGCAATATTCTATTTTAGGTTGCTCGTAGAAGTTCTCACGGCATATCCATCATTCTCATTATACATTTGATATCATTTAATAAGGTGAGTTCATAGCCCCACTTTCTATTACTTAATTGTTTTACAAACCCTTGGGGGAGATACGTGCTTTATTTTAAACCGAACACATTGCTTTCAAAGTATATACTTATCTGATTGTTATTAGCACTAAGTTTCCGCATTTGCCAAACTTAAGTCCCTTAATCATGAATCATTAATCACTATGTGAGAGTGGGCGCGAATATTGTGAATAGATCAATTGGGATTGATGAATCCCGTTTGTGTTGGCCTCGTTAAAGGCAAACAAACGCACTATATTTGAGTAACATTAGGTAAAAATGGCAATTTACCTATTAGGTAACGTACCGACATTTTCACCAATTAATTTTGGAACACGTTAACCCCTTGATTGCATGATGCTTAGTCTAATAATAACTATTTTGCTTTCAAACCATTGGTGTGAATTTATAACTCACACTACAAACATAATGTGTTCAACCATCAAACAAACTCTATGAATTTCACTCAACCTCTGTGTTGACAGTTTTAAGCATGTATTTCAGGTCCATATTATACGAGGCTAGCACGGAGGAGCATGGATACTCAAGAGGGCTATAAATTTTATTATCATTCGAAAACCAATTTAATGTATTTTGTAAACTTGGAACCATTTGGGACCTCATTTTTGTAAAATTTGATATTTATATAAATCGAATGATAAATCTTTTAAAACGACTTCATTAGAGTTCGTTTTCTATTGTTATGAAGTAACACCCAGTTTGAATTCCGCTGCGTATCACGAAATTGGGGGTGTTACATGACTCTAGGGTGGTCGAGTGATAAACCATCCCGTCCCTTTTTTGTTTTATATATTATGAGCTCAAGATTATTATATATGTTTGGCCACTAATATCTTTGAAGGGGCGTATGGATGCATCCTAGATTTGTTCCGTATATGATATGATATGACATGATTGATTTATTTTGGTGATTGATGTTGTGTACAATACACGTCCTTCACATTTTGGGAGTTAGCTACCCGTGGTTACTAATATTATGATATGTTTCGTTTCGGGCTCGTGGTAGATTACTGATATTTTCCTTTCATGACCTTTTATCTTTGTTATGCCTCATGTTATTCCACAATGCACCATATTCTGTATTTCTCATTTTCTGTTTTTGTTTGATTACTCATTCATTCAGTATCCTTATGTGATTCATCCGACTACCACACTATACTCCAGTTCATTTGATTTGTCATACTCTCACTCCATTTTGGTTCACTACCATGCTTATATTTCGGATTACCACTTCATCCATTTACCCTGTGATTTGTCGTTTTTAGTACATAAATTTTTACCGAAAGTACGGATACTCTCGGGTCGTTCTCCCAACGAGGGTGAAATGGATGATCGATTCGTTGTTTAAAAGTTACGGTGGTTTGAATGAATAAAGGGAATTTGGGTTTTTGGTTCTTAAAGAAAACGTAAATTAGAAAGCAAATAAAAAGCATATAAAACAAGAAAGCTAAACACAAATAAGCTAAATTACGCAAATTTAACTAAAAACGTTTAAGTTTGTAGGTTTTAGATTAAAATGATAATAGTTAAAGCAAAAACAATAATAAAACTAGTAGAAAGTAAATAAACTAAAGTTAACGATAAATGATAACAACTAAAATAACGAAAACTAAATTATGCTAAGCAAGCGAATAAGAAATATATGATGAAAAGATATACTTGTTAAGCAAATTATCAAGATCATTAAGTGTGGTTTATTATTTCAATTAAGTCCTTTATTGATGAATTAATATCTTTTACAAATATTTATTTTCTCACAACAATTTTTCATAAAGAGATATCAATATCTAGATTAAAACCCAATTATTTTCACGGCTTTTGCCGCTTAAACAACCAAAATTTCAATCTAAGTAACTTAAAATTACTAACCAATAGATTTTCTAACTTTTATAAAACCGCACTTAATTCACGAATAATCTACTCAACAAGTATATAAAAAGCCTACTCACTAAGCATAGCAAACCAACACATAGCAATGACTTCAATAAAAATAAGCATAACTATTATATTAAAATTTATAACTACTAAAGATTTAAAAAGTAAAGAAAATAGAACCGGATGATGAAACGAGAGGAATAAAACCACCCGATCTTATAAGCACAAATTAATACAAAATTTTACAACTTTATTAATCTTATCCACTAATTAGTAAGTAAAGTTTAAAACTTTATTCACCAACAAGCTTTAAAATTACTAAAGCTTCAAACTTTATGTATTAAAAATGCTTAAAGACCCTTAAGCTCCGGCCTTAGCGGTAGATTGGGATTACTCAAACAAAATCAAAACTTTAAGGGTTAGCACAATTATATAAATATAAACTTTTATAAGAAAAAGCTAAAATAAAAGATAAAGTAATCTTAATAAATCAAATCTAAACCACCAAACTCTCTCAAGGAGATATGTTTCCACAAAAACTAATTTGGTTATTAAGGTTAAGATTTAAAATATAAGATTTTTTATTTTTTTTATTTTATTTTTTTTTATTTTTTTTTAACAAGAAAAGAGAAAATATTAAATAACTAAAACAATTAGGAAAGTTAAAATAAAATAGTGAACTACAAAAAATTAACTTTTTTTTTTCCAAAATAAAAAAAAACTAATTAAAAACAGAAGAAATTAATTTGGGATTTTTTTGTGTTTTTTTTTTGTTTTTTGTTTTTGTTTTTAATAAAGGAAAGGAAATAAATCAAGGAAAAATATTAAATGAACTCCGAAAATTTCAAATACTTTTTAGAAAAATAATAAAAGTGATATAAACTCACAGAAAAAGTTTTAGAATTTTCGGAATTAAATAAGTTTTTTTTTTCGATTTTAATGTTTAAAATAGCAAATAAATCAAAATAAATAGTAAACTAGTTCAAAAAAATATGAAAAATTCACACTATCTTAAGAAAACTATTAGAAGCTACCAGAAAGTTTAAAAAATATTTTTTGACGCGTTTTTCTATTTTTAAAAAAAATAAGATACGAAACAGTTTTTTAAAAGAAAAATAACAGAAAAAGTTTTTGATTTTTAAAAAATACTAAAACAGCTCAGAAAAAATACGATGTTTAATGACTAAAATAAAATATATTTTTGGATTTTTGTAAAAAAGACAAGTTTTGAGAGACTTTTTACTATTTTAAGCTAAATAAAACAATAAAAAGTAACTTAATAAAAATAAACAATAAAAAAAAACTAAACTTTTATAAAAATATAAATATGATATGTTGAGCGTGTGCACGAAAGCGTAAAAATACACTCACACAATCTTACTATAACTCAACTCTTCATGGCATATTTTTATAAAAAGTTTTTATAAAAATAAAAGGAAATAAAAAAGATTAAGAGATGAGAAAATAAAAGAGATGCAAAGATAGTAAATAAGATGAACTAACTTGCAAGAAATAAATAAAACTTTTATAAAAACTAAAGAGCATAAAAATAAATACAAGAGTTTGGGTACAAAATACAAAAAAAAGATCCTAAAATGAGGTGAGGGAGGTGGGTATTTATAAACCCACAAGTTACACTTTGGCCCCTACTAGGGTTTTACAATTTTTTATAAAAGCCCCTAAACTATCTAGATCTTGGCATAAAAATCCCCTCACAAAACTTGTCCTCCAAGTTGAAATTACAAAAGGTATATAGCAGATTTTGGTCTTGCGTTTCCACGGGCTGATCTGGACTTGCATTGGGCTTCAATGGAGCAGCATCTTGGGCTTCGTGGTGCTAAACTTGGACCCAATTTTCGTGGGTATGTAGCTATCAAAAAAATATAACAAACATTATGCCATTAATGGGGATAGAACTCAAGACCTCTTGCTTGACAAACATGTCCCCACCCACTAGACCAAGAGCCTTTTTTTGTTAAATATTGCATTTAATTTTCCTTTATCTCCTTTCTGCGCTCCATTTTCTTTCTTTTTAAACATGTTTAATTAATTGCAATCTTCGTTCGGGTTTCGTTTAGTCTTTAATTTTTTTCTACTCTTGCCTCGATGCTCCTAATAAAATTATCATTGGACCCGTAACTTTGTGCTCTTTCCAATCTCGTGCTCGTTTTTGTCCATTTTACAATATCCGTTACCTGCACATACATAAACACAAAAACACAAATATTTATGGCTTTAGGGGTTAGTTTTTTGGTCTTTTTGGTCCGGTTTTGATAAAGAAAATATATATGTTTTCACATATACCACCCCGCTATTATATGATTAATATGTGACTATCTGTTTACCATGCTATTATGTGACTAATTGATTCACCCATTTGCCATGCTAGTATGCAATTATTTGACTCATATGTTTACCATGTTGTACCTCGTTCAGTTATTGTTGTGGGCTATGATTATCATTCAGTATTCCTATCTGCTATTTGTGGCTTCATTCTTGTAATTTTGGTTGGTATTTTTCCGTTACTTACGATATTTGTTTGTCTTAGTAATTGATGTTTACCTGACTTGTTGATCTGCCATGTTTACATTTCTGTTCATGCTACTGGTTGATGAAGGAATATGGTTTAACTTATGTTATTTGTCTAGTTGACTTGTTTAGTTTTGCATGCTATATTCTTGTTTAGTTAATTCATTCAATTATGATGTACGTTTGGTATTCCTACTTGATACATGTGACTATCATGCTTATACCGCTATTAGTATTTTCGTTGGTTATGATACTTGTTCTATTTATTAACTGTTGTTTATCTGACTTGTGTGATTGCCATGCTTACATTCAATTTAGTTGCTTCTGTCTGATTATGGAATTCAGCTTCTATCATGATTATCTGATTTATTTGTTTTACCATATTTATGTTTAGTTGATCCGTTGACTGATATACTTGTTCACTGTTTGGTTACTTGTTTTGCTTATAATAATGTTTATCAACTCTTATTCATTTATGTTTGGTTATTTTATGTGTCCTTATATATGTTCGTTGATGCGCTGCTTTGCTCTAGTCTCCTTTGATTTCTATGGCTTCTCTATTTCTGTTAATATTGCATTCTACAGGCTCCTCATAGACTAATTTCATTCCTTCTCTATGACTTTTGTTTCTCAGTTTACTTTGATTTGTTTATATCTTTATTGTATTCGGTTTTCGTTTGTTTATATCTGTTTAGTGGGCTTTGTAAGCTCAGCGTCATTTTCTTTTCCGTGCGGCAGGTACCAAGTAGGATGTTGGGCTTGATGGGCAGAGAGTAGGAGTATTTGAGTGAACCGACCATAGTTTCCCCTATCATTTTGGACTCTTTTTGAAGATTATTTTTTTGATATTTCATTTCTTTTAGATATGTTTGTTTATGTATTTTCTTTTGAAGTGATTCATTTATATGACTTGGTATTTTATTTAATAAGACTTCCTTTTACAAATTTTATTAGTATGTTCTGATATGACTCCATAATGTCACATTCGGACCCTTGTCGGGTTGGGGTGTTACAATTATGGTATTAGAGCCAGGTTTCGTCTTGTTGACCAAAGGATTGACCTGTGAGGACTTGGGTGGACATTAGCCTTCCGTTTGTTTTGATCTTTTCTGATTCTTTTCACTTTTCGTTCAGATTTGATTTTGATGTTCTTTTGTCTTCGCTGATTTGATCCTCCTCCTACATTTTGATTTTTTCTGTTTTGTCTTCATGCATTTGCTTGTCGATCGTTTAGATGGAGGCTACTCATAGAGTGGAAGATGTTGGTGTCGACCCTGCATTGCTGCAACACTTTCTGAACAGGAGAGGTTCATGAACAAGGAGCCACACCCGATTGTAATACTACTAGAGACATTATAGGGGTCGATTAGGGTTTCCTTGAATGAAAACATTTTTAATTTTGTACTTAGTGGGTAAAAACGTATGAGACCAATTTTAGAGTGTTTAGGGGACCCTAATACACGTGCATGATGATCGGTAAAACCGTGGGTGTGGTTTTGGTGTCATTATAAATTTATATGTGTCGGGTTGGAAATTATGATTCCATGTTAGGCTGTTCCAGAAATTTAGTGTTTTGTAAACTATATAATGAAATGTTAATGACACATATTTGGGTGGGTTTTGATTATGGGATTTAGTTTAACCTCTGTAGTACGTGTGTGTCGAGTTTCGGGGTCATTGGTGATCGGGAAGACACTCATTTGATTTTTAAAAGTTAACATGCAAAAACTGATATACGGGTCTGGGAATTCAGCCAACTTATGGGATTTTTCATAAATTAATAGTGAGGTCTGGGAAGCCCTAATTTATGTATGATGTTAACTAATTTCTTAACTAATTTTTGGAATTTCTGGAATAGTTTAAATAATGTTTAAAAATGCAAACTTACAGAGTGTTAAAAGCTGTGAATTCTGGAACCGTTTGTGAAAACGAAATTTTATAAAATACTTAGGCATGTCTATGAATTCTGTGAAAATTCACATAAATAGTAGACATATAGGTAGTTCTGTGTCGAATTGGGGGACCTGAATTGATGCTTAGCTATTTTATTTAATTGCTAGAAAATAGGTCTGATGGAAAGTAAATAAATCTGAATATGACTTGAATACATGTTTTAATATTTTGTATACATAAGTGTTTGTAAATTAACCCGGGATGCATGGAACCTTATGAACTTGTGTAAATGACTACTATACCACTAAAAGGATATTTGGCGACCTTTAATACACATTTGGACCTTTGTACAATTTATGGTATATGAAACCCTAATTAATTACGAATACGGGTAAAGTTTACGTGTTTTACAAATAATAACATAATTACACATTAAACCCTAAAATTTGTTAAATGACACTTAAAACCATAAAATATGATAAGTTGTCATATTTGATCCTAATTTAAAGAATGATGAATTATACCTTAACTTATTCAATTCGAAAAGTTACTAAAACGGGAAACCTGCTAAAAGTGGAAACTTACTAAAAAGTGGAAAGCCGTCTAAAATGGGTAATTTGGTCATAATAAACGTTATTTAATTCGTATAGGTTCTCAGAAAGCGGGAGTGATCATCTTGTGACATTTCTTTTCCTGTTTACTGGCTTTGAATAAGGTACAAATATGAAAGCAACTAAGACAATAAAATGATTTAAGGTTGAAATAACTAAGACAATAAAATATGAAAGCAAATAAAGGCGAGGGTTGTGATCAATAGAGGAGAGGGGTGCTAACCTAGTTACTTATCCTAATTAGTTATGTTTATGTTTAATTACTTCCAATTACTTTCGGTGGGGTCAAAGTCGCTAGGACAGCATTTGATCAGTTTGTCCTAACCTATCAGTAAAGGGTCCCACTGGAGAAATTAGGTGACCCGTCATAAGTCCAGTTGTTCTTAGTCCCCTAAGCCAAGTCATTAAGTACCGCTACATGCTAGATTTATAATAATGAGTGCCCGGGCGCTAGCATCTTAGAGACTCATCCCCGAGTTCTTAAGTTCATCCAAACGGTAGGTGATCAGTTGGTCAAATCACACAAGCAAAAAGGGTCGTCAGTGGATCATATCTTAACCTACCTACTCAGTCTACCTACCTAGGGTCTTTTGGTCATATCTCCTAACTAACTAGCCACTACCGGCATTCAAAACTACCGAAACAAGGGTAGCTACCAATAAACTATCCATGCATACACTTAGAAATAATTGTACGGAAGGAATATAAATGCAAACAAAACAATTAAGGAATCATAACTAGGCCAGCACCAAAGGTGCTTAGCCGCTCATATTAACTAAAACAATCGATTCAATGTTTAACATTACGAAATAAATGAATTGAAAGTAAATTAAAGATAAAATGCTAATGCTTATCGTAGGGGAGTGATTTCTCCCATGGAGATAGCTTCGTATGCTCCTCTAGATTTGCCTTCGACTTCTACTCACGTTCCTAGAATGCTGTCTGTGAAAATGGGATGCTTTGAAATGCTGGAAATCATGAGGTATTTATAGGCCAGATCTGGTTACGGCGTAACTAATGTTAAGAGTTACGCCGTAACACCTAATTCTTCATATTTTGCACTGAAAATGCTGGTTACGGCGTAACATCTGGAAGGAGTTATGCCGTATCTTCAATAAATCCTGGTTACGCCGTAGTTGTGGCATGAGTTACGGCGTAATTAGTAGCGGCGCGGAACCTCATTTGACCTAATTTAGTTACGTCGTAATCTTTGAGAGTGTTATGCCATAATCTTCTGTGGAGTTGGTTTTCTAAGTCACGCTTCAGTTACGACGTAATGTGAGAGTGGAGTTATGCCGTAACAAATTCAAAGTAGGCATAATGTGATATATCTCCAATAAACTTCTCCAAATCCGTGTCTCTTTAGCTCCAATGCTCGTAATTTACCTGAAAGTGATATATATAGGAAAACAAGCGTAAATCCATATAAATGATATAAATTACGAGCATTATCCGGGGAAATTGACACTTAATATTCAGGATAATTTGATGTTATCAAATATCCCCCCACTTGAACTCTACTTGCCCTCGAGTAGACCTTATTATATAGATTCCTAAAAAGATATATCCCATTACCTGGAAAATATAAGTTTACAAATCCCTTATGCTAGAATAAAACCAAGTTAACACCTCACCTAAATGGGAACTAAACACTCAAATCTCTCAACTATTCTAAATGTCAATTTCGGGGTGATCACTCAATCGCATACAGTCATAGCATGTATTCTATCATAAGCTTGGCGGTTACACAAATCTCCACCACTAGAATTAAGGGCTAAACAATTCTCGAAGGCAATATAGGTAGACACGACAAAGGTTAAGGGTGACTCGTCATTACTAACATATCACGGCGAAGTGGACAAAATCAATGATACATGACCAAATCCATGCTAAGACACCAAAGATTGCTCGCTGCATCACCTAGACACGCTTCATGACTAAAGGGTAGGATAAGACATGGGATATAATTGGTGTAAAATAAAAAATTAAGCAAATAGTCTAAATCTATAACCAAGTCATCACCACTTACCGTTCATCCAAAGTTCAAGTTTCAAAGTTAAGAAACCGGATCATGATATACTAGGTAAATGTGTCATTAGAGGACGTCGTGATGGGCACACTACCTTTTCTTCAACTATTGGAGCAATTACCAAATCCAATCTTCAGATGTGACCGAGGTGGCCTCCTCGATACTAAGTCTATAATAAGCTCATAACATAGTGCTTATAACATCGCACTTTACAATCACATGAATAACAAATACATAACTTTTTTTTTCGAATTACATTTTTTTTCAAGGAATCATAACAAATAAACATAACATCCCCCCACTTGAGATGAACAATGGGAATCTGGGGGGTCTTCAATGATCTTTAAGAATATGTCATTGACGAAAGTGTGATTTCCGAACCTTTCCACTTGAACCTTGAGCTTAGGCAAATGATGACTTCCCAATCACAAATAAAGACTACAGGGTAGGCTAAGATGTATGGGTGTAACGAAACAATATATTGGGTTAACAAAATGAAAGGAATGGCTCAGATGGGTGCAGCTAGGGGTATCTTGCACTAAAGGTGAGTGCAACAAAAGGGTTTAACACGGGGGTCAAGAAGTCGAGGTGACTAATCGATAGACACACAATGGTAGGCTATTTGGGTGATAATCCTATAATACTACCTTCTTAAACTGAAAGTCCAAATACATCGAGCTAACTCAACATACCGTCTATCGCCCTCAAATGATGCAAAGGCCAAGTTCTAAAGTTTACAAGCTACCCAAGACACCTCATAATTTGGTGGATTTTGGGTAAAAATTTGGAAACGGATAAGGCTAATCTCACCATAATATATCAAGGGTTATATGTGCTCGGCTAAGGTGTAATCTAGTTAGGTTAAGAAAAACATGTCAAAATTTATAAATGGCATAATTTTTCAAAATAAACTAGAAAAACGAGGGCGAAATAAAGTCCCTTTTGTACTAAGCGTCAAATAAAGGTGAAGAGTAAAGTAGAATTAGAGCGAGAACTTCCCTGAAATTTGCTCCATAAAGAAAGACGGCCCACGAAAAGAGTCGTGCCTTCGCATAAGCATCCATAAGCAAACTTCAATCCCTTAAATCACACTACCGACAAGCATAATTCTAAAAAAAAGGAAAAATGAAAAATAAACCTAGCTCACTTTCGTAGGAATCACGGTTGCATTTAGCGTATGCAACAAGCCTTTTAAACCGCTTGGTGTCCCAAGTGGACGAGTGAAGTCTCGTGAGGGATTACAGGGAACATACCCACAAAGTTCATTTAAAAGATTAATACAAGGTTTTTGTGTTTTCAAAGAAACAAGTGTTACAGGGGATAGTTACGTCGTAACTCCTAGAAGGAGTTACGCCGTGATTGGGAAAAACCTGGCAGACGCTATAGGAGTGTAGCTACGGCGCAACCATTGTGTGGGATTACGTCGTAATTGGTAATGCTTCTGAGAAGTACTGCTGCAAAGGGGTCTGTTACGGTGTAACCATGATAATGAGTTACGCCGTAACTCTGATCGGATCAGCATGCTGTAGCAACAAATTTTCTCCGTTTCCTGCAAAAATGGTTAAAAACACAAAACCCAACAGAAATGGAAATAAAACAAATGAAAGGGATAATTCAGGTTGTCTCCCGAAAGAGCACTTTTCTTTATTTACGAGTCTTTAAGTTAGACTCAAGGCCATGGGGCTAAAAGTGCTTGTTTGTCATTTTGTGGATATGGCAATCTCCACGTTGAATCCAACTGACCAGATTCTCATCCCGCTTGTAGTCCGTGCCCAACTCTAAACACCCTAAGTAGAAATTATTGATTTTTTGGTAAGGTGGTCAATACCTTTGGCCTTATCTTCGTCACTAATATCGAGCAATGGTTGGGCATGGCTCAACTGCCAATTGGTCCAATTTTTAAAATTCTTAACAGTCCTTGGCATTTTAAACACTGTTTTATCATCCCCGATTTTTAACCATACTAGCCCTTCTTTCTCATTTTTATCTAGCCTAGACAGTTCTTGAAAAGTTTTTCCGAAAATTACCCCGGTTAGCCCATCTTCCACGAACTCGCTAACGTCGTCCAAAACCACACAGTCGACCAAAAATGAGCGAGTCCTAACGAAGACACGGATGTTTGTCGCAATCCCTAGGAAATTGTTTCCCTATATTCCAAGCGCCTTCTCCATAACTTGGTTGTAGCACTCTTTCAACATAATGTTAACTGGGGAGTTTGTGTCGATAAATGGATGAAAATCGATGAACCCAATTTTGTATGAAATCTTCAGATAATAGGGATTCCTATGATGTATTCGGGTCCCCATCTCATAAAATTTAGGCTGATCGGATTGTGAAAAAGTCTTTTCAGAGTTGTCTTGCCAATGGGCCATTTCGACGTCACTAGAGAAATCATCGGTACTGATTCCCAAGTTATCCTCTTCTTTGAAGTTGACAAAAACATCAAAATCTTTCCCAGAAGTTATCCCGCCAGGGTCCAGGGGATCGCTAAGAAATTCTTCCAGTGCGTCACCAAAATCACCTATAGGGTCAACCACACACACTTTTTGAGGAGTGGATAGAAATTCATTAGGTCTGAATGTAGCAACCTCTCCATTAGCTTCGAGAGTTAATTTACGAGCGAAGACATCTACTTTTGCATGGGCAGTACCGAGCATTGGTCTTCCTAAAATAATAGGTGTCCTGTTGTCTTCGGGAATATCTAGAATCACAAAATATATCGGGAAGAAGAATATTTTTATTTTTACCAACACATTTTCAACGATTCCCAAAGGAGACTGCATGGATCTATCAGCCATTTCAATTTTCATTTTAGCTGGTTTATGGTCTCCGATACCCATTCACAGGAACATTGAACGAGGCATTATGTTGATGCTTGCTCCAAGATCAACAAGGGCGTTACAAATGTCAAGACTCCTGATCAAGCAAGAGAGAGTGAAACATTCGGGATATTTCTCCTTTTGCGGTAGCTCATTTCTTAAAACTGCTAAGCATCTCTCGTTAAGTTGAACCATCTCATCGAGATCGTCAGTTACTTCCTACAAAACATTGTTAGGGCCAGATCTAATAGAATTAACTTGAGGGTTGTTTACCGGGACAGCTCAAACGTCATGCAGTAGGAGTTTCTCCCTGCTAATTCTTCGTTTAACCTTCTCCGAGAAGGTAGTTGGCTCTTCAAAAATTGTTTCAACCGTGTTGACCATTTCTTCTTCCCGAGCGACAAGGTAATCTGTGATGGCCTTCGAGCACAAATTCACACTCTTTTCCAGACCCTTTATCCGGTCTTCATGAGTCTTTAGAGAAGAAACTGTGTTTCCACGAATTTTTTCATCATCTTCTCAATCCTCTCGTCTCGTTCCCTTGATTCCTCAATATGGTCAAGGATCATTTTTTCTAAGCTGTTTCCAACCTTGGCCCCAAACACACTTTTCAATTTTTCTAACTTGCAGGCTTCTTCATTGGCCCTTTCCAGCCTCTGCTTTTCGAAGATTGCACCGTAATCATATTCTTGCTTGGTTAATGTATTCATCACCTTATGATCGAAATTAAACTTTGGTCCATATCCCGTCTCCATATGCCATTTATAGCAATGTTCAGATATCCGTTGAATACATTCCAAAGCTTGGTCAGGTGTCATGCTAGGGATAGGTCTAGGAGATTTGAGTAGTTCCCGGGTTTCAGCGTTAATCCCCCTATAGAAGACATAGACGATCTGATGTTTGTTCAAATCATGAGTAGGTCATCGGTAAAGTAGCTCATTGAATCTTTCCCACGCTTGATATAATGTTTCTCGCTTTCTTGAACGAACTGATGGATTTTACCGAGAATTTTAGCCATCTTTGACGGTGGGCAAAATTGCTGAACGAATTCCCTCCTTAATTTATCCCATGCTTCCTTGCATTCCGTAGGGAGTTTATTGTACCATCTTTTCGCAGTCCCAGTAAGAGTCATAGGAAAAATTCTTGCTGTAACCGAATAGCTAGGGATATTCCGGACGCTAAAAAGGGATGACAAGTAGAGTACTTCTTCCACATGATTTTGGACATCCTCATTCTAGTCTCCCAAAAATTTTAGCTTGTGTAATTCCCGAATAAATTGATCCGGAATAGCGTACTTATCCATACTAGATTCTCGGGTGAATGCTCTTTTACAGTCCGCATTTGGCTATTCCAAATACTGCTCCATGGTTATTTCTTCGACATTGCCCTCATTGATTACTTCAGGTTCTGTATCAGATTGGTCAGATTCGTAAAATGAGAAAATGTTGTGAATAGGAATTGGTGAGTAAACTTTTTTCGACCGAAACTGCTTTTCCAGATCGTCAAACGGAGTAGCCAAAAATGGCTTGGAGCTCCTAGTCTTGAATCCTGACATTATGAAAAAGAAAGAAAATAAAAAATAGACTTACATAAAAATCCTAATATAACTCCCCGCGCCAAAAACTTGATGCAGGTTTTACTGACCGGGTTTTAATATTTATATAGTATCGTTATACCTATGGTCTACCCTAATGCACTAACGGGCAGTGTACCCGGTCCTGTGTAGTGTAGTATTCGGTAAAAATGAGGTCATCCCAAGAGTTATATGTGCGGATTTTAACTAAGTGTAGGTGTCATAGATTTTAATATGATTTTAAGGTTGAAATAACTAAGATAATAAAATATGAAAGCAAATAAAGGCGAGGGTTGTGATCAATAGAGGAGAGAGGTGCTAACCTAGTTACTCTTCCTAATTAGCTATGTTTACGTTTAATTACTTCCAATTACTTCAGGTGGGGTCAAAGTCACTAGGAAAACATTTGGATAGTTCGTCCTAACCTATCCGCAAAGGGTCCTACTGGAGAAATAAGGTGACCCGTCATAAGTCTAGTTATTCTTAGTCCCCTATGCCAAGTCATTAAGTACCGCTACATGCTAGATTTATAATAATGAGTGCCCGAGCGCTAGCATCTTAGACACTCATCCCAGACTTTTTAAGTTCATCTAAACGGTAGGTGATCAGTTGGTCAAATCGCAGAAGCAAAAAGGGTCGTTAGTTGGTCATATCTTACCCTTCCTACTCAGTATATCTACTTAGGGTCAGTTGGTCATATCTCCTAAGTAACTAGCCACTACCGCCATTCAAAACTACCGAAACTAGGGTAGCTACCAATAAACTATGCATGAATATACTTAGAAATAATTATACAGAAGCATTATAAACGCAAACAAAATAATTAGGGAATGATACAGCACCAAAGGTGCTTTGCCGCTCATATTAACTAAAACAATTGATTCAATGATTAACATTACGAAATACATGAATTGAAGGTAAAGAAAAAATAAAATTCTAATGCTTATCGTAGAGGAGTGATTTCTCCCTTGGAGATAGCTTCGTATGCTCCTCTAGATCAGCCTTCAACTTCTACACACGTTCCCTGAATGTTGTGTGTGAAAATGGGATGCTTTGAAATGTTGGAAATCGTGGGGTATTTATAGGCCAGATCTGGTTACGGCGTAACTAATGTTAAGAGTTACGCTGTAACACCCAATTCTTCGTATTTTGCACTGAAAATGATAGTTACGGCGTACCATCTGGAAGGAGTGACGCCATATCTTCAATAAATCCTGGTTACGCCGTAGTTGTGGCATGAGTTACGGCATAATTAGTGGCGGCGCGGAAACTCATTTGACCTAATATAGTTACGTCGTAATCTTTGAGAGAGTTACGCCGTAATCTTCTGTGGAGTTGGTTTTCTGAGTCACGCTTCAGTTACGACCTAATGTGAGAGTGGAGTTACGCCGTAACAATTTCAAAGTAGGCATACTGTGATATATCTTCAATAAACTTCTCCAAATCCGCGTCTCTTAAGCTCCAATGCTCGTAATTTACCTGAAAGTGAAATATAAAGGAAAACAAGCGTAAATCCATATAAATGATATAAATTACGAGCATTATCGGGGGAAATTGACACTTAATATTCAGGATACATTGATGTTATCACATAATATCTTTGTGTATCACAAATTATATGAACTTTTAATAACATGCATATTTTTGTGCCACAAATATCGTGTACAGTGGTGACAGAAACCGTAAATTGCCACTAAAGCTATAAAAAATATTAGCGGCACCTAAAATATGTCACTAGAAATGCAATATAGTGACACATGTGTATATGTCATTAAAAATGTGTGCCACTAAATGGCTCTTTTTTTGTAGTGCACTCCGCCTATAACTTGCCCGAAAGAAGTAGAAGAGACTATAGGAACCCCGATTGATATAGAACCTTTGGACCAAACACAACTATATAATGTAGGTTTAGATTCTTATTGTCCTGACCTCTCTCTTAATCCTAGGGAAGTTCGTAATTCTGATGAACCAGAGCTTCAACCAAAAACCTTACCTAATTTTCCGTCTTTAGATGTTAATCTAGGAATTAAATTAGGCCCCAATCCACCCATCAAAATAAGTAGTTCGGATAGTTGCTTGATAAAGGTAGTAGACTCTAATCCATGTAGAGTGGAAGCTAATATAGGAGTAACCCATGACCTTACACACTTACATCACCAATTCATGGTCGATAACAAGAAACATTATGGGTTTAAACCGGGTTTATTAGGTCAAGATGGATCCTTAACTAAGAATCTTTTAAAGTTGATAGAAGATGATCCATTTCTAGGAGAAAGATTTGATTCATCCGCTACACCAATAGAATTAGGTAAGGTTACAATGAATGGAGCACACCCCTTTGAGCATATAAATCACCCATTACCCTCTCCTCACGTAGCAAATTTCCACCCTAAGGGTGTGTATCGCTACTATCACCCGCACATAAGCTTAAGTGTAGGGAAAACTTCCCCTTTATTAATTAAATAAGGGTAGAGTCAAGCTCGCGGACCGAACAAAAACAAGCGCTTCTTGGGAGGCAACCCATGTTTATTTGTTTGAATATTTGTTTTAAATTTTTATTTGTGTGTTTATATATCTTTTTCATTATTGTTTATTCTCATGTTAGACTTTGTGAAAATACTTTATTTTGTCGTTAACCTCGTCTTAATTACATATAAAGGTATTTTACAAAAAGATAAGTGTAGGGAAAATCACATACGTTTTTGAAGAACATGAGCATGAGAACTACAATTAATGAAATTGATGTATATGTGTGTTTGTTAGAGTCAAATGCTTGTATCGAGTCATAATGGATGTTTTGCAGGAGTTTTTCAAGATTTTAAAGATGTAATTTTTCCATAATTTTTCCATAAAAACGCAATAGACCAGTTTCAGTCATGACAACCTGATGGCGTCAAGGTTAAAGCCTGACGACATCAGGTTAAGCAGAAACAACGTATCAGTTTTTTTTCGTTTTCTGTGCTACTTATAAATTTTTGGAAATTCTCATGTCTTAATTTTCCAGAAAAACTGCAAACATCCATTCCTCAAGCATTATAGCCTAGTGTAGTTGTGTCATATATAGTTTTACCGCCGATTTTACGCGAAGGTTTCGTTTGTTTTCATAAGTGTACAGGTTATATTTAGCAAGAAGAAGAAACACTCATTGAATGGAGCTTATCACTTCTGCATTCTTCTTGAAACAGAATTTGTTGGAATCACTCATATATTATATTTCAAGTGTTAGTGATTCATATGTAATGGTTAGCTTAATATGGCATTTAAGTTAGTAATCAAGGCTAGGCTTATGTAGAAAGCCCATAAGCCTAGGCCAAGCCCAATAAGTAAAAGGATGGGAACTTGGAGTGTTGCCCTAGTTCCCTCCTATAAATACTCTTGTATAACCCTCACTTGAGGGTTGGTTGTTCAATGCATACATTTTCCTACGCATAACTCTTCTCATATCATACGTGTTTGTGTGTGTCTTATTCATCCGATCCTTTCTCTTCTATTTCTTATATTGATGCTTGTGTTACTAATATGGTGACCTAACAGTGGTATCATTCGCCAAATAGTTGGGTGAAAAGCTCTTGTTTTTGAAGTTGTTTTGTGTTTTACACGTAAGTTACGGTTCTTAAACTTGGTCACGCTTAAAAACTCAATTTTTACACTTTTCAATCCATGATTCTTGTACTTTCTACGTTTTTAGGTGTTAAAATATCTGTTTTTGGCAAAAAGTTTTGAACTTTACGTGTATTTCATAGATTTTAAGCTTGGTTTTATACGCGTGTTCATCTTTACGCGTAAGGTGTTTATAAGCTTTGGATCATCAAGTTTCACACTTTTGTGTTATTTTGCTGATATTGAAGCTATTTCATCACAAAAATCGTTTAGAAACATCGCTGGGCGAAATCAATTTTGTTGCTTTCACGCCGAAGAAAACCCTAATCTTACGCGTAGTTATCCGTGGTTTGATCTTCGCCAGGGTTTACTCAATGTTTTCTTGCTTGGATAAGCCTGAAAACACTTCAACTTTGGATATCTTTTACACTGTGATAGTGTAAAGGATTTTTGGGCAAAACCCTAATTTTACGCATAAGCTTAAACTTACGCATAGAACTCTTTACGTATAAGCTTTTTCTTACGCCTAAGCCTTGTCTTACACATAAGCTAATCTTACGCATAAGTTTTCTACGTCTAACTTTCAGTTTACGCCTAATCTTAGTGTTTCTCAATTCTTACACGTAAGCTAATCCTACGCGTAAGCCCTATTCTTACGCGTAAGTTATCTTTTACGCATAAGGTTGAGTATTACGCATAAGTTTTCCTCTACGCATAAGCTGGTTTTCTACGCCTAAGCACTTCTTCAACAAACAACAAGTTTCATTCGACTACAAAGATCCATCAACATAAGTTATTAAAAAAAAAAAAATGGTTTTTAGGGGAGACTATACGTTCAATTTTTAGGGGAGACTAAACGTTCAATTTGGCGGGAAAATTTGAGTAAAATTTAATTTTTAGGGGAGACTAAACGTTCAATTTTTACTCGAGATTCAAATTTTGGTTTAACTGCGAAAATATTGGTCAAAAATTCAAATTTTTGGGCCCAAATTAAAAATTTCTGTAAAATTTATGTTAAAATTGTCATAACTCAAATTTTTCTTACAACCTTAGAATTGAATTTTATTGTGAATTTCAAATTTTGAGAGACAAAATTTTTCAAAATTATTTTTGGAGGGAAATTGCAATTCACTATATCGGCCTTCTCGTGCTATATAGACTTCAGACATTTTCTCTTTGATTCTTCTAGCAGAGAGACAGAGTGTTTAAATCAATGTATTCTGATAAAGCATTTGTGGAATTGGAAGAAGGATGCAGGGAAATTAGAAATGCACTATATCGGCTTAACAATTCCAAGCGCCAGACATCATCAAATTCCCGATATCCCGCAGTCGTGCAAGGTGAAAGAATTGATGTACATGAAAGGAATGCTCAAATGGACGCGTTGAGAATGTTGTGATTATTGCAACCGCCGGTAATGCGGACAATGAGGTTGTAGCATTGAAAAGCAGATGACAACAAAGATCCGAAAAGATATCATACTTAACTACTACACGAGCCCAACCGTGACGAAGAACAAATGGTTGAGGAAGATATCTTACCCACCTATGACACCCACACGTAACGATAGTCAAGGTACAATCTATGTTGATCATATTCTGACCGCAAATGCGGCACAACATACTGAGCAACCTGAATTTAGTAATGAAGGAGAGGTTGACCAGTGTGTTACACAATGTCCAGACAACTATCTCATGTCTGAGCCCTTACTTGTTAACAATTCAACTGAAACGTCAAATCAAACTCTTGAATCTGAAAACACTCTTCTCAAAAAGATCATTGCTCAGTTTCATAAAGATTTTTCAAAACTAGAGGCACATTGCATCTCTCTTGAACTTAAATTACAAAACAAATCTTTTTCTTCAGAACACAATGATTAGTATTCAAATGAACAAAGTAATCGTGTGGATACATTAGTAAAAGAAAATGAGCATTTAAAGGCTCAAATTCAAGCAAAGGGGCTTGCACATGTTGCTTTACAAAACAAACTGAGAAGATTAACTGGCAAGAGTGTGGATACTAAGTTTACAAAACCAACATTCTTGGGGAAATCGTCTCTACAACCTTCGTAAAACAATCAGTAGTTAGACAACCAACTGCATTTAAATCTCGAGCGCTCAAAATCTTCAAAACCACGATTTCCTCCCAGTTGTTGAGAATAATCATTTGTCAAAACAGTCACTCCACATTCCGGCCAAAGCATAATTCTTCGCTTTCTGTTAAACATGTTTCTGATATACCGCTTCTGTTAAACCTCAACATGTGGCGCTTCTCGCCAGCTTTAGGATTAGTTCAAAAACAATGTCTAAACCGAGCATCAAAATTCAAAATTCATATGATACAAAGGACTTGCACAAGAACTATGATCTATAAAAGGCTAGGAAAAGGGCACTACTCCAAAAGGATGGAATCTTAGGTTCACGACCTAGTGTGATGCCTTCTAGTGTGTTGCATAACACTGCTTGTAGTAGCAAACCAAAACCTAAGTTTACTCAACAAATTGTTAGAAATAAACCCGTTGATCTAAATGTAAAATTTCAGAAACCTAATAGGTGGATCAATATAGGACGCAGACTCTTCCCAAAAGAAGTTTCAACATCCCCTAGATCTAACCTTAGATGGATTCCAACGGGTAGAGTTTTCAACACTGTTGGTCTTAGGTGGATTCCTACAGGCAAGATACTAAGTAGTTGCATCAACACAAGTGTGAAACCCACAACATCCATCCTTGAGGTAGGAAAGGAACTTATCAAAATAGCATGTTCAGGTGTCAAGAAGATAATTGACACTAAATCTTTATGCCTCTAACATCCGAACCCAGCTACACTTGGGGATCCATGTTTCTTCTTTCTTGTCCCCCTCCTATTTTTTCTATGCAGGTACAACAGCCATGGCTTCTACTGCAATACAGCGTAGGACCCATTTCTCACCGTCTAAAACTTAATGATCCATCAGCTGCTCCACCATTGTACTTAATCATCAAAAATTAGGAACATTGCTTGCTCCTCTGGTTAAAGATTCTGTCAAAAGTCGTGCTTTAGATGTATCGAATGTTTCCGCTGCACAACCTGATAATACTCTAATTTCTAATACACCTGAATCTACAACAACAACCGTTGTTGTAACTGTACCTCCAATCGAATCTTCGATAACAGAAGATCAAACTGTTTCCAACAACAATGACACAGGTGATGATCAACAAAATGATTAAACAAAGCAGTTTTATAAGCAGTTGATTCTCACGAGACATTTATGGTACTTTACACTTGTTCGATTAATTGAACATACATGGTTTCGCTGTCTCCTTATACATGGTTTCGTTGTCTTCAATTCATCATCAACATACGTGGTGTATGATTCTGAATCATTGAAAACATCAAGGGGGGAGAGAGTGTGTAGGTGGTCATTGCTTCCTTGTTCTTTTAAATGCTTCTTTGCGAAAAGCCAATGCCTTCTTGAATTTCTTCAATTACGGGGAAGAAATAAGATGATCTGTGGCTCAAATGTCTCACTTTGGTGTTATCGTCTCAATTTCACGAGTGATCTTGTGTGAAGTTACCCAAATATGATGTTATGATGCCTCACACACGGTCTTGGTATCGAGTTATTACATATTCACAGGTGATTAGTATTCCGAAAGACCACAACATTCAATGGAAAGTCGTATCATTTCATCTTTCGTGGTTTGTTTGGTGTGATGCGTCTACATACGTGAGAAGATCTTGTTGATTTCTGGCATGTTACCCTCGAACGGATCTTCTGCAATTAGTCAGATTTTCTTCGTGTGGTTTACTACTCATCTACAAATTCCGCTGCATACTGAAACCTTCAAAAGTTAGAGGAAATGTAGACTTCATCAAAGTTTCAAATGTGTTAAAGACAGTTTTCAGTTTGGGGGGATGCTGATTCTGAAACTTCTTCACGATGGCTTCTGAGCATAACAGCTTGGAACCCGGTCACAACCGTTTAAACTTCCCTCAAACCCCATCATCAGCTAAACCAAACCCCCAACTTACTCGTCAACAAATGGAAAAAGCTATTTGCTCCGCTGTTTGGTGATGACATTGATGAACGTGCTCCAGGTGTATCCGCTGCTCAACCTGATCATACTCTTATACCTGATACACCTGCTACAACAACTACTGTAGAAGAAGCACCACCAGTTGACTCTACAACAACAGTTGAACAAACTACTTCCAACGACGCTGAACCAACTGATGATGTTCTTAAGGAAGTACCCCTACCTGCAGATTTTAATCCAAATGCGTTCTTTAACCCGTTTGCTAATGAAACTGTTGCACCTGATGTTGCAGAATCATCTACAAACTATTTGAATCCTCAAAATCTGCACAATGTATACCAACATCAACCCTCGACACATCATTGGACAAAAGACCATCCTCTTGAGAACATTATTGGTAACCCAAATCAACCTGTCATAACAAGACAACGTCTTCACACAGATGGTGAACATTGCATTTATGCACTCACTGTCTGCCAATCTGAACCTAAAAACATTAAAGACGCAATGACAAAAGACAACTGGATTGAATCCATGCAAGAAGAACTCAACCAATTCAAACGTCTTGAAGTATGGGAACTGGTTGAAAGACCAACAGGGGTCTACGTCATTGGTCTCAAATGGATTTGGAAAAAAAAAATTGGATACTGAAGGGAATGTAATCAGAAACAAGTCACGTCTGGTGGCTAAGGGTTATAGACCGGAAGAGGGTATCGACTTTGAAGAATCATTCACTCTCGTTGCTCGTCTTGAGGCTGTTCGGATCTTTCTCGCGTTCGCGGCTCATATGAATATAATGGTCTTTCATATGGACATCAAAACTGCTTTTCTGAATGGTCAACTGAAAGAAATAGTCTATGTCAGCCAGCCAGAAGGATTCGTTGATCCAGAGTTCCCGAACCACGTCTACAAACTGAACAAAGCTTTGTACGGTCTCAAAAAAGCTCCAAGGGCGTGGTATGATAAGTTATCATCCTTACTCATTGCCAATAAATTCACCAAAGGTTCGGTCGATCCTACACTTTTCATACAATATCACGGGGCTCACATCTTAATTGTTCAAATTTATGTGGATGACATCATTTTTGGGTCAACACACTTAAAATACTCAAATGCTTTTGCAAAATTAATGACAAAACATTTTGAAATGTCAATGATGGGTGAACTCACATTCTTTCTTGGAATGCAAGTTCATCAATCACCCCGTGGTATTTTCTTGAGTCTGTCCAAATATGCCCTTGAACTGTTAAACAAATTTGGAATGCAAAACTGTGACACCTATGCCACACCAATGGCTGATACCAAGAAGCTAGACGCTGATTTACATGGGAGATTGGTGGACCCTACCAAATACCGTAGTATTATTGGGTCTCTCATGTATCTAACAGCTAGCAGGCCTGATATTGTGTTTGTCGTATATCTTTTCTCCCGTTATCAGTCGAGACCAACTGAAACCCAGCTCTCCGAGGCTAAAAGAATCCTACGATACATCAAGGGAACCATTAACTTGGGGTCTGGTATCCGAAGGATTCTGGTTTTGAACTAATAGCTTTTTCAGACGCTGATCACACAGGATGCTTAGACTCACAGAAAAGTACTTCAGGAGCATTACAATTTCTTGGTGATAAACTGGTGTCATGGCAATCGAAGAAGCAGGATTGTACATCATTGTCATCAACCGAAGCTGAATATGTAGCCACGTCTGCGTGTTGTGCTCAAGTCATTTGGATGAGAACACAACTCAAAGACTATGGTTACGTATTTGACAAAATCCCGATGTACTGCAACAATCAGAGTGCTATTGCGATCTCGTGCAACTCAGTACAACATTCGAAATCAAAACACATCGATCTACGATATCATTTCTTCAAGGACCACGTGGAACAGGGTACAGTGGAATTATATGTTGTGGGTACAGAATACCAATTGCTAGATCTTCTCACCAAAGCCTTAGCTCCTGCTAGGTTTATTGAGTTGGTTCACCGGATTGGTATGCGGTGTTTGCCTCAAGAGGAACTGGATGAACTCTTAAAATATTCTTAAAACAGTCAAACAACAAAACTTCTTTTGTAAATATTTTTTCAAAAACAAAATACAAAAATATAAAATCTGTCAAGACAACAAAAATATTCTTCTATCTATATTTCTTTTAACATGGCAAGTACAAATCTTCCGTCAACACTCAAATCTTTCAAAATTCAGTATTTTTTCGATCAAGTGTTGAGGGGGAGAAAGCAAATATTTTTCAGTTTCATAAAACCTTGTACTTGTATGTTACTTTATCCCGGTTGTTTCTTTAAATGGTGGTCACTTTTCTGGTTTATTTACACTCCTCGGACTAAAACTTATAAAACTTCATTATTTCTTAAGTCAAGGGGGAGTGTCGTCAAAATTCTTTCCAAATATCCCTCGTTTGGTAACCAAAATGGAAGTTAAGGACATTGGATGTAAATAGAAAAGGTGGAGGGGCTAAAACTGTCAAAAGCTCAAAGTTATTTTAATAAAACATCCACCTAACTCATTAATTCACCTCATTTAATATCCCAACCACCAAGATCCTACGCGTAAAACTCATCCTTCCAATCCGTGTTTTTGATCATTATTCTGTAAGTGGTTTTTCAATCTCTGAGTTAAAACAAACTAGGGTTTTAAATCATTTCAAAAACCAACGGTTAGATTTTCATATATGAGTGATTTTGTGTTCTACGCATAAGCGTATGAACACATAATCAATGGTGTGTGTTTTTGGTTAAAATGATAGAGTCAAAATGTTTATATGTTAGGAATTGGAAAATCCATAGTGAAGAGTCGGTCACCCCAACTCTAGTCTAGCATATGTTAGCTCGTAGACGTTACGTTATTTACTAGTTATTTAGTTAGTTATTTAGTTTAGAGTAACACCGTGGAGGACGGACGGGTCTCTACCCACTGTATGCCTGATCCACAGTCCGAAGGAGGATGTGTAGTATGTACCTATAAATACCCTCTACCTCCTAAGGTAGAGGGTTGGACCTTTCTTTCTTTGTTACTTTCTCTCTCTAGAAAGGCTCCCATCTTCCACTTTCTCTCTCTAGAACATTAAACTAATTTGACCCATATATTGTTATGTGATGTGTTTGTGAAATACAATATGTTACAAATGGTATCAAGAGCCATGGTTTGATCATCTCTCTTACATATCCTTGGATTTCTAGTGGTGTTATATTGTTTTTGGGTTTGAAAAAGTTTAGTGGTTTTTGCTTCATTTGGATCATTTCTTGTGTTAAAGTTTGGATTTTGATTGTACTTTTGTGTTTAGAATCATTGTAAGTGCTTGGGTTTTGATTTGGAAAGCTTGAATCACTATGGTTGAGCTTGTTTTGGATTGAAAAGTGTGTTTTTGAAGTTTTTCTTGCTAGCGACTTGGTTCTCGTAGTGTTTTTCATCGTAGCGACTTGCTTCAGTAAAAGTTAGCGAGTTACAGTGTTTGTTGTTAGCGACTTGAGCCTAGCGACTTGTCTATTGAGACAAGCCGACAAATAGTACAAGTTAGTGGATTATCAACTACGACTAGCGACTTGGTGAGGTTAGCGACTTGCTTCAGAAATTTTTAGTGAGTTGTAGTGTAAATTGTTAGCGACTTGATACTAGCGACTTGGATCTTAGCGAGTTGGTCTTTAGCAACTTAACTGTGTCTAGCGACTTAGTGCTTAGCGACTTGTTGTCATAATACTTAGCGACTTGGTGCTTAGCAACTTGGTTCAAGGATTCTTAGCGACTTGGTGACTTAGCGACTTGTTCTCAAGGTTTATAGCGACTTGTTGACTTTTCCCGACAAAACTTCAAACGGCTATAACTTTTTATCCGTAACTCCGTTTTCCGCGTTCGACCCATCAAAAAAACCGTGAGAATGAGGAGAATGGTATGCCGAATTAACTAAAGTTTATTTGGGGCAACCTTCGAGGCCTAAATCCGCTCCGAACAAAAGTTTTTGAGGTTTTTATGCTTTTCAAATTTCTCCGAAAAATCGTGCATAAACCAATCCAAATCTCAACCAAACAACATCTCTGCTAATCCTACAAACAACCATAAGACCTAACACACAATTGTCTATCATTGTGTCGATCCATCAGTTATATTAACACGTTATATTGGTCTCTATATCACGGTTTCTTCTTGATTTTGTAAAATCCAGTGAAAGAATCTATTTCTCGGTTTAAATCATAGACTTGTAAAATCCCGTGTATTCTACAACATCATGTCTTACACTACTGACCCAGTAATTTCAGAAGTACTTAAATTTTATGATGTTGTGGACAACAATGATAATATATGCTACACTGAACGATTAAAGATGATTGAATCAATCAATGATGATGTGAGTTCTTCATGCTCTGAGTCCAATGAGAAAGATTTGCACCTGTTTAGGCTACAGAATGCCATGCAAAGGGAAAGTAGCATTGAACCTTATCAACAACTTCACTCACACCTCATGTTACTCACACCGATAAGAATTGAACGAACATGCATTGCCATTTTCCGTCAAGATTTATCCACATTAACGGGAACATTGCTATTGAACTTAGAACAATTAGAACAACAACTTGATAAAGAAAAGGTTCAAAAGGATAGTTCCAGTGCTGCACTTCAAGTGATCCACAACCAATTTCAGTCATTCATAAGTGGGGAATTTACATCAGATTATGATCAAGACCTGACTGAAATGTCTTTCAAGAGACACACTGGAATGGAAATTTGCGTGTTCATAGAGATACTTATCCATCTCATGGATAATGTGGAGAAGTATATTGAGGAAGTTACTCAGACAGATGAAAAAGTGGATGAGTGTCTGGTGCAGTTGAGAGATTGTTGTGATAAGTTGGGTAATGTATCTGTTGAAGAATCGGGTGTTGCTGAATGCAGATTGTCAGAGACAACAAATAATGATGAGTCGGGTAAAGCACCAGATGATGGATCAGTTAACACTGAATACAGAGGCTCAGAGATAGATAAGCTTGACACAGCCAGCGGTCCAGTGACTCTTGTTACACATGATGTGGATGCAGATATCAGACCAGAAATTGAGCAGGTGTTATGTGATGAGGTACCCTTAACTGTTCAACATAGTGCATCTGCTAATGTACCTAAACATACTGATCTTAATGCTGAACATGATTCTGATAAATGTTCCTTGGTTGAGGCTGAGTCTAATAATTTCAGAACAAATGATATGGTTGACAAAAAGGCTTTTGATGAACTTTCAAACAAATTCTCAAAACTTGAAAAACATTGCGTTTCAATTGAAATTGCGATACAGAGTAAAGAAGAAAGTTTTTAACTTAACAAACCATGTAAAAATCTGGAACTTCCTGAATTCTGTGAACTTTTTGAAATTAACACTTTGAAAGCTCAGCTTCAAAACAAAGAGTCAACTATCAACAATTTGAAGAAACATATTTCTAATATGCATGTGAAAAGTAATTTGGTTACAAGTAATTCTGATGTTAATACTATTGATGATATTCAAATGAGAAATGATAAATTAGCGGTTTGTGTGGCCAAATTACTAAAGGAAAATAAGTCGTTGAGAATGCATCACATAGAACTAAGTGACTCTGTCAAAGAAGCTAGAGCTAAGTCAATGGAGCAAACAAACTCTTTGATAGCAAAAATTGATGAACTCAAAGCTCAACTTCAGAAAAGAGTTTCGCTATTGTTGCCTTAAAAAATGAGCTTAGGAAAACTGTAGGGAAAGTGTGAACACTAAGTTTACAAAACCATCAACCTTGGGGAAACCAGTTCTCATCCCATTAGAAACCGGTCCATTGTTAGGCACCTACTGCTTATATCCGAAAGACCAAAATTTTCAAAAACACGGTTTGCCTCCCAAGTTGATGAGAAACAAGTTTTGTCAAAACCAGTCACTTCACCAGAGTTACCTAAGAATAAGGCTTCTAGCTCCGTTAACTCTCAACACGTAGCCACTTCTACTCCCAGCACCTCTAGGATTAGTTCGAAAACAGTGTCAAAACCAAGCATTAAAACCCATAATTCATATGATATGAATGACTTGTGGAAGAACTATTATCCAAAAAAAGCTAGGAAAATGGCTCAGATTCGAAAAGACGGAATTTTAGGTGCAAGACCTAGGGTGAGGAATTCTACGAGATTTCAAGGCACTGCTAGTAGTTGTAAACCACTACCTAAGAACACTCAAAATACTAGGGATTGGAGTGCATCTAAGAGTAGATATGAGAAAAAGAATTCTAAGCATGTTGAAAACGAAAATAGAAATTGTAAGTATTTTCCGAATAAGAAACATTCTCCTAATTCACATTCTAAGGTACAATCCACTAAGACTACTAACGTGACTACGGTTCAACATGTTATGAAGCAAAACAAACAAAAAACTTTGCCTAGATGGATACCAGCTGCTAAATCTTTGGAGTCTAGGAATATCGATAAGTCTTCCACTGTGCATAAGAAGCTTAACACTCCTAGACCTTGCCATAAGTGGATACCATCAGGTAGAATGTTTAAGGATGCTGGACTTAGGTGGATACCTACCGGAAAGCTGTTTTCCAATGGCAAAATCAAGGTTGACAGTGAAGCCCCAAAGGATTTGGATACTAATGTCACTAACCAATATATATGCAATCAAGTTTGTAATGTTAGTGCAGGTATTCCTTACTCAGTTGCAGATACTTCAATCCTTCACTACATGGACTCGCTTAAAGTATGGATAACAAATGGATTGATATCTCATTACTCACGGGTTCAAGTTACTCAACCTTGATATTCAATCTGCTATGACGTATGAACACAACAGTTTATGCCTCGTACTCTAAAGAAAAGAAAAGTGTACGTGTCAGTGCGCTTTATCTTCTGAAGAAGAGAAATCTTCTCACTAATGACCATTCTCAACAACATGCTTCATGCTTTTTCCACGTGCTTTCAGTTATCAAGTGAACCAGACAACCGATGATTGTTTTCTTATTCCACTTGCTCAACTATAATGATGATGGCGACATCCTGTGCTAATTTTGCGTGGGAGAAGTGTGAATTGACTACATTTGGATAATTTTCACTTGTTTAATCAAGAATGGCAACTCCGTATGCAATTATTGAGGGGGAGAAGAAGTGTGATAGTTCTACATGGTTGATTGACATATGAGAATATATGGTCAAACGGATCCTAACTCATGTAAGAACCGAGCTTCTTCTTATCGGATCTTCTTTACATGGAGTTTCTTCTAAGAGTCGTTGGTTGACATCTTCACTCGGATTGATGAGTTTATCTACAAAGTGCTTTCGGTTAATGCTTCACGTATACATCAACATGATGATTCTGAAAAATCTCTCTGTTCTTGTTTGATGTGATTGGTAGTTTGGTGTTACCATCTTGTGTGTTCGTTGCGGTCTGATTGCTGATTTCCTTGATGAACATCTTTCTGTTCTTGTTTGATTGGGAGGGATTTTAGTTAAGGGGATTTGCAAGATGTAAGTTAATCGGGATGGTTTTTGGTGGGATGATTTTTTGTGTGAGTTGAAGATGTTAACTATCTATTCCCCAACTGGACAATCTTGAAGAAGGTCGAGTCTACAGTCGGTTCTACATTTTCTGCTACATGTTAGAAGACTAAAGACGAGTTGCATTTAACGATCTAAAGACTTCTTCTTAATTCAAGCATTCATCATAAAGATTGTCGGTTTAGGGGAGAGCACTAATTGGGGGAGAGTGAAATGTCTGATTTAATCCCCAATTAGACTTGCTCACATTCTACTTCAGCATGTTGATTCCCACAATATTACAAATGTTCTTCTCAACAAATTTCTAGTATACGGACTTACAATGAGTTGCTGATTCTGAAGTGTCAAAACCAGCAAGGGGGAAGGAGACACACATCTAAACACTAAGAAAGTAAACTTGATGAACTTAATTCTTCTAAGTGATTGAAGATATCCCGGGAAGACAAATGTTATTACCGCAGAGAAACTCAAGGTTTGACTCATGGCAAGTAAACTTGATGAACTTAATACTTCTAAATGATTGAAGATATCCCGGGAAAACAAATGTCATGACCGCAGAGAAACTCAAGGTTTTACTCATCATGGCTTTTAGTTTTATTATTCCAACGATGTGGGGGAAGTGATGTAAGAGAAAGTTTCTGAAGATAAAAAGAGGTACACAAGTGTGTGATGATTTTGATGTTATCGCAATCATCAGGGGAGAGAGAATTGTGTACATTGGGGGCGCTCAGCTGTTTCACTTGAGGGCTTAATCAGTGGTTCAGAGATATAATCACTTATTCCGGTGTTGACATCCGCAGATATTGTCACCCGCAGAGATAATCAGTGATTCGGCCTGCTTCTTCAATGTTATCGGTTATTCTCTCTTTGGGCATTCAGGTACTTCGGGTTCTTGAGCTTCATACACTTTCTTTCGGGGAGAGAAAAGTATACATCGGGGTTATTCTTTGGCTATTGGACTTAATCTGCTACTTTGATGGTATAAGTTTCTTTGTCTTCGGGTATGTGTATTCGGGTTCGTGAGCTCTAGTCTAAGAGACTTACTGCATCAATTCATCTACATGGGGGAAGTGGTTTCTTGACAACTTTTGGTATAGATTGCTTCAGACTTTAGTGGAAAAGGAATTTGATAAGAATTATTCATGTATGGGATGATACGTTGCTGATCTATCTAGATGATATAACCTCGAACGAAGATTCTTGATTATCGTTCTTAAAAGGAGCAGCGGGATTTATGATAATGGTGTGTTTCTCTGTACACCTGGCTAATGGAAGCTTGAAATAGAGCTTCGAATCTGCTCATCTAATGGATCTTCGGTTTGGGGGAAGCTGCCAAAGTCTCTTTTTCTCAAAGGCTCACGTTCTATCTTCTAATCTGGAGCCTCGAAAGCTTTGGTGGTGGAAATTTAAGAGATGACGAATCCTTTCTTCTACGACGTGCTGCTTGATATCCTTATCTCGGTACTCGTATCATCATCTTCTTTTACTATATCATCTATACTCTATCTTTGTAAATATTTATTCAAAAACCAAATACAAAATTATAAAACCAGCAAAACAAAATAGAAAAATATAAAACCTTCAAAAACCCATAAAAATCAGAAAATTTAAAAATACCAAAAATATGTTTTCTCAAGACATGTCTTCTGGTATCGATAACATCTACGGTCTTAGAAATGTCATTCAATAATGGCACGGGACCATAGATAAAGTTCGAGCAGGAGGTGTAAATATTTCTTTTCAAAAACATGTCACAAACAATGGCTTACAGTTATTTAAAACTGTAACCCGCGCTTAAACAATGGTTTGCTATTATTTCAGATAGCAACCCGCTCTTTTAAAAGAAAGGAAAGTGTTGCGCTAAACCAATTTTCAAATATTTCGTGCGCTTATCCTAAATACAAATTTGAGGAAAGTATGTCGAAGGACTGCTGTTCCTACACAAATTTTTTTCCGTCTAAAATTCTTTAGAAAAATATTTGTTGTTTTCAAAATAGTGGTAAATGAGTTGCTTGAAAATTAATCAGATTCAGAGTTTTTCGTAAAAATTGAAAACTCAATCAATGACTTCAGCGCTTTTAAACTCTTTAGAAAATGAGTCATTGATTGAGGGGGAGAATGTTTTCAAATTTATATCATCTTTCGAGCTTTTCTAATTATCGTAATATGCTTAATTAAAAATGATGTTAACCTATGTTGAAGGACTAGGTGCCTAGGATATGATTTCTAGGATTAGATGATTAGAGTTTGATTTAACACATAAACCCCATGCCTTATATGATCTGAATGATATGTTGAATTGACTTTAATTAGTCGATTGCTGTTATGGGTGATGTCGACCACCATATATCTGTATGTGTGTTCACTAACGTATGCAGATATATTGGTATATAAGAATTGTTAGGATCGTATATGTGGTTGATATGGTGATTCGGGAGGTCTTGGAAGATGGAAGAAACCCATCTTCAAGTTAGAGAGAGAAACAAGAGAGAAGGAAAAAACTATGTGTGTTTTATTTATGAAAGATGAAGGTTACACAAATGAGACTCACCCCTCCATGGAAGTATGGAGGGGTATATATAGCTAAACACTTACAACTATGGCTATATTACATAACAAGCCCGTGTGTTTTAGCTAATAAGGATAGAAATTGTAATCCCGTCAATGTCGTTCCATTTACGAGTTAGGAGCGATTCCAACAATCTTCCCCCAATGGGACGACATAAGGGATTACTTACAACATTTACTACAAATATAAAAAAAAAATAAAGAAAGGTCTTCATAAGCTCTTCAAGTGCTGAGGATGATGAAAGTTTATGTTCTTTGTCTTCTTCTAGTACCTTGACTTGAGAACCGTTTCTTCACTTGTAGGCAAATGATGTAATATGCATAAATTGGATTAACTTCTCCCCAATTCATGCTGCATGTCTTTAGCAGCTTCTCCGTACACTCCTTTTTGGCGAAGTTTCTGAATTAGCTTCCCCCCAAACTGACAACCGCCTTCGGCAGATTCAAACTTTGATGTAGTGAACATTTCCTCTAACTTTTGAAGTTTTCAAGACGCAAGCGGAATTTGTAGATGAGCAGTAAACCACACAAGGTAAGTCTGACTTGTTGTGGAAAATCCGTTCGGGGGTAACATGCAAGAAATCAACAAGATCTTCTCACATATGTAGATGCTTCACACCATACAATCCGCGAAAGACGATATGAAACGACTTCCCCCTGAATGTTGCGGTCTATCGGAATAATAGTTACCTGTGAATCTCCAATTAATCGATAAAATGACCGTGTGTGAGGCATCACAACATCATATTTAGGTAAATTCACGCACGATAACTCTGTGAAAGTGAGACGATAACACCAACTTGAGAAATTTTAACCACTGATCGTCTCATTTCTTCCCCCTGATTGAAGAAATTCATGAAAGGAGAGGGTTTTCGAAAAAAATCCAAAAACAACAAAGGAAGCAGACACCACCTATACTCTCTTCCCCCCGATGTTTCCAATGAATCAGAATCATACACCACGTATGTTGATGATGAATTGGAGACATCGAAACCATGTATGTTCAATTAATCGAACAAGTGTGAAGTACCATAAATATCTCGTGAGAATCAACTGCTGATAAAACTTCTCTACTCGTGTATACTCTTCTCAGCTAACTCTTTAACGACCCCATTATCATCCTGACGGCTTTTTGTAGTGACTACTGATGGAGAAAACCCAATATGAATAATTTGAGACTGAAGTAGTATAACCCGAACTTGTGACTTAAACTTGCACTATAGTCAGACGAAGAACCCTTTTTCTTAACTCCATCGAAAAAAGGTAAACTTAAAGTTTCTCAAATTATCCACACCTTAGTGTGACACTTGAGCACAACAACGTAACTCCTTAAAAGTGATAGTTATAAGCTGTGAGCACAACAATGTAACTCCTTACATCAGGTTCAACTAGATAACTCAAGTCTTTGTCATTCGAAACGGTTAAAGCTCGAACAAGGATCTCGAAGAATCATGCATCCAACCAACCCCGATATCTTCAGATACTAAGTATACGCACCCGTGATATCCCACTTCAACCTCAAATAAATAATAGTGAATTCGCGCCGTAGTCACATCTTACGGTTACATGCTCAAAAAAAAACTAGCCTTTGTTAACGGTTTAAATGAACTTGATAATGGTTTCCCGATCTTGTCAAAAATTGTATCCTCGTGAAAATTTATCATACCAAAATACCACTCTTTATTCTAAATATCATCAAAACAAGGTATCCAAAAAAAATTTGTATCAAAACAAAACATTTCGGATAGCAATTTCTGTTTTCATAATATTCGGTTCACTATTAACCAGTTCACAATCATACGCCAAGGAATTGGTTATAAATTCCATCAAGCCCAATCCAAATTCTATCATACGCCCTATCCAAATTCCAATAACTATTAATATCAAACGTTTCATCTTGTTTAATATCTGTTTCATTTAATTGGCGTATGATATAACAAATCATTATCAAGCCCAATCCAAATGTGTGATGTAATCGTGTGATGTAGGCCCAAATAACCAATCAAACAACCCGATCCAAACAGATACCCTATACCTGTTTTGATATAAAAGATTACACGGTTATCATTTATTTTACCTAAACCTAATCACACACATTATTCTACATCCGCCTCTCACCAACTCTCCAAAAAATAGATCTCATCTTTACTCAGTAGATCTCATCTCACCAACCATCCATATCTCATCAAAATCCTTTTATCACAAACAAATTACCACCCTTTTTCTGTCAGTTAAGCATGAATCAAGAAGGCACGAAGCAAAGTATTATGACTTCAAGATCCTTGAGGGTCTACGGTAGGATTAATTGTTTGAATTGATTCTTTAATCGAACCAAATGAAAAAGAAATGAGATAATTGTTATATTCTTTTCATTTACTGTTTCGGATAATTAAAGAAGCATAGCTTCGATAAAAATCAATGATGATGATTCGTGTGATTAGACCTAGAAGGGTCTTGAAATTTTAATAGCCAAGTACAAAAGAATCTGAGATTAATTATTTTTTTTTTCGTTTAGTTTGAGTCATGGATGAGTAGAATGATTGAGTTGTAGGAGATGGGATTAGGTTTAGATTTGGATTTGGTTGAGTTAGATGTTGGCTGTGGTGTATTTCGATTTTACAACAGATCGAATGCATTTTTTTTTATTTTGGTTAGGACTTGAGATGAGGTCTTGTTGTTAAGTTTACGCATAAGGTGTTTTTCCAATTCTTGCACGTAAAAAATTTCTTACGCGTAACATCTTAACCCGAAACCTTATGCATAAACAGTCTAGTTTATGCGTAAACCGAGTTTAGTTTATGCGTAAGCATATGCTTATGCGTAAAGACATACACGTAATAACCCTTACGCATAACTTCATAGTTATGCGTAATCTTTTCTAAAGATGCTCCTTAGGCGTAAGATTAGGGTTTTGACCCATTGACCACTTTTTCCGGTGATGTATTCCGACCAAAAACCTGTCCAGATTCATAGTAACCCAGAAAAAGAGACAGAGACCCAGAAAAGAGACATAAAGACATCATCTTTTTTGACCCATTATAGACTTTGAAGAATCTGACCGTTTGACAACAAGACGATTCACGAGATGGACAAAATATTTCACGAGTAAAAAAATGAGTAAAAACTGTTTGTGACCAACATAGATACAAAGCAGTTATGACCATTATTTTTTGTTAACCCATAAAAATTTTTGACCAAAAATGATACATTAAAAAAGGCTTGTCAATACAAAACCGTTGCACCAAAAAGATATACGAAATTTTTAAACTTTGGTAACAAACAGATTCATATGAGTGCTTTAGACAAGATACATCACCAAAAATCAACCAATGATAAAAATCTGACCCTGCTCTTGATACCAATGTTAGGATCGTATATGTGGTTGATATGGTGATTCGGGAGGTCTTGGAAGATGGAAGAAACCCATCTTCAAGTTAGAGAGAGAAACAAGAGAGAAGGAAGAAACTATGTGTGTTTTATTTATGAAAGATGAAGGTTACACAAATGAGACTCACCCCTCCATGGAAGTATGGAGGGGTATATATAGCTAAACACTTACAACTATCGCTATATTACATAACAAGCCCGTGTGTTTTAGCTAATAAGGATAGAAATTGTAATCCCGTCAATGTCGGTCCATTTACGAGTTAGGAGCGATTCCAACAAGAATGTTCCCGATCCGGATCCCACAATTGAAGATGATTGGATGCCGAAAGGAAAGGGTAACTATATCTTGGGTTGACAAATGAAGAAACGGAGCTTAATTGGACTTCTATGGAGTGTTGGCATGGAAAAATGCAACGTAAGAGGTCTCACTGCATCAGCAGATGGTTTTCTTCTAAGTGATTGAAGAAACGGAGCTTAATTTGACCTCAGTTGGCATTAAAATGCAACGTAAGAAGTCTCACTGCATCAGCAGACGGTTTTCTTCCAAGCCCTACAACAACATCAACAAAAGCAGCTTATGATTCTCTCCACCTAACGTATCTTGTGCAGGAAAAGTAGTGAATGATACCATTTTTAAACAATTTTTGAAAATATTGTTTTGAAAATGGAAAAATATTGTTTTGAAAATAAATTGGTCTTAATTTTAGAAATCACTGGACTTCATTTTAACTAAACTATAAGTCACTCAATCACCGACTACGGTCATCGATTGAGGGGGAGAGTGATTTAAAATACTTTTTTTCAAACAATATTTCTTCATAAAAGCCCGGATTGTACAGAATAAGTGGTGATCTAAAGATTTAATGTTATGTCATGGTATGATTTTTCTTTAAGAATCAAGATCTTTCAAAATAATTTTTTTTCTATTCTTGTTTGATTGTGAAATTGTTTTATTTTACTTAAAGATCTCCTAAAAACTGTCATACCTGACACTAACAATCTTTAATGTCTTAAATTGATCCTTATTAGTCATTTTTCAAAATTAAATGTTGCCACGTCTTTCCCCAAAATTTTCTAAATGATTTAAATCAATCGGGATCCAAAATCTCACTTGGTTTGAAATTTTTGATCGGGGGAGAGATCGTGATTTAAATCTCAAATCAGGTTTTAAAGGGTAATTGTTTCAAAACACTCCAGCCTCCATGTGCCAAACGATTTCTAATATACAATGCACATGTTGAGGAGGAGCATTTAACCAAAAACCAGAAGAGTATTTAAACTAGGCGCATTTTCTCCCATGTTTTCTAAACCTTATTAAATCACTTGGGATCCAAAATCTCAAAGGGTTTGATATTTTTGATCTGGGGAAAATTTGTGATTTAATAATGAAATTTGATAAATGATGATCGTTTTGATTCAAAGTGCAGGTTCTCTCTAATATGTGCCAAACTCTTTCGTATATCGATGCACATATTGAGAGGGAGCAAATGGTTTATTAATGGATTTTGTGATCGTGAATGTACTTCAAAAGAACTCTTGCCTCTATGTGATAAAATGATTTCAAATATCCTATGCACATATTGAGGAAGAGAATTTACCAAAGAAAATCAAAAGGTTTTTTTTTCTAAGAAAATTGTGATCAAGAAATTATTTCAAAGAACTCTTGCCTCCATGTGCCAACCAATTTCAATATCATATGCACATGTTGAGGGGGAGCATTTCTAAAATGATCAAAACAATTAAGGTACAAAATGTTTTGATTTTATATCACAAGTACCTTGATTGATTTTCCAAATGATTTTTCAATTGGTTTCATGAAGGAAAGAACAATACCAAAAGACCGACCATTTTACTTTATGTATGGACTTATAAGGATGGTTAGGTTAGGTATTCGTTCCCACGATCCGCCAGAACCGAAGGGATCTACCCAGGGACAATCCACTAGATAGTGTAGAGTCTTTAGGTATGATGAAAAAAGGAGAAAAATGAGAATACGGGAAGAGTGTGGACTGAGACTAAGCTAGTACTGGAATAAACCCAACAAGGTTCTAGTAATGAAGTCTCGGTAAGCACTGAAGGGGTTGAAGAATGAAAAAGAATTAAATGTGAAAAAGGGTGAAAAGAAATAGCCCTCCAATAATTCAACCTTAGGGCAGTAACCGAGTTTAATACATATGCTACTGGTGTTTACTAAGGTAACATCGGTATTGAAGACAAGAAGCCATGGACCCAGTGACGCACTGCACTAAACTTCCCAAGCTACTCAAGTTGCTCTTAAAAGGGCTTGTTTCATTCTCACAGGGAACCTACATAATCTATCGACTTTCTCTTAGAGATTGTTGATATTGATGAAGGAGACCCTCTCCCTAGTCTCTGGCATAGGAACCAAAATGCACAATTGAGTCTAGAGCCAAGAGATCATCCATAATATCGCATTAGGACACTATTCTTGAAGACTTGCTGTTTCACACAATGTGGAAAGTAAGAATATATTAAGAGTCCTACGCATTATCCTTGTGGTATTGCCAGAACATCCGAGTAATATGTAAAAATATTCACAATGAAGATAGAAATCCTTCTAGAGCCAACATCAAACAAGGTCTTGGTGGGTGACATGTGAAATCTTGCAAAAGATCAAGCTTGTGACAACTGGATAGAAACGATGGGGCGATTCATTCTTGAATCAACCTTGGTCCAGGAATGGAATTGACGAATACTTTTGGAAAAACCGTTCGATGTGCAAATCTTCTTTTCTCTAGCACGTCGAATGTGTACTCATGTTTTCAAACACGAAAAGTATCTCTGATTGAAAAAATACTTTTCGAAAAACCGTTCGATGTGCAAATCTCTTCTTTTCACTAGCACATCGAATGTGTACTTATTCTATAATACAAAAATTATTTTGATTGAAAAATTGATCTTTCTCATAAAACCTTCGTCGTATTGTAAAAATCTTTCTTCAAGCAATACGCGATTGTTTTTCAAATCATTTTTCATCAATCAGTGAATCTTAATTCGCTGGTTCACTCACTCCGTGTTGTCTTCTTTGAGACGTTCCGGTTTGAGAACAGCTAGAACAGCTGCGAAACCCTGTCAAGGAGATTCTTCGGAATTATACCTGATCACAAGCAGTACTTGTACTGATCAACGGGGAACCGTGGGCCATGTACCTCAATTCAACGAAAGTGATCAAAGACACTTTCGTGTGTTTTATTGCTAACTGTTGTTTGTAGGTACATTTGGACGGTTGCAACTGATCAGAATTTAGGAGTCATTCCAAAGCCGCATGCTCACAAAGATCCACACTTAATTGAAGAAATCATGTGTAAGATATAACTTTTCACATACACATCATAACATTAACACAAGGTAGAATATAGATGGAATTCTAGAGAGAGAAAGTTAGAGGTTTAGGGAACTTAGTGAGAGAAAGTGAAAGATATTATTATGAGCTCCAACTCTCTACCTTAGGAGGTAGAGAGTATTTATAGTCTTACATAAAACGCCACACATCGGGCTGTGGATCAGGCATACAGTGGGTAAAGACCCGTCCGTCCTCCACGGTGTTACTTAACTAAATACTACTTATCTTAAAATAACTACGACTACGAGCTTTCTAACGATTACATATACTTGAGGTGACCGACTCTTTAATACCTGGAATTTCTAATTCCTAACAATCTCCCCCTAAGGGAGGTCACCTCAATCATGCACTAAAATTACATTGAATACAAACAGATATGACATTAACAATTGTTCTTGCATTCTTGATGTAGTCCTTTACTGATCCACGTGATAATAATTTTGAGTCATCATTTGAGATTATCAGCCATCAAAAAAAATCTCTGTGACATCCTTTGTGGTGTTGGTATTATGTGATGTTGTGACTTTAGGACCGACATGCTCACATTCTGGATCATGATATCTTCTCATCAGAGTAGCGGAAGCATTTGTTGAATCATGATATTGGCAGCAGCGTAGCAGAAGCATGGAGTGAAAATATCAGTGTCATTGATGCACTAATCATGATTTCTTTTGAGATGAATGTGTTAGGTGAGCATGCGGCTATGGATTGACTGCTTTAGGACATTTTCAATGAAGACTCTCTGTTTCATGGTGCTTCATTTTCAATCTAACATTTCCTTTGAGTAAACCTCTAGCAAGAACACTCTCTCTCTCTAACTTTCTCTCTCTAATGGCTAACATGTATTTTGATCTCCCAAGACCACCCGAATCATCAAACACAATAAAATAATGATCCTACAATTGGTATCAGAGCCAGGTTATGGTGTGTTGATGATTTATTGCGGTTTGAATCATGTTTGTGGCTGTTTGTTTGTACTATTTGTCTTGGTCGGATAATGGTTTCTTTCAAAATATTGTGATAAACAGTTTCTAACATGTTTTAGTAGTATCTTTTGGTCAAAAATTGATGTCCAAATACTGTGGTCATAGTCATTTTGTCCAAAACTGATATGCTTAATATCATTCACTTATGTTTTCTTTCCAAATATTTTGGGTCAATGTGGTCATTTGTTCACTTCTGGTTGGTCAAAACTGTGGTCAAACAGGGTCTAAACAAGGCAAAAAGTAAGATTGTTATGTCACTATTTCTGGGTATATCATGAAGATGAACGGAAAAGTAACCGGAAAACTCATCGGAAAACATAAAAAATCTTGCTAGCGATTTGACACAAAACTGACCAGATGCATTGCACCTCTTATAGCGACTTGTCTTTACAAGTCGCTACGACTTGACCTAGCGACTTGGCCGTGGCGAGTTAGCCTAGCGACTTGGCCGTGGCGAGTTAGCCTAGCGACTTGGCCGTGGCGAGTTAGCCTAGCGACTTGGCCGTGGCGAGTTAGCCTAGCGACTTGGCCGTGGCGAGTTAGCCTGGCGATTTAGCCGTGGCAACTTAGTCGTGGCGACTTAGCCGTGGCGAATTGACAGAAATGTAGAAGAAGAAGTTACAATGACTATTTGACCTTGACCTATACCGAATACCAAAACTGACTCGACCACAAGACCATATACCATTTTACCGTGACTCATTACCTCAGTTTCAATTACAAAACATCATCAGTACTCATCGTACACAGATTCAAACGCCAAACCAATCTCTTATTTATCCTAACCCATCACTACTCAATACTTCAATCTATTCAAAATCAAATTATGCAATCGATCTCTGATTTCTGTGGGATAATGTGTTCTCTATGACCATTTTTCAGATCCATAACTCCACAAACATTAATCATCATAGATCTCAAATTTTTAATATCCGAACACATCAAATGAGTAATCAAAACATGTAAGTCTTAATCTCCTTTTCGATTCGGTTCAAAATAAATCAAAAGATAAATGTAAAACAAAAAGATCTCAGACCTTTTCTCATGATTTTCAATATTTCATCAAACCTCAAGGGCCTTACTCATGAGAACAAAGGCTTTTCATCGATCGGTATTTGTTTTGCAATGTCTTACTTAATATTCGAACCATTTAAGAAAAGTTTGAGAAACAATGGTGTTTCTATCTGTTCTTTCGTTCGACTCAACAACAAGAAAAACTAAAACGTTAATTAATCTTACCTTATCGTTGTGGAACCATGTCTCAAAACCTCATGCCAACCCTGTGGCGAGGTCAGTCAAATCATAATCTATTAGCCATCCCTGTGGCTTATGAAGATATGAGTAACTGAGTGTGATGAAAAGAGGCGTACATGTAAAGGTGGATTTCTTTAATTGTGTTGTAAGAACGATTTGTAAAGGAGGTGTTTTTATCAGGAGTTGTTAGGGTTTGATGATAAGAGAGGCGTGTATTTTTTTGAAGCATATTGATGAAAAGGGGTAGGCGGATTTGCCTTTGATTCATTAGGTTTTGTGTAAAATGTTGATGGGGGCGAACAAGTTAAAGATTAGGGTTTGAATGTGTGTTGGCTGTGTGTTTTTGAGAAGTGATTAGGTTTAGACTAAATGAGAAAAATTAGGGCACATCCTTTATATATCCGGTTGAGAGAGTGTTTGGATTTTTTATTTGGATCGTGGGTTTGCCTTCTCATTTAGACTTGGGCTTTGATGTCTCATTTGGATCGTGGGATTAAACTTAAAAATGTGTCTATTGGATTTCACGTGGATCTGGTATTTCAATTGGAAATGAGTATGTGCATGAACATTTGGACAAATAAACTTTGTTATCCGAATTTTTATAAAATTTAGGATACATATTTTATTTTGTCTAAGTGAATGGTATTTTTGGTATGGTAAAATTTCACGGAGGGATACAAATTCACGGCTTGAGCGAAAAAGTGAAAAATGACCACGGGGTTTGTGTACGGTATTATTGAAGTGACGTTATCTTCATATATGGTCATTACTATTAGCCGATGAACCGCTGCATGTTCCCCTAAAACAGATATTCACCGAAACCAAAGTTGTCATAACATATTCAAGATGACATTGTTTACGGTTTTGTCTTGATTTTGTAAAATCCCGCGAAAGAACCTATTTTTCGGTTTAAATCATAGACTTGTAAAATCCCGTGACAATGGAAACATCCTGGTATTAGTAAAGTGCATTTCCGGATCTATCTTACGGTTTATTCTTGGTTTTGTAAAATCCCGCGAAAGAAACTATTTCTCGGTTTAAACCATAGAGTTGTAAAATCCCGTAATGATGGAACCGTCCTGGAGAAAGGAAAGTGTATTTCGGGATCTCATTTGATACTGGTGCTACGGTTTCTGCTTCGAAGAAGGGATAAAAAAAAAAGGTGTACTTCATAAATTGGATGTGTGTTTGGATATTCGTCATGGCGGTTTGGTTACTTCAAAGTTTTACGGGGTTATGCTCATTAAACCATGGTCGGGATAAAACCATCATCAAAGTTCATTCAAATGTCAAAGAAGGCTAGATTTGAGCAGTTCAGAAGATGTGACATCGGCGTTAATTCAGTATTATTTATTTGAGGTTGAAGTGAAACATCACGGGCGAGTGTACTTAGTATCTGAAGGTATCGGGGATGGTTGGATGAAGATTCTTCGAGATCCTTGTTCGAGCGTATTATCAAAAACGAAGACTTGGAAATCTAGTTATTGTTGGGTGACTTTTACCTCTTCTTTTACCACTTGGGGGAATTGGGCTCTTATCACCTCAAAATAACTATCACTTAAAGGAGTTACGTTGTAGTGCTCAGTGTCACATTCAATTGTGGATTTTCAAGAGGTAATGTACGTCTATTACTTGATGGTTGGTTGGGTGAAGAGTATAGAGTACTTAGAGATTCAAATGGGCATGAATTCTCGTCACCGCTCTTTGTTACATATGTGCAAGTTTAAGTCACGAGTTCGGGGTTAGTTTACTTCAGGGTCAAATTCATCATATTGGGTTTTCTCCATCAGTTGTCACTACAAAGAGCCTACTGAATGATAATGGGGTTAATTACATGTTTTGCCAAGAGATTGAAAAGAGAGAGATAATGACGTCTGTTCACATCAGTTCAGGCCTCGTTCTCTAAAGAAAAGAAAAGTGCACGTTTCAGTGCGCTTTATCTTATGAAGAAGAGAAATCTTCTTATGACGCTTGAATACTTCAGTTCAAGCCTCGTTCTCTAAAGAAAAGAAAAGTGTACGTTTCAGTGCGCTTTATCTTCGGAAGAAGAGAAATCTTCTTATTATGACCATTCTCACCAACATGCTTTATGCTTTTTCCATGCGCTTCGGTCATCAAGTGGATCTTCTTCTCATGTTTTTCTCAATGGTGATCTACTTACTGTTGATGGTTTTTCTATTTTTCAATAGCTCAATTAAAATGTCGATGGCGACATCATATGCAATTTTTGCGGGGGAGAAGTGGAAATAGACTACACATGGATGAGTTCACTTGTTTAATCAAGAATGGCAACTACGTATGCAATTCTTGAGGGGGAGAAGAAGTGTGAATTTTTTTTGCATTGTTGATTGAAAATTGAGAATATATGGTCAAACGGCTTCTAAACTCATGTAAGAACCGAGCTTCTTCTTATCGGGTCATCTTCACATGGAGTTTTTCTCTTCTAAGAGCCATTGGTTGACATCTTCACAAGCTGATATGAGTTTATTGACAAAGTGCTTCCGGTTAATGCTTCACGTGCACATTAACATGATGATTCCGAACAACCTTCTGTTCTTGTTTGATGTGATTGTTTGCTTGGTGTTACCATTTTGTGTGTTCGCTGCGGGCTGATTGCTGATTTCCTTGATGAACATCTTTCTGTTCTTGTTTGATTGGGAGGATCTTAATTAAGGGGATTTGCAAGATGTAAGTTAATTGGGATGCTTTTTGGTGATGTTCTTGTGTTTTTGGTGAAATGAAGATGTTAACTATCTATTCCCCAACTGGACAATCTTGAAGAAGGTCGAGTCTTCAGTCGGTTCTACATATTCTACATGTTAGAAGACTAAAGACGAGTTGCATTTAACGATCTAAAGACTTCTTCTTAATTCATGGCATTTATAATACAGATTGTCGGTCTATGGGAGAGCACTAGTTGGGAGAGTTTGAAATGCCAAATTTAATCCCCAATTAGATTTGCTCACATTATTCAGCAAGTTGATTCTCACAAGAGTTCAAATGTTCTACTCAAAATTTCTAGTATACGGGCTTATAATGATTTCGACTCTGTAGTGTCAAAACCAGCAAGGGGAAGGAGACACACATCTATACGCGAGTAATCTTGACGAGCTTAATACTTCTAAGTGATTGAAGATATCCCAGGAAGACTATTGTCATTACCGCAGAGAAACTCAAGATTTGACTCATAGCGTTCAGTGTTTTTTTTTCTTTCCAACTATGTGGGGAAAAGATGCAAGAGTTAGTTTGATGATAAAAGAGGTACACAAGTGTGTGATGATGCTATCGCATTCATCGAGGAGAGATTGTGTACATTGGGGATGCTCAACTATCTCACTTGAGGGCTTAATCTGTGATTCAGAGATATAATCACTTATTCCGGTGTTGACATCCGCAGAGATTGTCACCCGCAGAGATAATCAGTGATTCGGCCTACTTCTTCAATGTTATCGGTTATTCTCTCTTTGGGCATTCGGTACTTCGGGTTCTTGAGCTTCATACACTTTCTTCAGAGGGAGAGAAAAGTATACATCGGGGTTATTCTTTGGCTATTGGACTTAATCGCTACTTGATGGTATAAGTTTCTTTGTCTTCGGGTATGTGTATTCGGGTTCGTGAGCTCTAGTCTAAGAGACTGACTGCATCAATTCTACTACTAGGGGGAATTGTTCTCTTGACACCTTTTGGAATGGATCGCTTCAGACTTCAGTAGTTATGAAATTTGAGAAGATTATTTATGTGTGGGATGATACGTTGCTGTTCTTATGGATGATATAACCCCGAACGGAGATTCTCTATTATCGGTCTTAAAAGGAGCAGCGGGATGTATGATAATGGTGTGCTTCTCTGTGCACCTGGCTAAGGAAAGCTTGGAATAGAGCTTCGAATCTGCTCAGCTAAAGGATTTTCGGTTTGGGGGGAAGCTGCCAAAGTCTCACTTTCAAGTGGCTTAATTTCTCTCTTCGATTCAAGAGTCTTGGAAGCTTTGGTGGTGAATGCTTAAGAGATGATGACTTCTATCTTCTACAACGAGGCTGCTCGATATTCTTATCTTGGTACTCGTATCATCATCCTCTTAACTATATCATCTATTCTATCCTTGTATATATTTTTCAGAAAAGCAAAATACAAAATTATAAAACCAGCAAAACCAAATACAAAAATAGAAAACCAACAAAAAGAAAATAGAAAAATATAAAACCTTCAAAAAACCCATAAAAATCAGAAAATTTCAAAAATACCAAAAATATGTTTTCACATGACATGTCTTCTGGTATCGATAACATCTACGGTCTTAGAAATGTCATTCAATAATGGCACGGGACTTTAGATGAAGTTCGAGCAGGAGGTGTAAATATTTCTTTCAAAACATGTCCAAAAACTGTGGCTTACAGTTATTTCTATGTAACCCGCGCTTCAAAAAATGGCTTACAGTTATTTCAGACTGTAACCCGGGCTTCAAATGATGGCTTACAGTTATTTCAGACTGTAACCCGGGCTTCAAATAATGGCTTGCAGTTACTTTAGAATGCAACCCGTGCTTAAACTATGGCTTGTTATTATTTCAGATAGCAACCCGCTCTTTTAAAGAAAGGAAAGTGCTGCGCTAAACCATTTTTCAAATATTTCGTGCACTTATCCTAAAACTATTTGAGGAAAGTATGTCGAAGGACTGCTGTTCCTACACAAATGTTTTTCCGTCTAAAATTCTTCAGAAAAATATTTGTTGTTTTCAAAAATGGTGGTAAATGAGTTGCTTAAAAATCAATCTTATTCAGAGTTTTCGAAATAAATTGAAAACTCAATCAATGACTTCAGCACTTTTAAACTTTTCATAAAATGAGTCATGGATTGAGGGGGATAATGTTTTTCAAATCTACATCATCTAACGGGCTTTCTTAATTATCCTAATATGCTTAATTAAAAATGATGTTAACCTATGTTGAAGGACTAGGTGCCTAGGATATGATTGCTAGGATTAGATGATTAGAGTTTGATGTACACATTATTCCCATACATTTATATGATCTGATTGATATGTTGCATTGACTTTTATTAGTCGATTGTTGTTTGGGTGATGTCGACCACCATATATTTGTATGTGTGTTCACTAACATATGCAGGTATATTGGTATAAAAGAATGTTCCCGATCCGGATCCCACATAATATGATGATTGGATGCCAAAAGGAAAGGGTAACTATATCTTGGGTTGACAAATGAAGAAACGGAGCTTAATTAGACTTCCATGGAGAGTTGGCATTAATGCAACGTAAGAGGTCTCACTGCATCAGCAGATGGTTTTCTTCTAAGTGATTGAAGAAACAGAGCTTAATTTGACCTCAGTTGGCATTCAAAATGCAACGTAAGAAGAAGTCTCACTGCATATGCAGACGGTTTTTCTTCCAAGCCCTACAGCAACAACATAAGCTTCTCAACCATCTAACGTATCTTGTGCAGGAAAAAGTAGTGGATGATACCATTTTTCTTAAAACAAACTTGATAAATTTGTTCTGAAAATGGAAAATATTGTTTTGAAAATATATTGGACTAATTTTTGAAAATCACCGGACTTCATATTATCAAAACCTAAGTCACTCAATTGACTTCGTCATGGATTGAGGGGAGAGTGATTTAAAATAAAATATTTTCAAACGATATTTCTTCACAAAAGTTCCGCTTTGTACGTTAATAAGTGGTGATCTAAAGATTTAATGTTATGTCATGGTATGATTTTTCTTTAGAATCAAGGTCTTTCAAAATGAAATTTTTTCTGTTCTTGTTTGATTGTGAAAATGTTTTGTTTTACTTAAAAGATCTCTTAAAAACAATCATACCTGATACTAACAATCTTTAATGTCTTAAAATGGTCCTTATCTGTCATTTTTCAAAATTAAATCTTGCCACGTCTTTCCCCAAAATCTTTTAAATGATTTAAATCAATTGGGATCACAAATCTCAAAAGGTTTGAAATTTTGATCTGGGTAGAGATCGTGAGTTAAATCTCTTATCTGTTTAAATGGAATTGGTTTTAGTCCTTCAAAGGCACTCCTGCCTCCATGTGCCAAACGATTTCATACACAATGCACATGTTGAGGAGGAGGATTTATCCAAAAACATGATGAGTATTTAAACCAGGCCACATATTCTCCCATGTTTTCTAAACCGTATTAAATCACTTGGGATCCAAAATCTCAAAGGGTTTGATATTTTTGATCGGGGGAGAATTTGTGATTTAATAATGAAATTTGATAAAAGGTGATCGTTTTGACTTAATTGTGCAGGCTGCTCTCTCATATGTGCTAAACGCTTTCGAATCTTGAAGCACATATTGAGGGGGAGCATTTTAATGGAAAATAAAACTATCGAGGTACAAAAGCTTTTATGTTTTAACATAGAGTACCTTGATTGAGTTTTTAAATGGTTTTCTTAATGGATTTTGTGATCGTGGATGTGCTTCAAAAGAACTCTTGCCTCTATGTGATAAAATGATTTCAAATATCCTATGCACATATTGAGGGGGAGAATTTACCAAGAAAATCAAATGGCTTTTTCTAAGGAAATTGTGATCAAGAAATTATTTCAAAGAAATTATTTCAAAGAACTCTTGCCTCCATGTGCCAAACAATTTTAAATCATATGCACATGTTGAGGGGAGCATTTCTAAAATGATCAAAACTATTAAGGTACAAAAGCTTTGATCTCGTATCACAAGTACCTTGATTGGTTTTTCAAATGATTTTTCAATTGGTTTCATGAAGGAAAGAACAATACCAAAAGACCGACCAATTTATTTTTGCATGGAGTTATAAGGATGGTTAGGTTAGGTATTAGTTCCACGATCCGGCCAGTAGGAGGGATCTTCCTAGGACAATCCACTAGATAGTGTAGAGTCCTTAGGAATATTGAAAAAAGTAGAAAAATGAGAATATGGGAAGAGTGCGGACTGAGAATGAGCTAGTACTGGAATAAACCCAACAAGGTTCTAGTTATGAAGTCTCGGTAAGCACTGAAGGGGTGGAAGAATGAAAAAGAATGAATGTGAAAAAGGGTGAAAATAAATAGCCCTCCAATAATTCAACCTTAGGGCAGTAACCAGGTTCAATACATATGCTACTAGTGGTTACCAAGGTAACACTGGTATTGAAGACAAGACGTCATGGACCCAGTGACGCATTGCACTAAACTTCCCAAGCTACTCAAGTTCCTCTTAAAAGGGCTTGTTTCATTCTCACGGGGAACCGACATAATCTATCGACTTTCTCTTAGAGATTGTTGATATTGAAGAAGGAGACCCTCTCCCTAGTCTCCGGCATAGGAACCAAATGTGCACGATTGAGTCTAGAGCCAAGAGATCATCCACAATATCTCATTAGGACACTAAATTCTTGAAGACTTGTTGTTTCACATAATGTGGAAAGTAAGTATATATTAAGAGTCCTACGCATTATCCTTGTGGTATTGCCAGAACATCTGAGTGATATGCATACATATTCACAATGAAGATGGAAAGCCTTCTGGAGCCAACATCAAACAAGCTCCTGGTAGGTGACATGTGAGATCTTCTCGTAAGATCAAACTTGTGACAACTGGATAGAAACAATGGGGCGATTCAGTCTTGAATCAACCTTGGTCCAGGAATGGAATTGACGAATACTTTTGGAAAAACCATTCGATGTGCAAATCTTCTTTTCTCTAGCACGTCGAATGTGTACTTATGTTTTCAAAATTCAAAAAGTATCTCTGATTGAAAAATACTTTTAGAAAAACCGGTCGATGTGCGAATCTCGTCTTTTCACTAGCACGTCGATTGTGTACTATTTTCAAATACAAAAAGTGTTTTGATTGAAAATTGATCTTTCTCATAAAACCTTCGTCGTATTGCAAAACTCTTTATTATAAGCAATACGCGATTGTTTTTCAAATCAATTTTTCATCAATCAGTGAATCTCAATTCGCTGGTTCACTCACTCCATGTTGTCTTCTTTGAGACGTTCGGTTTGAGAACAGCTAGAACAGCTGCGAAACCCTGTCAAGGAGATTCTTCGGAATCCTACCTGATCACAGGCAGTACTTGTACTGATCAACGGGGAACCGTGGGCCGTGTACCTCAATTCAGCGAAAGTGATCAAAGACACTTTCGTGTGTTTTATTGCTGACTGTTGTTTGCAGGTACATTTGGACGGTTGCAGCTAATCAGAATTGAGGAGTCAATCCAAAGCCGCATGCTCACAGCATCCACACTTAATTTGATGAAATCATGATTGGTGCATATCTACATAATCTGCTCGATATTTCATACTATGCTTCGCTTCGCTGCTACAAATATCATGAACCATAAGGCTTCGCTACTCGATGGAAAGATGTCATGACTCAAAAGTGTGAGCATGTCGGTCCAAAAGTCACAACTTCACATGATGGCAACACAATAAAGGGTGATCATGAGATTTACTGTGGTGATGATCTCAATGAAAGCTCGAAGATCATCAAAGATGTGGATCAGTTCAAAGACCTCCACTCAAAGTACAAAACTATGCGGACTTTGAAGAATCGCTACAAAAGCACAAAGATTGCGGAAATGAAGAATTCAAGTCTACGAGCTCAAGAACAAAGTCAATAATAGAATGCTAGGATTTCAAATGTAAAACATGGGGTGACCTCCCTTAGGGGGAGATTGTTAGGAATTAGAAAATTCCTTAGTGAAGTGTCGGTCACCCCAATTGTTATCTAGCTTAAGTTAGCTCGTAGACTTGTCGTTTGTTTCATTATTTAGTAGTTTATTTATTAGTTTGTAGCGTAGTTTAGCGTAGTGCAACTCCGTGGAGGAAGGACGGGTCTTTACCCACTGTATCCCTGATCCACAGGCCGATAGGAGGTCGTTATGTTTGTAACTATAAATACCCCTTCCATCCATGGAAGGGGTGGTGCTTCATTTTCAATCTAACATTTCCTTTGAGTAAACCTCTAGCAAGAACACTCTCTCTCTCTAACTTTCTCTCTCTAATGGCTAACATGTATTTTGATCTCCCAAGACCACCCGAATCATCAAACACAATAAAATAATGATCCTACATCATGACTAGTGCATATCTATATAACCTGGCTCTGATATTTCTATATTATGCTTTTGCTACGTTGCTGCAAATATCTTGAACCAGCAAAAGCTTCCGCTACTCTGATGAAAAGATGTCATGATCCAAAAGTGTGAGCATGTCGGTCCGAAAGTCACAACTTCACATGATGGCAACACAATAAAGGGTGATCCAGAGATTTACTGTGGCTGATGATCTTAATGAAAGCTCGAAGATCATCAAGATGTGGTTCAGTTCAAAGACCTCCACTTAAAGTACAAAGTTATCGGACTTTAAAGAATCACTGCTAAAGCACAAAGATGCAGAAGTTGAAGAATTCAAGTCTACGAGCTCAAGACTAAAGACAAAGATAGCATGCTAGGATTCAGAATGTAAAACATGGGGTGACCTCCCTTAGGGGGAGATTTTTAGAAATTGGAAAATCCATAGTGAAGAGTCGGTCACCCCAACTCTAGTCTAGCATATGTTAGCTCGTAGACGTTACGTTATTTACTAGTTATTTAGTTAGTTATTTAGTTTAGAGTAACACCGTGGAGGACGGACGGGTCTTTACCCACTGTATGCCTGATCCACAATCCGGAGGAGGACGTGTAGTATGTAACTATAAATACCCTCTACCTCCCAAGGTAGAGGGTTGGACCTTTCACTTAATCTAACCTTTCTTTCTTTGTTACTTTCTCCCTCTAGAAAGGCTTCCATCTTCCACTTTCTCTCTCTAGAACCTTAAACTAATTCGACCCATATATTGTTATGTGATGTGTTTGTGAAATCCAATATGCTACATTATCTAACATCATTGAAACCATTTTTACCATTAAACATCACCCAGATACACGAATTGAGTGATTTTGAAAACTAGAGTTTATTTGTGGAATTGGGTATTTTCATATGTGTACGTTTCTAGCTAATTGGTTGCTTGCAAGATGTTTTTTACGAGTTTAATTGATCATATCTATGCTTGGATTTTACCCAGAAACACTAGTTACTTATAATTGGAAATTAGGGTTTATGTTCATAAGAATTGGGTACTTTTGATTCATAGCATGTTCGATGTTAAAACTTGCACAGAACAACTCATAAGGCTTCTAAGACATCCCAGAAAAACTTTGGTGCATTTCATATGGCTAGAATTCTTAGTCGTAATTCTTGAGACATTAGGGTTTAAGTCTTACACATAAGTTTTTTGAACGCGTAACTGTGTTATTGCACATCCATGATTAGAACTGATAAAGATGGAATGTATGTGTTAATATTGATGTTATGATGAATTTATTTCAGGTTTATAAGCGTGAACGAATAAGAATGAAGGTTACTTGAACATCTACGCATAAGGATCACCCTACGCGTAACATGTTAAGCGTAAGAGAAATCTTACGCGTAACGTGTACGCGTAAGGTTCTACATTGGGGACTACGCGTATCCTGTGAAGGATATGCGTAAACAGTAACCTCTACGCATAAGTTTGACTCTTACGAGTAAGCCTTAAGCGTAAGGTTCCTTATACGCTTACACGTAAGCTCTACGCATAAGGCCCTCTTTTCTTACCCGTAATATTTCTTACGCGTAAGCCAAGAACCTATGCATAAGCTTTCGTTTACGCATATAAACACTCCTGTTTACGCATAAGCTTGTCATTCCTACGCCTAAGCCTAGTTTTAACCTTAATTATGAATTTTTACGCGTGCAAACTTGTAAATAAATAAATCATAACGACACGAAACCAATAATGTCACTATTGAGCTTAAATGTTTAATCAGTTGTGAAAAAATAAGTGAAAATATAGACTTTAAAACTTGAAGTTAATTAACTCGCGAAACTTATCACGACGTCTGTTAACTATTGGACAAACAAGTGACATTGGACTCGTAACAATCATCGACATATCACATTCAATAATTAGACAATAAAACCATCTGTTGAGTAACATAATGTCTTTCGATATGTTGGTTCTTTTGGCTAAATATCTTTCAGATCACGACATGGACGCTCAAATGCTGAATGTGGAAGCACCAAATGCTCTCACCATTGCTGATATCTTCCCTAATGGCTATCCGATGAAGATAGGAAAGAACAACCTTCGTGTTGATTTTGATACTCTCACCTGCTCGGAATCTTCTTGTTTAATTGTTGTGGATATTCTGAAGAATCATCCTTATCAAAACATGCTCACGAATTCCTACGTCCAGTTCTGAGATCTATATTCACCGTTCTGGAATACAATGCAAAAGATCAAAGGACAAAATGCCGTGAGTGACGCTCAATGACAAACAATTCACCATCACACCTCGACTTAAGGGCTATTCTTCTCATCCCCTCATCGAACCAATCAATACAAAGCCGCACCAACTGAAGAGATGCTCTCGCATTCATGATCGACATTGGTTATGACGAAGCTGGAGTAATCACTAAGCATTCATACTGATCTTAAGAATATTCCTCACCATGGAGAACTCTCTACATCATCATCACCAAATTTGACCGTGACCTGGCTATGAGCATCCCAAGCTCATGGAACTGCAGATATTTTGGGCTTTGGTCAACAATAAACACATTGAAGTTGAAGCTCTGATATGGGACGACATGATGTCATTCCTTAAAAAGCTTTGCACCAAAATCTCGTATGTCAGATATACCAAACTGTTGATCCAACGAGCTCTAGGGTATAATCCGGATATTCCCTTAAGACTCGACGACCCCAAAAAACACTCCATGTTGTATGAGCCCACACTCTCAGTCAGATTTAAGGACTCTACAACAAAGAAACAAGGCGCAGTGCTGCCAGATCACCTTATAACCGATGATATCTAACAACTGTACTAGTACAAACGATATCTGGTAGCGGTTGAAGAAAGCAAAGTAGGTTTTCTCGATGAAAAGTCCGTTGGTACACCTACATGGAAAACCAGAAGAGGCAGTGCAGGAAGTGTTACAAGCACTGAGAGTCAAAGAAAGTTCCCTAAGAGGAAACCTCCACTCAAAAGGATAGTTCCCTCTAAGGAAGTTGTTCCTATTCCCATTCCCAAGTCTGAACCGCAAAGAAAGCTAGTGGATGAAAGTTCTGATGAAACTGAATCAGACGAGGAGGTCACCTACTCAAACGCAACGATGTCACTCCAACATAGCTAAACCTCCCAAAGCAAAAGCTGACCAAGGCAAAGGGAAGACTCCAATTACTTGAGCATGAAGAAGAAAACTCAGATGAAGAGCCACTGGATACTGGATACAGGAAGAAGTTCAAAATCATTAGACTCCAACACGTGGCAAAAGAGTTTGAACATCAACAAATGCGTGGCCCCGGAGGGTCAAGTGGTGGTGTCCAATCTACACCAATTCCTGATGTGGTTAATCAACCCGATAAGGGAACACGTGCCACCACTCTTGAGCAACAACAAAAGCGCCTGGAGGATTCTATTGATTATGACTTTGAGGAACCTGAAAAGGAAAAGCATGAGAAACAAAAAGCTGATGAAGAGGTTGAAGCTCAAGCCAAAGCTGATGAAGAGGCCCGGATTCATGCTGAAGTAAAGGCTAAATCTGGACAAGATGACGATGTGAAGTATGATGATTATCTTCTTGACAGTCCTACTCGCTCTAAAGAGGTAACTTCTGAACCTCCTAAGGACCCTGAATCACCTCACGACTCCTCATCATCAGATTCATCTTCTCACTCTTCACCCCCACCATCCAAAGGAACAACCAGATCCACATCTAAATCTATGAAGAAACCAATCAACTCTTGGATATCTCGGGCAAAGACAAGGATTGTTAAAGCTGTCAAATAGGTCAGGAGGAAAGATGTGACCAATAAAAAGTTAGATATACTCGTTGACAACATCAAACATCTTAATGACGAGATAGAAAATATGTCTAATGAAAGGGAGTATATTCAGAAGTTCATGCAATGTGATGTCTAAGGAGAACTGAACGAGATGATTAAGGGCTATACTCATCAGTTCTTACTCGACAAAGTTCCGGGCGTGACAAGAGAGATGTTCAACAGACAACTCTATCCAAATCTGATGCATATAGCCAAGCAAACTATAAGATCAACACCTATGACCGTAACAATTAACCCTACTGATCCTATAGTGTTCTCAGATGCTGAATTGGTTTCCAGGCTTGTAACTCAAATGTCTAAAGGATCTGCACATTTACTTTTACTTACGAAGGTAAATTGTTTGAAGCATTGCCGGAATACCAACTCAAATCAGCATGCAGAGAAGAAGCTCAAAGGCCTAAACGTCCAAGTGACGATGAAGATAAGGATAAGGATAAAGATAACGAACCTAAACGTTCAAAGAAGTCTGGAGAATCATCCTCCATGCCACCTCCACTCCACAGGACTCCATCTCAACAACGATCTCCTCTACGCTCTTCTATACGACAAACCTCAGGACTCTGCGTTACCACCTTAGACAGTGAAAATCGGTTATCAATTTGAGTATACTGGTGGTGACGATGAGGAAGTCCCTGAGCCCCAACAAAAACCCACCTCTCCTTCCGCTAAACAAAGAAACCATCATCCACATCAAGGCCAAAGAAAAGAAGAAGACGAAGGCCGATGTCGTCTCATGGCTAGACGAAGACGACACCGAGTATGATTGGTTCTGCATACTTGTTGATGCTACTCCCGCCCTAACTGATGATCCATATATGGTAGAAGGTCGTACGTTGGAGCATGCTAAGTTAAAGAAAAGTTCCGTGTGAAGAAGAAGACGAAATCAGAGTTGAAACGAATCAAGAATGAAGCATTTCAACTACTCAAAGACAACTCAGAAAGTGCTATTGAAGTTGAATATCACCTTGAAAATATAGCACGAGCCATGTCTAACAACATTGATTGGCTCAACCCTGAAGCAAACATCGACTTCACCAGAAGAGACAAGGCTCCATACTACACCGATTGGTCTAAACCTCTACCAACGATTGGTTAACCAGATCAACCTAAGATTCCATTCCGATAATTCTTGAACAATGACTTGGAATTCCTTCTACACGGTAGCGATGATTCAAAGAAATACACTACATCACTTACACTTCCGTTCTCGGCAGCCATATACTCCAACTGCATAGCCATCGAAGAAAAGGCTACCAACATGTTTTCCAATAGCGTGGAAAGGTATGACATTGATGCAATGTACGGGATTCACCATTGGCCGGAACGCCGATGAATATACTACAAAAGCTGCCAGGTTCGAAAGTCTCAACATAAAGTGTACAGTGATAAAGGGATCGTTGCTGTTAAGCATGTCACTCTTTCGTCTAAATGGGATTACACCTTCCTCAAGACTGTCGTGGCCAAAACACAAGACGAAAGGGACTATGAATTATGTGAAGCGGACTTTCAGAACTTGTCTCTCAATGACATTGAAGATCTGTATCTTGCCAAGGTACAGGGAAGAATTAGACAAGTCTCGTGAAATTCAACGTGAATACATCAAGTCCTTGCTCATCTTCATCAGAAGCATAGTGATCCAGGAACGTGTAGAAGATTTACAACTTGCTATTGAATCATATCAGACTCGTGTCAATCTCACCAGACCTCCGTTAGAACTTCCTGACATCAACCATCTTCCATAATACACTCTCGTCAGCAAACCATTCAGAGTAGTTTACCATAGTGAACTACAACACAACTGCTTGATGGCGTGTCGAGATCTTCATAAGTTTGGGGATCACACACTGAAGAAGGTCAAGGATGGGTTAGCTTATCGGTTAAAGGATATACATGAAGGCATCGGGTCGAAGAAGCGATGGAATTCTCAGGAAAAACGGGATGTTAAAAGGATCATCACTCGGATCGATGAAAGGTTGTACAGAAGGGACCAGTTCAGAACTCTGGAGAGCTTCGTAGGTGGTCATCCCATGATTACTCTCACAGGCTATCACGCATGTTCGCATTCCTGGAGATATTGCAGGACTACCTGGTACCCCTTAAACTGTTTCAATTTCATACTAATTTGGATGTGTGATTATTTAATGACAATGGCTTGTGCACACATCACAGTGTACAACCCTTTCTTGTAATGAAAGGACCCTGTGGTACGCTTCAGTGCCACAATCCTTATAAAAGGGGGGAAAGCTTCTTACTTTTTGTGTAAAACCTATCAAACCTTTCACTTTTAAAGGTTTTGCTCAAAAGAACAAGTACTTCCCCTTACGTTTTCAAAACCTTAAAAGTTTGTATTACTTGTTGAGGGGGAGTATTTGCTAAAACTTTGTTCACAAGATTGTTCTTTGTGATAATCTTCCCACAAAACTCGAAATGGTCATATTTATTATCAAAACGTTATCAAAAATAACATTTATATATGCCATTTTTTAGGGGGAGAAAATTATTGTGATAAGAAATATGTTGATTTGCTATTGAATCGTCGTGTGAAAAGACTTAACCCATGAATTGACGGGATCTGAACAGTCATACATTGAAAAGATTTGTCTTCCAAAGACTTATCTAAGTAAATTGTACCTATTCGCGAAGCTCTTGATAGACATGAACTTTGACGGGTTTGACAACCTTTCGAGGTTTGTCCACACCTTCAAGGTAGTTATTAGAGCTAGTTGTCACCTAAAAGCTGACAATGTAACTCTTTAAATATGCAAAGTAACCGTGTCCTCGGAATTGTCTATCTTGAGTCGATCAATTCAAAAGTGCACACTTTCTCTCACCGTGCGCATTCCTAAACACTTAGCACGGGGGAGGGGAGTACAAGCAAATGATCAAACTCTTACAGTGGCACAAAATGTTTTTCAATCATAACCACTTTGAGAGATTTTCAAGAAAATGGTTTTATGGCAACATAGGTTAGTCATGGAGTTATAAGGTGACTAAGGTTATGAATAACTATCCTATGATCCGCCGGAGCCGGAGGGATCTACCCAAGGACATCACAAATAGTTAGTACTTAGAAGTCCTTAGGTATGACTATAAAAAGGAGAAAATGAGAATCGGAGAAAGAAGGAGTTGAAGAATTAAAAAGAAAAGCAAAGAAAAGGGTGAAAAGAAATAGCCCTCCAGATTATTCAACTTAGGGCAGACACCGGGTTCAATTCATATGCTACTGGTTGTCACTTAGTGACACCGGTATTGAAGATTAAAGTCGTCATGGACCCCGTGACGCATGCACTAAACCTTCTTAGCCACTCAAGTTTCTCCCAACAGAAGCTTGTTTCATTCTCACAGGGAACCTTACGTAAACTATCAGCTTTCTCTAAGAGATTGCTGGTATTGAAGAAGGAGACCCTCTCCCTAGTCTCCGCTCAGGAAAACCAAAGTGCACTATTGAGTCTAGAGCCACGAGATTCATCAAAAGATCTCTTAGGTACACTTGAAAATTCATCGCTTGTTGTTCAACAATAAGAACGCAAGTGATATATTATCGTGTCCTTCACAGATCTTAGCAATCTGTCAAGAACATTTATGAGAGGTTCACATATGTGATCTTCAGTGATTGAATGGAAACTCCTGCTAGGGTCAACATCAAACAGCCTTGACAGCAGGTCACTTCAGTAACTCCCTATGGATTACGCTTAGTGTGTCTCAAACGGTCTACAGTCTTGAGGTGATGCTTCGGTGTACCTCAACGACTCATCTGACTGTAGGTGTATCTTCGTACACGTCGTGTTATCTCACTTGTGGGACTCCAGTTCAGGAACGGCCTTTGTTGGAATTAGAGATGTGTTTTCACACTATGCTGTTTACACTCTCAAAATTCAAACTTGTAAGTGCCGGAATCCGCTTATTACTAACCGTGTGTATGTTTTTCTTCTTATGGAAGCTCTGGAGTGGACTGATCGTGCAGATTCTTCACATTCTCATACCAACATCATCACTAATGCAAGTTCTCTCAAAAGGCAACACAAAAGTCATAATGATTCTTCGTCAAATCAAAGAATCTACAAAGTTTAAAGACTAACAGAACTTCATCAGTACTGTAATCCAACGTTAAAGAGCATGTGAGCATGTTGGAGATAGACGTGGAGACACTGGAGCAACAAAGCAGACCTGATGCAGACAACAACAACATACTATCACTTTCACCACAAAGAACAAAGAACTAAAGAACAAAGAAAAAGATGATGTCAAAGCAGAAATACTTCAAAGGAAACAATTTCTCTACACTGGGGAGATTGTTCGAATCAAGACACTTCTTCTCACAAGAAAGAAGATTGTCAGAAGACGTCAAAGCTACTATTACATCAGCACCTACATCGTTTATTACTCTATCATTCATCAATAACACTTAGGGGGAGATTGTTGGAATCACTCATATATTATATTTCAAGTGTTAGTGATTCATATGTAATGGTTAGCTTAATATGGCATTTAAGTTAGTAATCAAGGCTAGGCTTATGTAGAAAGCCCATAAGCCTAGGCCAAGCCCAATAAGTAAAAGGATGGGAACTTGGAGTGTTGCCCTAGTTCCCTCCTATAAATACTCTTGTATAACCCTCACTTGAGGGTTGGTTGTTCAATGCATACATTTTCCTACGCATAACTCTTCTCATATCATACGTGTTTGTGTGTGTCTTGTTCATCCGATCCTTTCTCTTCTCTATTTCTTATATTGATGCTTGTGTTACTAATATGGTGACCTAACAGAATTTAACCGCAACCTCACATGGATCCTACCGAGCTAATCGAGGGAGTACTAGTTTCTTTTCCTTACTTACCTTCCTATATCGTAACTTTGATACTTTCGGGGAACATTGGGGACAATGTTCAGTTTAATTATAGGGAGGGAGAATAAAACGGGAACTTAGAAACTGTTCTTATCCTTGATTATTTGTCTTGTCCTAGGTAATTTGTGTAATAAACTATGAGAAATTTTCGTTGAGGGCAATTTTAGCACCAAATTTAAAATTTTTTATGACATTTACGAGCTAAAACTTTAGTCTTAATAAAGCGTCTCATGGATAGGAATTATATGACTAGCAAAAAAACCGTTTACCACTCGAATTCCACCCCAAAAATGTGAGGTTCACCCCTAGATCTTTAGGAATAAAAGCATTCATCTTTAATGCTTAGTGAGTGTACCGGTAGTATAATAGATGCTAGAACTTGTTTTGTGATGCATTCCGAGAACGCTAGTGAGACTACACTTGTGTAGTTAGGAATAACTAAATGATAAGAGGCATTAAGATAACCCTTGTTTGAAACCTGTATTATAACTACATCTTCCACATCGGTTGAGTAATTACCCCACACCCTTGCGATGTAATCATCTTTAGTACATGATACCCCTAGTTAACAACTTAGAGCCTATCCTTTTCGTGGTTCTCGTGATTTTTTGGTTTTCCAAAATATCAATGAAGAGCATTGTTTACAATCCACCCCCAAATGTACACCCAAATCGCCTTATCCTACCTTGTATGCACTCACCTTTAGTGCATTATTGTTATCATTACCTAACCCTTAGTTCAAATATCTAGTTACTTGCATGGTTGCTAAGTCGAGTCATATCTTTGGTATACAGTTTTGAGATGATTGGGACTCATGGGTAAAAGTAATATTTTATGGAGTAACGAGAAAGAACGATAAATTCAAATTCCCTTTGTCTACGTAATTAAATACTCCAAGTGTTTTGATCTTTTCAAATCGGGTCAATTAATGTTAGAGAAATAAAAAATCAAGTGTAGGGATGCTCCTATAAATCCATTATATTTTGATGTTATCGTAGAGGATGGTATAGTCTTGGCTTAGCAACGCCACGCTTTTCATGCTTGTAACATAAGATTTTTTGACTTGCCACCACCAAATATCGTCTATCCAACAAAACCCTTTGTTTCCCTACCGTAAGCGTAACGTTACAACCCTTGTAAAGACCTCTTATATAGTTGTTCCTAGGTGCTTACACCAAAGCGGTTGAGGTTTTTTCTAGTCTCAAGCCTATGGTAATCTATGTACTATGCCAGGTAATGATTGTTTATCTTCCATTTCCATTTATTATATTTCATATAAACCCAAGAGATGAGAGAATCCAAACACCCATTGTGAGGTGGTAGTATATAATTTTCGTGCTTGTTATGACCATTGCGGTGCTTTTACTTGTTAGGAATTATTCTAAACCCATGCTTCATGTCCCCTAACTTATAAATTGATTGGCCAAAAGCACATTTGCTTGAGGACAAGCAAATACCAAATGTAGGGATATTTGATAAGGATTTAAAACATATGCTTTTAAGGGGTCATTTAAGCCCTTAATCGACCACTTTTATATCCGTTACTGCTTAATTTCATTCCTTTTCACTTTTTAGGTCTTTTGGAAGCAAAAATGCTGGAATGAAGCACATTTGGACGAAAAGGAGCAAATACATGAAGAAAATGGCGTCCCAATCAAAGGGAGACGCCGTCCCTCTATAAAGACTTGATCAAAACATTCACCAGATGGCTCAGTGGAAATTTTGCTCACATAACCTGAAGGCGTCACGTTGTAAAGAATGAGGGCGTCACTCAGACTTTTCATCTCAGACGGCCCAGATCCAGAACCAAGACAACGTCCCAACTGAAGACTGATGGCATCACAACTCTAAGGTGATGCCGTCCCTTCGATGACTTGGCCATGACGAAACCCTATTGACGGCGAGCTGACGGCGTCCCATGCAAAAGGTGACGCCGTCGCAAGTGTAAATCTATATATAGAATACAATTTTTCTGCATTTAGGGAGGTAGACTTTTGGACTAAAAACCCTAAATCATTTGTAGTCCAATTTGGACAGTATCTTAGGGTCCTAAACCCTATTTTACACATCGAGAAAAGTAATTTAATAAAAAGTATCATTATGTCTTCAATTGATTGTATGTATGCTTGCTTGTTTACCATGTCTAGCTAAATTTCTTGTATGTTTTCTTGGATCTATGAAACCTAGTTATTGATTATTGTTAGGTTGTTTCTTATCTTAATTGTAAATTGGATTAGGAGTGCAACTAATCTTTCATTGTGTTTAATGCTTGAGTATGCTTAATGATATGGTTCATGGATGAAATAGCTTAGGCTTGCCGACTCCGTGAGTCATATACGAGAGATAAACTCAAAGAACTAGGGACCACGCATACCCTACGACCTTTAGGAATACAACGCATTAAAATAAGGTGTGACAATTCAACCTACCAATAAAAGATAACTAGGGAGTAATAGTATCTAGGTAAACACATTTTTAATCATCGTACGAGCACACATCAAATAGACATAGCTACCCCTAGATATTTAGATAATTAGATAAGTAGAAATAATCGGTAGAAGTACCTCCCCCCCAACCAATTTCCCTGAGATATTTACCTTAGCTTTCTAAAAAAACATAAAAACATAAAAAAAGAATCAACCTCAACCCCCACCTTTCGTCATATATTTCTTGCTAGCATTCCTATTCCCCTAGAGAACGATATCAATCCCCGAGGCTTACTAAATACTACACTACAACGATTAGGTTAACTACCTAGGGTGTTAAAAACTATCTCGAAGAAAGGGAAGTTCCTTTGACCCCGAACGCGCTCCGTATGTGCATCAGATACTCGGGTTACAGGGAATTAAGACTAACTAAACATAAACAATAAGAATATTTTCTTGTAATCTTCTATAATTAGAAGATTCCTCCTTTGTCATATTTAGTCCTTTACGTTTCATTCTTTGTCAATGTGTCACATAAGTTTTGTATTATCAATTCCAAATTAATGAACCGAACTAATTACCAAGGGCAAGACAAATAATCAATTGAGTGAATAGTTTCAAGTTCCTGTTTTATTCTCCCTCCCTACACTTAAACTAAACATTGTCCCCAATGTTCCCCGAAAGTATCAAAGTTATGATGAAGGAGGGTAAGTTAAAAGAGAAAGAAACTAGTACTCCTCTGATTAGCTCAATATGATATGTATGAAGTTGTGGTTAAATCCTTCTCCAAGAAGAATGAATAAGTATTAAGCTTCTTCCAAGATGTATTTCTTCTACTTGTGTAATATAACTTGCACACTTATAAGAAAACAAACGAAAACTTCGCGTAAAATCAGCGGTAAAACTATATATGACACACAACTAATCTAGAAATCAAGTAAGATATAATGCTTGTTGATTGTAAAATAAATTGCAATACCAGGCTTCGATGATGACCAAAGGTATGAGGGGTGTATAATCCAGCTAAGATTTTCTTTCACCTGAGGATAAGAAATACGAAGACACTATGTTAAGTGATTACGCAGGGGTTGGACCCTGCGAACCACCTCCGGCGTGAGAGTAAGTATGAGTTATGGTTGTATAAGTGTGTGTAAGTAAAGAGATGAGTGATGAATGAGCTTACCATAATCCTCTGCCCGTCCAACCTATTTATAATGGAAGAAATAAGGTTAGGGGCAACTCTGCCCAAATATCAGAGAACATGGGGGCGTCCCATTTTTGTGGGTAACCGCTAGGGCTTAGTGACCCACGTTCTCAATCTTGGCGGGAAAACCAGGAAAGAGAGGGAGATCGTGGGTTTGACCAAGTCAGGAGGTTCTCTTATCCATTGCTCCTTCGTCAACCATACCCCGAAGGGCTTAGGGCTTCGAATGGCGAATTCCCCCTACCTAACCTTTGTGTGTACGAATGGTTTGACGCCCACGAACATTTAGGAGACATAACTTGGGCCTTTGTACAGAAGGGCTTCGACACGTCTCGAAGGGGTGTCCTTCGAGCTGTTCGGAGGGTACATCCTCAAGCCCCTTAGTCGAAAGTGATGCATATAAACGAAGAGGCATTGCTTTCGACTTCATCCTGCAAATAAAATTAATTGTTCTTTGCCAAACTTCTATTAAACAGGATAACCATGCGCATTTAATGCTAACAAAACCATTTAGCTGCCCGCTACAGTGATTCCAAATCCCCATTTACCCGGTTGACCAAAAAGACATTTTTGAAATTTAAAATCCGTTTGAAATCCGGATAAGGATTAACCTAGAGGACACGTGTGCGGTAAGAAAGGGGTGTAAAAGAAGTATTTAAGGGGAAATAGTTGGAACCCTAGAATATTTTACTCTCTTCATCTTCTCTTTTCACACAATAATCCTCTAGATTCACCGGCTCCGAAAAAGGAAAAGTCTCCTTCCTAATCTTTCGTAGCTTAAAATAGTCATGGATTCAAAGTTCAAAATTAAGCAACAAAAATGCACTTTGACCGCTAAAGAATTATACGATCATCTGGTTGATTACCCCATCCCTCAAGAGTTTAAGGTCATGTTACCCAAGTCAAACCAAGGTATTTTCGATGCCCTAAAAGGCTTCGTAGGGCTATACACTCACTCTTTTAGCCATTCAAACCTTAGGATTCCTATCCACCCTCTTATCTTAGAGCTAATGCAATATTACGAAGTGCATATCTCTAGATTTAACCCTTTTGGTTTAGCCAAACTGACCACATTTATAGTTATGTGTAAGGTATATGGCTATGAACCAACACTTAAGGCTTTAAGGGGATTTTTGAATCTGTATCCTGGTGGTAACTGGTTGACTTAGCCAAAAAGACCTGAGGGAGATGTGCCTAATCTTTTTGCGAGGGTGTACACCAACATGAAAGATTGGAAGGGCAGTTTCTTCTATGTGCAAAACACCATTATCCCACCTAACTATTCAGCATTGTTGAATAAGGAGTACATGTTTGATGCAAAAATGATTCAATGACCCCTTGCCGTATGAGGTTCGAAGGAATCCATGTTATCGGCGCTTGGCTAGGTATCCTGCAGATGTTCAAGTTTTCCCTGAACCAATCTTGTACATGGCTGGGATTGCACACAATTGGGAGGGGTCTCCAAACAAGCCTATTATCATTTATCATGGACAAAGTATGTTTTTATACTTTTTTTAAGTAGGACCAATGTATCACTGATATTTATCTCTTCTTTCTTCTTTTTTTGCAGAAATGACATTTAAGAACTTTATGTATCAAGACGTTGATGAAGACTTGAGCTTCATGCCTGCTGAAAAAGAAGAATAGTCCTACGGTGTCGGTTCACCCTCCACATCTGTTAACAACAACGAGGTAGACACTCCCAGACCAGAGCCTGTTGACTCAGCACCCCCACAAGCTTTGTTGGAGGGTCCCTCCTAATTGGTTGAGAACGTAGCAGATTCGGACGATCCTGCAGAGAAGGATGTTCAAATCACAGGCTCCACTGGTATAGCTGACAGGTTGAAGAGTAGGAAGGGAACAACTGGTAAAGCCATCAAGTCTACGAACAAGAGGAAGACTCCCATCCCAGCCTCCGGAACCAAGGCCGTGCGACAAAAGAATGTCGAAGGCAAGAAGTTTGTTAAATCTGCCTTTGAGTTACCGGATGAGACAATGGAGATGCATGGTAAGCACTTTCTCCTTTTAAAATATATGAAGTAATAATTGTAGTAACTAACTCTTCCTTTATGCATTGTATTGGTCAAAGGCCTTCCTGATACGAAGGAGCTTCCTAATGCCTTGTCATGCCACCGAATTGTGGATCATGTCACCTCCCCCCCAGTGGAAAGGATTGTTGGACAATATGTCCATCGAAGGGGTTTGCGATCTGCACGACAAGAGTGTGGCAAGGCAGGCAGTGTTGGACAATTATTTGAATGGTCAAACCAGGGAGTTACTTCGGGCAGTTACAAAGGCAAGGCAAGAGATGGATGTCATGCTGCAGAGGGAGAAGCATAGAGATCAGGAGTATGCCAAGCTGGAGGCTATGTGTGATGAGATTGAGAGGGATGTCGAGAAGAGTCCACTCGTCCAAGACCTTTGGGAGAAGATAACAGGGTTGACAGCTGAATGTGGCAAGCTCCAGTTGGAAGAGTCTAAGGTGGTAAGCCTCACTGGCCAAAATACTATGCTAGAGGCAAAGTGTGTCGGTTTGGAAGGTGAAAGGATTAGGCTTGGAGTGTTGGAAGTGAAATTGAAGGAGGAGGTTGATGGCTTTCAAATGAGGTACAAAATGCTCCAAAAGGATCGTGTTGAGGTCGTGTCAAAGGTGGTTCCGTACATAGCCATGGAACTTTATCATAGTGATAAGATGGGGGTTGCGATGTGGAAAGTCATCAAGGCAGCTATCTTCTATGGACGGTCCTTGGCTTTGGAGGAGGCGGCTAAAACAGGTAAGTAGACCTCTCTAAAATTGAGTGCTACCGTCCTTCATCAAAGGAGGAATATTAAGATGCGGGAAATGTGTTTGCAACCGCAGAGTACCCCTTCCTGGATGAAGCTACCAAAGACCCCATGGCACCTCTTGAAGACCTCCTCTCAAAGAAGCCACGCAAGATCAAGCCTGCGACCCCTACCAAGAAGACGGTCTCCACCAAGCCTGCCTCATCTAATCCATCTTCAACTCCATCTCCTCAGAAGCCAGAATGAAGGCTACCATATTGGCAGTAATTTGGTTCCAAGGATAGCATGTACCTTTTTAAGACAATTTCAATGTTTCTTTATGGTTTTTGTCTTGTTCCTTAAATAATTTACTATTTGTGATGTATGGCCTAGGCAAAAGACAATTTGAATGGGGCTCCGGCCTCATATGCAGGTATAAGGGTGTTGGCCCTTCTTTTGAATGACAAGGTGTAGGGAAATATCTCTACACACTTAAGTATTTTTGTCTGGCAAACTTCTCTTACACCATTTTTCCAACGCTTAAGCTTTACAACCTAAGGTTAAACAACCTCATTGTGTGTAAATTACAACACCAAGAATATAATGACCAATTTTGATCATTGACAGAGGGTCGCGACCCACTCTATCTCAAAACCTTTAAGTAATATGGCTTTGTTTTTTACTTTCATAAGTGCCATAAACCACTAGGAGAGTTAATGTGAATGTATGCATAGGCTTAAGTAATGAGGTGTTTGTTACAACGTATGCCTTTCCATTCGACATTGAAATTCATAAACGACTTGGCTGAACAAATCTTTGTGTTTAAGAAATGAAGCAAGAGATTTGTGGGAAATGTATTATTCATCATTGAATTGGTAGAGAGGATTACATCAATCTTGAAATGAAAACTAAGACAACTACCAATAATGTTTGCTTTCCTACGAGAAGCTTTTAATTACAAGAATGAAAAGTGAAAATACTTCTTAAACATAGAAATTTTGAAGGTTCGTACCATTCCATGTTCTGTCAATGGATTCTCCGAGAAGAGTGGCCAGCTTGTAGGCTCCATTGTCGTAGGCCTCAGCTATCATGTAGGGTCCTTCCCAAGTAGGTCCTAGTTTCCCCTGGTATTCTGCTTTGCTTGCACTGTTAAGCTGTAGCACGTATTCCCCAGGCTTGAAGGTGGAAGGTCTGACCCTTTTGTTGTAGTAGCCTTCGATCTTATGCTTGTACATGGCCTCTCGGATGGAGGCTATCTCTCTCCTTTCTTCTAGTTGATCAAGGTTCTCCCTGATCTTTTCGTCATTTTGGGAAGCATCATATGTTGCCACCCGCTCCGTATGTACACTTAGTTCCGAAGGGATAACCGCTTATGTTCCGTATGTTAGGCTGAATGGGGTTTCACCATTGCTTGACTTGAGGTTCGTCCTATGAGCCCACAGTACTTGAGGGAGTTCTTCCACCCACCCGTGATGAGTTCATCCCAGCCTTTTCTCAATCCCTTTGACAATGTCTCTATTAGTAACCTCTACTTGTCCGTTACCTTGAGGATGGTAGACGGATGTCCAAGATTGCTTTATGTTGAGTCCTTGACAGAAGTCATAAAAGATTCTTTTAGAAAACTGCTTACCATTGTCAGATATGGTGATGTGTGCACTCCGAATCTGCAAACAATGTGCTCCCACACAAACTTCTCGATCTGTCTCCCCGTAATGAAGGCTAAGGGTTTAGCTTCTACCTACTTTGTAAAGTAATCGATTGCCACCAGCAAGTATTTAAACCCACCAGGAGCCACAGGCATAGGTCACACTTGTCATGTCCTGCTTCGGTAACTTTGGGAACGTTTGAGTTTATCTGACAAGCTTCACATTTGAGAATGATTTCTGCCGCATCCCTATGCATCGAAGGCCAGTAATAGCCTAACTTCATTATCTTTAAGAAAACTGAACGGGGCCCTGCATGGAGGCCGCAGGATCCTTCGTGGACTTCTGCGATGATGCTCGCAGCCTGCTTCGGTCAAACACATCTGAGCCAAGGTGATAGAAACGGCCTTCTGTATAGGGTTTCCCCCATTAGCCGGTATTGTGGGGACTTAACCCGTATCTTCCTTGCTAGTTTAGGATCTTCGGGGAGAAGACCACTTATCAAGTACTCCCTGATGGGAGTCATCCATGTCTCTCCTTCTTCATGAACCACGTCCGTAACCTCCTTACGAATAATGGAACTTTCAGGTAGGACTTCAACCAGTACTTCTTTAGTGAGATGAGCAAAGGCCATGGAGGCTAGCTTGCTTAGTGAAACTTCCTTCTTGTTCTGATTCCTGCGAATGTGTTGGATGGTGTAAGAATCGAAACTATCCAACATCTCCTTTGTTTTTTTCAAGTACTGCTTGATGACGGGCTGCCTTGCTTCATAAGAGCCTGTCACTTGGTTTGACCTCCATTTCTTTAGCTAATCGAAGGCCTGCTAATAGGGCTTCGTACTCTGCTTCATTGTTGGTGGCTTCAAACTCAAAACGAAGAGCATATGTATGCTCCTTCCCTTCAGGGCTGACCAACATTAGACCTGCTCCAGAACCATCAGAACTTGATGCTCCATCTGTATAAAGCTTCCAGTCATCCTGCACTTCGGTGATTTTAGCTTTAGGCTCTTCCTTTTCTGTGTCCGGTTCGGAAGGTGTTTCTGCCAAGAAGTCTGTGAGAATTTGCCCTTTAATAGAGTTTCGACCCTTGAACTCTATTTCATGCTCCCCAAGCTCGATAGCCCATTTGGCCACCCTTCCAGACTTTTCAGGTTTCGACAAGATCTGTTTGAGTGGCTTGTCGGTTAAGACTGTGATTGGATGGGCCTGGAAGTACCGTCGGAGCCTTCTCGACGCGTAGATTAGAGCTAGTATTAGCTTCTCCAATGTTGGGTAGTTGACCTGTGCTCCCTGTAAGACCCTGCTGACAAAGTAAATGGGGATTTTCCTCTTGTCCCGTTCTACCATGAGGACTGCGTTAATGCTCTCCATTGAGGATGCTAAGTACATGAAAAACACCTCGCCTTTGATTGGGGCTGTAAGTGTTGGAAGGATTTCAATGAACTCCTTCATTTTCTGAAAAGTAGCTTCTGCATCCTGGCTTCACTGAAAAGTCTTCTTGTCGACGCAGCCTTTAAGTGTTTTGAAGAACGGTAGGGATCTGTCAGCCCCTTTCGACAAGAATCGACTTAGCGCGGCTAGCTTCCCATTCAAGCTTTGTACATCTTTTAAACACTTAGGAGCTTGGTGATCCGTGATTTCCTTGAACTTAGAAGGGTTAGCCTTTATCCCTATCCCTTGCTTTGTGATCAGATGCCCTATAAATTGCCCCTCTTCGACACCGAAAGAGCATTTATTAGAGTTCAGCTTCATGTTGATCACCCAAAGCTGGTCAAAGGTTTCTTGAACGTCAAGGAGTAGGTCCTCCTCCGTCTTGCTCTTAATAACCATGTCATCAACGTATGCCTCGAGATTTATGCCTATTTGTTTGTTGAAGGCTTTATCTACGAGTCATTGGTATGTTGCCCCTGCGTTCTTCAATCCGAATGGCATCTTTCTGTAACAGTAGACACCTTTACTTGTGTAGAAGGATATCTTTTCCTCGTCCTCCTTTTGCCATCTGAATCTGATGATACCCTTTATAGGCATCTAGGAAACACTTCAGCCGGAAGCCTGTTACGGACTCTACCTTCCAATCAATTTCTGGCAAGGGGTAGCAGTCCTTTGGGTATGCTTTATTGATGTCAGTAAAGTCAACACACATGCGCCACCCTCCGTCACTCTTCTTTACCATGACTGGATTGGCTACCCAGGTTTGGTATTCGACTTACCTTAGAATGCCTTTCATGCGGCATCGTTTCTTTCGGGGGCTAGGCTTCTTCTTTTCTGCTTGATGGGCTCAATATGCTTGTATTCATTGAGCCTGTGCTATGTGCGGAAGGGTTTTCCATCTATTAGCAAGGTTCTTGGGACCCCTGTCATGTCAGAATATTTCCATGCAAAAATATCAAGGTTAGTCCACAACAGTTCTGTGAGCTTCGCCTTAAAACTCGCCGGGAGTTGCTTTCCTATCACCACTGTCTGTTCGGGGTAGCTAGGGTTTACTAAGACCCATTCTTCTGCAGCCGTACAGCTTAGAATTGCTATAGGAGGTTCTTCCAATTCTTCCTTGACCCTCTTGACACCATATACTCCCTTATCCGCCCCATAATTAGAATGAACAGTTCCCACTCTGAAGGGAGTTTGGAACTTAATGGCAGCATGTATGTTGGAAACAACAATGCCCATCTTTTGCATAGCTGTTCTCCATATTAGCAAATTATAAGGAGAATCTGAACTGACTATAATGAAGGTGAGTGTTTCTGTGCGGGATAAGGGCCCTTCACCTATAGTGATTTCCAACGGCACCTCTCCAAGGGGCCATTAGTGTTCGCCGAAGAACCCTACCAGAGGTGTTTTTGAGTCTACCCTTTGTAAGCGTACGGATGATTTGAGCTTTAGGAAGCAATGCTCATAGATGATCTCGCAGGAGCTTCCATAATCCATGTATGCTCGGTTTACTTCCTTTTTGGAGAGCCGCACCTTGATGACCACGGGGTTGGTCGAAGGTGTCTGCCCCAGGATGGACGGGAATGTTATCTCTGCTACGTTTCCTAGCTCCCCATATGTGATGGATCTGGACACTCACCTTATGTCAATGATATTTTGTATAATATTAATAAGCACGCGGAATTTACTTAGTAATACTTAGAAGACGGATTGTATGATGTATTGTAAGTAAACACAGATTAAACACAAAACTTAAGCTCCAATATTATTAATGAATAATATGAGTGATCTTGCTTATCACTAGGGTTACACCTTGAAGCCTTTGTGAATAATACGTATGTATGTAAGTATCTAAGACAATGACCTAGGACCTCCTTTTATAGTATAAGGAGTTCTTTACAAGATAAGTATAAAGCTAACAATATAGAATATACACAAGATCTTTTCTATACTTATCTAGACACGTTCTCCTAACCATTATCTAATAACAGTGGTAATAATGTACCAGCAGTGGTAATACGTTTCCACTGCTAGTGCAATCCAAGCAGTGTCTTCCACAACTATTAGTGGTAACAGATTATTCCCAACAATCATCCCCTAAACTTATGATTTCTCTGCAAATCAATAAGTTTCTTCAATCTGCATCATCTTCTAGGATTTGGGGAATTCAACCAAACACTTTTCCTTCTTCTTAACATACAAATGTTACTTCTTCTTCAAACTCTCTGACATAACATTCTTGAACTTATCTTGAGCCTATTAACAATGCTCTGACCTTTTCATTGTCTTCATGAACTCTTATTATTGTACATAACATTACTGTGAGAGTTCCAGCTTTGAGTGGATATTCTTTCTCAGCAAGGATGAATGCATCTACTTCATTTGCTGTAGAAACATGGTGAACTTCACATGAATCATAGTAAAACCATTTAGTACCAGGACATGTACATGAGAATTTCCATAAATCATCATTAACATCTGGTTCATAGAGCCTTCTAAGATTAACCTATAACTGCATCTCCTTCATATCTCTGAGATCTTGAGCATCAAACCTTTCTTGAACTAACTTCCATAATTTGTCAAGATCATCTCTGTTAAAAGCTTTGATGAGATCTTCAAATTGAATGAATGAGGAAGTTGCACCACCTATCCTTGTGATCTTCCATGTTGGAGCAAAATTGCTAACAGTGTAAACCTCCCAATCAATGATAGGATGTCTAACTTGCAGTGGTTCTGTATAAAAATCTTCTTCTTCTATCACAATCATTTTAGCCAGCTGTTCTTCAGTGAACTTCTCAGTTGGAACTTCTTGTTCTTCAGAAAACTTGGTCTTATTACCAGTCTGAGATTCACTATATTTAGCCTTTCTCTTCAAGTTAGGATACCTTCTCTCTTCTTCTTCAGAATACATTGGAATAAAATCTTTATCTTGCCTCTGAACTTTGTAGTAAATACTTTCAACTTTGTCATCAGGCATTCCTTTGAATTGATGTCTTTTCCAACCACCAACCTTACAACAATAATCTTTTATCATTGAAATCACTTGTGCCTTTGTTGGTTGTCTTGGTTTCTTTTGGCCTTTCTTGACTGAAACAATAGCCTCGCTGCTTGATTATTTTTCATCTCGTATAAAATCGTTTAATCGCTGCAGCTTGTTCTCTAGCTTTAGAGATATATCAAATACAAGGTCAATTGACTTCTTCCGATTACCGGATCATGTGCAATCAAGAAATCAATTTCTTTTTC
>OU343216.1:46404713-46473495 GCA_910596185.1 Chrysanthemum makinoi | reverse complement strand
AAGTTTATCACAAATCAACCACTTGTGAATGGTCAGCCGTAATAAAATTCAACGATCTAAAACCAATGCAATTTCCTTGGAATATAGTGGATTCAGGGTCGTTAAGTCCAGGAGGATTAATGGTGTTTAAAACGTTAGGATGTCGAATGATCACTAAGGATAATGATCGGTAAGGATTTTGATTGGAAATTACACTCTTGATTGATTGGAATGGTATTTGGATCTGAGAACTATAAAGCACAACAATGGATTAAACAAACTTAAACGATACGTTTATTAAATTAAGTAAGCATACAAAATAAAAGCGTGAGTTTTAAAAAATAAAAGACCTACAAATATGAAAATGATATTTTTACAAACCTAATAATAAAAGAAAATTATTAGAAAATTAAAATTATTTTTATAACTATTTATTTAATTATTATTAATTAAAACTATTTTAAACTATTTAATAATATACATTATAAGAAAATATGAAATAAAGCTAGAAAAATGAAATTATGACTTAGAAAAATCTAAAATATTAGAAAACTAATTTTAAAACTGAAAAGATATTTTTATGTTTTTTATTTATTTATTATTAATTATTTAATACTTTTAACTATTTTAATTCTAATAAATACTAAACAAGCTAAGAAAATTATGAAATTTTTTATATAAATATCTTATGATGACAGGAAACTAAGAAAATTATAAAAACTGAAAATGCTTAATAATAAGCTGAAAAGAAAAATTAAAAAGCTAATTTACATTAAATAAACGCTATCACTATTTTAAAATGATGTTTTTGTGATTTTTCTTTTTGAAAACTATTAACTCTGATAATAAGCAACTTTAATGAAAACAAAAATTTTACAAATTAAAAATAAGCTATTTGAGAGCTTATGGCTCAACATGGACTTATGAGCTTATTTTGATGTTATTAAACTCAAACAAGCTTCACAGTTGGAACAAAAGATGAAATAAGATGCAAACAAGCTAAAGCTACTAAATGAAGCTAAAAAGCACAAATATCAACAGCGATAAGCTATAATAAGCAAATAAGCACTTATCTAAACTAGAAAACCAAGCAGGCGTACCAGGATCTTTAAGGCAAATTAAGCTGGGCAAAAGCTCAAAGCTCAAAATAAGCTTTGAGGTAGTAAGATGGTACAGTGGGCTTTCCAAAAAACAAAATACACAAGCTATGGTTCACTAATAAGCTTTTTATGAGCTTGTGAAAAGGGTCGCTCAAGCCCGTGCCGCAGGCATTTTGAAAAAATTACTTAAAGAAGCTAGGAAATAAAATTTGAATAGCAAGTTAATTAAATTATAAAAATACTAGAATGAAATGAGCAACTAATATTATTAACCTAAAAGTCACGGAATCTTAGAAACTTCATATTAAATCCTATAGAAAATAATCTAGTTTATTCAAAAAGCGCAAAAGCGAAATTTTGACTTTCTAAGTTATCTTTAAAAGGTTGACTTTATTGAACTTATAATTGAATTTACTAACTAATTATGTTATATTAATACAATAAGATGAAATTAAAATTTTAGTATTAACTAGTTATGAACCAGAGATGATTTAGTTCCTAAATCCTAGCGATTAACAAAGTAGGTTGAGATTAAATGTGATCTTGACTTTTACACTTGCTAACAAACACTTTGGTTTTATGGTATATATGAGTTATTTTGACCTAATGTGACCGAGAACAACAACAAACAACAACACAAACCACCTCTAACACAGGTTTACTCACAAATCCAAACAACCTTTAAAATACTGATTTTGTGATTTTCAAAAGTTTACAGTTAAGACCATGCAATTGATTAAAGACTTTATATTATCACTTAATGAGACTGAAGAAGCATAAAACAACAACAATAACAACATAAAACTAGGAAATGACAATTATGCTATATTAACTGTCAAATTACAATTTTTAACAATTACAAATTCTAATGAACAAGCAACTGGTTTTAATGGTTAATTCTACTTAACTACCACTAAGAAACATAAAACAAGCTTAAAGTTAATTAATGACTTTACAGGTAAAATGCTAAAATTAAGCAAAGGCTTACAAGATAGAAACCAAGTGAAAACTTAGAACCAAGGGCGAGAACACAACCTATAGCTTCCCGAAGCTCTAAACCCAGGCAATCAATATTCACCACTGCTCCAGCTTTGATCACCATCTCCATTGATTTTTATTTTCACTATTTTTTAGTATTTTGGTATTTTTTTTTCTTTTTGATACTAAACAAAGTTTTAAAGGTTTCTAATAGCTTTATTAAGCTATCTAGGAGCTTATGTTAGTTTATAAGTCCAAAGCAACAACTAACAACAACATTAAACTTACATGAGATTTTTGAACTTGGAATTTGCATAAACTGAAAATGATACTAAAACTTGAAATTGATTCTTGAAAAAAGTTTAAATATACTAAGATTGACAAATACAATTGCTTGAAAGCTTAAGATTACACTTGAATTTGAAAAATTAACTAAAAGCGACATAAGAAATTAAAAATTACACTAGATACTTTCACATTGCTTCTTTCTTCTTTATAATGATCTTTTTGGCTCTTGCGACATCTGAGATCTTTCCCACTTATTTCAACCATTGAATTCATCAATCTCATCATAAATGTACATTTGGCATTTTGGCGCCAAAGTCTTAAGCGGGTTTTGCATTTAAGAATTTTGGGAGATGGTGGAGGTGGAAGGGGGTGGTTAAGCAGTTTGGGGAAAAGGGTGGAAAGGTGATGATGAGCTGGTGAAAGAAACGGGGTAGTTTTGGTTTTGGCGCTTGTGTGAGAGAGAGATCTTGCATTAGCGTGGTGTTTGTTTTGTTGACGCATTATTAATAGGTGGGGGTTCAAATGGGGGTCAAGTGGTATATTGGCGAGGTCAAGGTTCAAAGGGAGTGGGTTGGGCTTGGTGTTGGGCTTGGGTAAATAACATAAGGGTCCGTTTGGTTTGGAATATCTGAAAGGACCAATTGTGTAATTTTAAATTCTGAGGGGTGAACACCTGCAATTTTCCAAAGTTAACACAAGGACCAATTATGCCATATAAGAATAGTACAAGGGTAATATTTGATAATTTTCCATTTTTAAATACCAAGGACTATTTTTGACATTTTCAAAGTTGAGGACCAAAGTTGTAATTTTGCAATTTTAAAACTTTGAAGGGTTTGTTTTGACAACTTTTGAATCCCATGGACCTTAAATGATTTTTTTCTTTATTTTTGATTTACCGAGGACTAGATTTTGACAACTTTTGAAACTTGGGGGACTAAAAGCGCCAATTATGCAAACTTGATCGTTTTCATCGATTTTGGTATTTTTGCATTTAAAACACATAAAACACTTATTTGTGATATTTTCATCATTTTGATGCATTTACAGTGTTTTGGATGTTTTGGTCTAAAAGGTACAAAAATGATGAGTATTTAGACACTCATCAATCCCCACACTAAGATATTGCTAGTCCCTAGCAATCTTTTGAGAAAAATTAATGGATTTCATCTTTTTACCAAAAGCCATTACTACGAGTAGCCAATTGTTTCAGTTCAAGTAAGAACCTTGGTACAATGATAACCAAATGATTTTGAGCAAATCACCCGCTTTCAACGGTTTTGATTTGTCTTTACGAAGCCGTTTATACGGACTAGCCAACTCTTAGATAAATTATCAATATTATCTTTGGTGAGTCGATTACCAATTATGGTTTTCAAACTGCCTTTACCACAAGCCATAAACTTGCGGGCTAGCCAACTCTTCACTAATTAAAGATATGGTGAGTGACCATACAATTTTGGGCAAATTGCAAGCCATAAGCGGTTTGAGATATCTTTACCAAGAGCCGTTTGCTCATGGATTAGCCAATCCTTATGTGTGTTAGACATGGCGGATGATTACCATTTCTTTGAGTAAGTGAAAACACTTACTCCAAAAATTTTGGCCAAAAATGGGGGAATTGGGTGGTATAATTACATGATAAAATTAGGTGAGAATTCCCCACACTAGAAATGAATATTGCCCTCAATATTCAAAGTACCGCGGTTATGCGAAACATAGAACATAAAAGGGAAATACTACGGCCATTATTTTATTTTTGATATATACATTTTTTTTAAACTTTTATATACAACTTGGGGCAACTCCCCACACTAGGTGGTAGAAAGTAGAAAGAATGAGAAATATGGGTGAAAACCCATATGGTGTGCTCTTGTTTTGATTCAGGAGTCACTAGCTTGACTCGATCCCCGCATTCATTGGTTCATGGGGAAAGTTTGTAGATCGGGACAACCATGGGTGGAATGTCCTCTCCAAAATAGTGCTTCAATCGATGACCATTCACTTTAAAATTTGGACCATCGGGTTGAGATAACTCAATAGTTCCATAAGGAAATACATTAGTGATGGTGAATGGTCGGACGTGAGTTTTTAGTTTTCTGAGAAAATCTTCAATCTTGAATTGAAAAGAAGGACTTCGATCACAAGCGTTGAGCGGTTCTTGATTTTGAGTCATGAATCTTCTTTGTCTTTTCTTTGTAGATCAAAGAGTTCTCTCGTATGCTTGATCCGCGAGTTCATTTAATTCATTCATTTGAACTTTCGATCACCGGTATCTGAATATCGAAGTTGGCATGTTTCAAGGCCCGGTATGCTTTGTGCTCAAGCTCAATCGGCGATGACATGCCTTCCGTACACTAGCTTGTATGGAGTACACCCGATGGGTGTTTTATAAGTTATGCGGAAGGCCCGAGTCGTCATCCAGTTTATCCGACCAGGATGCACGGTTTTAAGCCTCTTGTCCTTTCGAATTCTTTTATACCACGGTTGGAAACTTCCACTTGCCCACTTGTTTGGGGGTGGTATGCATTAGAGGCGGTGGGTTACACCATACTTTTGCATGACTCTATCAAATTGGTCATTGCGATGTGTACCACGATCACTAATTATAGCTCGTGGAGTTCCAAACCTAGCAAAAAGAGATTTTAAGAATTTCACAACAATTCGGGCATCATTGGTAGGCAAAGCTTTCGCTTCAACCCATTTTGACAAATAGTCAACGACCACAAGTATGTATTTGTTTCCTCGAGATGATGGAAATGGCCCCATAAAGTCAATGCCCGGATGTCAAAATCTCACACACTTGAATGGCGTTTTGCGGCATTTCATTTCTTTGTGAGATATTCCCGTTACGTTGACAAGCGTCCGCAGGTTTTGACAAATTCATGGGCATCCTTGTAAATAGTGGGCCAATAAAACCCGAAATCAAACACCTTTTTGGCGGTGTAGTTTGGACTATGATGGCCCGTTAGGTCGGCATGGCAAGCTTTGAGAATGTCCATAGCTTACTGTCCATAAACACACCGTCGGATGACTTGATCCGCCTGATTTTTGAATAAGTAGGGGTCGTCCCGAGTAATGTTTAACATCCTTGAAGAATTTGTTCTTCGGTTGGGTCGACATTCCTTTCACTATGAAGTTACCCGCATGGTAATTTGCGAAGTCGGCAAACCATGGGGTAGTAGAGTTTCCACGAAAAGAAACCGCATTGAGTGTCTCGAGGAAATGTTTCATTTATTTCCTTTTTCTCGAAAACATCTTGGTGAGGGTTTTCTAGGCGGGAGATGATCGGCGGCTAGGTTCTCGGCTCTTTTTTATCGCATATAATGATATCAAATTCTTGCGAGAAGGAGAACCCAGCGAAGCAATCTCGGCTTTGCATCTTGTTTTGCAAAGAGATATTTGAGAGCTGAGTGATCCGTATACACCGCGCATTTGGTCAAGATTAGTATGGCGAAACTTCTCAAATGCATACACCACGGCTAGTAGCACTTTTTCTGTGGTGGTGTAATGGGTTTGAGCTTGATCATAGTTTTACTTGCGTAGTGGATAGGCTGAAAATGCTTGGATCGTTGCCCTAGGGTGCGCAGATAGCAAAATCACTTGCATCGCACATGAGCTCAAAAGGCAAATCGGTCGGGAACAGCGAGAATGGGTGCTTCATAAGCTTTTCTTTAATGTTTCAAAGCTTGATGCACTCGGTGAGAAGATAAAAGAGCATCTTTTCAAGAAGATGAGTCATAGGCCGGGCGATTTTAGAAAAATCTTGTATGAATCTGCGATAAAACTCGGCATGACCTAAAAAACTCCTAATACCTTTGGCCGGTAGGATGAGGCAATTTAGCAATAACATCGACTTTGCTCTATCAACCTCAATCCATTTTTGAAATCTTATGGCCAAGGACTATGCCTTCTTTGACCATAAAGTGGCTCTTCTCCCAATTTAGACAAAGATTGGTGTCTTCACACCGTTTGAGCATTTTATCTAAATGGGAGAGACATGTTTGAAACGAGTCCCCAATGACCGAGAAGTCATCCATAAACACCTCCATTGTTTCCATGATCATGTCATGGAAAATTGCCATCATACATCGTTGGAGCGTGCGGGGAGCATTACATAGGCCAAAAGGCATACGTCGTAGGCAAAAGTTCGTATGGGCGGTGAATGTGGTCTTTTCTTGATCCGTGGATCAATGGGGATCTGAAAATAACAGAAACCATCAAGGAAACAATAGTATTAGTTCCTGCTAATCTCTCAAGCATTTGGTCCATGAAGGGTAGAGGAAAATGGTCTTTTAGGGTGGCGTCATTCAACTTACGATAGTCAATGCAAACCACGCCATCCGTAACCGCCGAGTTGGAATTAACTCGTTTTCTTCATTTGTGACAACAGTTATGCCACCCTTTTTAGGAACACAATGAATGGGCTAACAAGGACTATCAGATCGGGTAAATTAATCCGCATCAAGTTTGAGAACCTCTTGTTTGATAACATCATGGATTTTTGGATTCACCCTTCTCGATGTTGAGCTGCTTGGTTTGAAGTCATCCTCCATCAAGATTTTGTGAGTACAAAACTTCGGGGTTGATACCCAATGTGGTTTCCAAGCAATTGCTTGCTTGTGACTTCAAGACCTTTATGAAGCAGATCTTTTCATCTTTACTCAAATCTCGAGCAATAATGACGGGTAATTTATCATCACCCTCAAGGAATGCATACTCGAGATGAGGTGGTAAGTCCTTAAGTTTGACAGGAAATTCTTCAGTTTTCTCAACTGACTTGACTTCCTTGTTATGAAGCTCGGCGGGAGGGAGTGATGATGGATCATCATTAAGCAACTTCTCAATGAGAAGAATATCTCCCTCGATGTCAATTGGAGCGTGATCAATTTCCCATGGAACTGAATCACTAGACAAGTATGCTTCAATCTCTTCCAAGATGATGTCACTTTCCTCAAAGGAGTGAGAAGGAGTAGAATTGGCAATGATGGGTTGAGATGAATGAGTGAGATTATCACTCGAAGAATTATGAACATAACCAAGAACTTCTTGAGAGTACTCTTCAGAAGCAACATCAATGATATCTATTAGGTTAGACTTCGAGAATCATAGTTTGCGGAGTACCTCGAAGTTTGATCAAGGTTAAAGGTGACAACTTCATTACCCACACGTAATGTGATTTCTTGCTTAAATACATCAATGAGAGCGGCCGTTCTCGGGAATCCTCGTCCAACAATGAGAGGAACCCGTGGATCAGCATCGAAATCAACAACTACAAAGTCGGTTTGGAAAATGGAACTTTCCTACTTTCACAAATACGTCCTCGGCAATGCCAAGTGGGCGGGATATTGTACGATCTGCAAGCTCGAGAGTCATGCATGTAGGAGTAAGGTCAGGAAGAGAAAGTTTCTTCCATATTGAATAAGGCATCAGATTGATGCTTGCACCAAGATCGGCTAAGGCAAAGCATTCAACCATCCTTGGAAATACACAAGGTAAGAGAATTTTCCGGGATCTCCAAGCTTCTCGGGAAGCTTCTTCAAGATAGCTGAGGCGGTTCTCGTTCGAGGAGTTTTAGCCATTTCAAACGGCTTTTCCTTGTTGCTTAACATGTGTTTGAGAGTTGATGCAAACTTGGGCATCAGCATGATAGCATCCGTAAAGCTTATGTCAAAATGTAGTTCTTGGAAAATTTGAAAAAATTTGTCCATTTGATGGTAGCTTTTAGCGGAGCTTTGCTCATTCAAACGTGATGGGTAAGGAATAGAAGATTTGGATTTGGGGTTTTCAACGGAGGACTATGGGTTCAAAAACAACTCCTGGATTGGATTTGGGTTTCGGGACAACTTGAGGATGGACATTTTTGGTACCTCCGTTATTAGTAGGAAGTTCCTTGTCCTTTGTCGCCTCGGGTTCACTTTCCACTACCTTCGGGAGAGAAGAAGAAGAGGTAGTAGGAATAGCGGGTCCAGTGTATGAAACACCACTTACGGTTGTGATCGCCTTTGCATAAGCCCGGGTTAGCGATCGTGTTGCTCGGAAGTTTTACTGAGCCCGAGGGTTGATCATTTAAAGACTTCTTTAGATCGTGAATCGGCTAACCAACAACTGTTCATTTCATCTTGGGATTTCATGAATTGCTTCAATAACTCATCGGATGATGGTCCAGTTGGAACAATGGCTTGAGTTTGATTAGGAAAATTCGGCCTCTATTGTTGATTAGGGCCTTGATTTTGAAAATTTCCTTGGTTAGGATTCATATTCCCATGAAATTGATTCCCTCGATTGAAATTGTTTTGATTAAAGTTTCCTTGATGTTGGAAACCTTGATTTGGTCAGGGATAGAAATTACCTTGGTTTTGATAACCTTGGTTCATTCTAGGTTGGTTCGATTCGGTTTTGTATGTTAGGATTACGGTTAAAACCGGGTGGTCCACGATAAGTATTAGCGGTAGTTTGGTTCATTTGAGGGCGGTATTGATTACCTCCTTGATGTGAAGTACCGGCTATAGCATTGGCTTCAAACGGACTACCATCGGTGGCGATACAATTGTAGTATGCATGAGGGCCACCACAAGTAACACAGACCTCGACTTTCTTCACTTCACCATGTGATGGTGTATGTGTGAAAGTGACTTTCTTTTGGTTAGCAAGAACCAAAGCATGAACAATATCCGTGAGTTTGTCAATCTTAGCATCGGTGCTAGATGTACTCACGGGAGTTGAAGTAGAAGGTCCGCATTAGGCGAGGCCGATATGTCTTTGTTCGAAAGAGGCGGACACAGGACTTGTTTTCTATGATTTGCAAGGCTTCTTTTGTGGTCTTGCTGGGAAATTACCTCGCGGAGGCATTTAAAGAGTCTTGGTTAGTTTGGTTCAGACCATTGTAGAAAGTATCCATTTGCATTAACTCGGTAAAACCATGATGTGGACACTTTCGGAGCAACTCTTTATAACGATCCCATGCCTCACCGAATGATTCATCAAATCTTTGAGAAAATTTCATTATCTCATTCTTAAGACTTGTAGTTTGGGATGGAGGATAGAATTCGTTAACAAACTTAGTGACTAAATCCTCCCATGTCTCAATGGAACGAGGGGTTTTTTCTCAAGCCAATTAGGGCTTGTCCCTCTAGAGAGAATGGGAGCGAGAAGAAGCTTAATTGCTTCATGTGGGACATTCTTGTATTTGATGGTAGATGCAATCTTGTTAAACCATCGAATATGTGCATGAGGATATTCCCGCTCAAAACCATAAAATTGGCTTTGGGTTACAAGATTAAGCAACCGGTTTTGAGCTCAAAGGTATCGACCGATGCATTTGGGACAATAATGGCATCTCCGTAACCCTTGATGGGTGCTTGGAGAAGCTCATTCATCGGTTTATCTTCGCCATTACGGCGAGGGGGTGGTGGTACTAGGCGTTCCTCGATCCGCGGTGAAGGAGCGAACGTCCTCGTCCTACGAGGAATATTTGCAAGCTCGAAAGGGACTTGTGGAGCTTGGAAGAGCGAGTGCGCATGCACTAAGTTTAAAATCAGTTTTCAAAACAAATGCGAGGCAAAGCGACAAGTGAACTTAAACCAATAATCACAAATGAAATGGCTTCTTTGAAAAAGGTACACCAAATCACAAGGACACAAAGGCAAGTTTTGATCTTTAAGATTGGGAACATATTAATGTTCACACCCGGTTGGTAGGTGTCTTTGCCTTGATTTGCGGTGGTTGATTTTTATGTATTTATTAAGTACCACTAAAAAGGCGTAGGTATGGATTTGTGCTAAGGGTTTAAAACTTTTGGACAATATTTTTGGTATCGTCTCGTTTAACCAAATCGTACCTCTTTAAGAATCACCTTAAATAAAATACAAGATAGAAAAGCGTTCGATTTTTTTGTTGTTTTATATTTTGTTTTGGTGTTTTACACTTTAGGAAAAGTGTTAATGAACTTTTTTATCTTTACAAAAAGCTTTTACAAGGTGGTATATGTGCAAATGCAGTGCGGAAATGTTTAAAACACGCTAAAGCCTCCCCGTGGCGTAAAATTTGATCGGTCAAACTGTCAAGTTTATCACACAAATCAACCACTTGTGAATGGTCAACCGTAATAAAATTCAAGCAGTCTAAAACCAATGCAATTTCCCTTGGAATATAGTGGATTCAGGTCGTTAAGTCAGTGAAATGGTGTTTAAAACTTTGGATGTCGAATAATCACTAAGGATAGTGATCAGTAAGGATTTGTTTGGAAATTATACTCTTGATTGGAATGGTATTTGGATACGAACTATAAAGTACAACAATGATTAAACAAACTTAAACAAGTCACGTTTACTAAATTAAATCATTAAGCATTACAAAATAAAAGCGTGAGTTTATAAAAAATAAAAGACCTACAAATATGAAAATGATATTTTTACAAACCTAATAATAAAAGAAAATTATTAGAAAATTAAAATTATTTTTATAACTATTTATTTAATTATTATTAATTAAAAACTATTTTAAACTATTTAATAATACTCTAAAATATAAGAAAATATGAAATAAAGCTAGAAAAATGAAATTATGACTTAGAAAAATCTAAAATATTAGAAAACTAATTTTAAAACTGAAAAGATATTTTTTTATGCTTTTTATTTATTTATTATTAATTATTTAATACTTTTAACTATTTTAATTCTAATAAATACTAAACAAGCTAAGAAAATTATGAAATTTTTATATAAATATCCTATGATGACAGAAAACTAATAAAATTATAAAAGCGAAAATGCTTAATAATAAGCTGAAAAGAAAAATTAAAAAGCTAAATTCTATTAAATAAACGCTATCACTATTTTTAAAATGATGTTTTTGTGATTTTTCTTTTTGAAAACTATTTAACTACTAATAATAAGCAACTTTTTAAAACAAAAATACAACTTAAAATAAGCTATTTGAGAGCTTATTGGCTCAACAGTGGACTTATGAGTTTCTAATTAAAATAAATGAAGCTAAAAAAGAACAAATATCAACAACTAAGCTATAATGATCAAATAAGCACTTATCACAAACTAGAAAACCAAACAGAGGCATGCCGCAGGATCTTTAAGGCCAAATTAAGCTAAGGTAGCTCCAAAAGCTCAAAAATAAAGCTTTGAGGTGTAAGATGGTGGTGACTTTCCCAAAAAACAAAATACACAAGCTATGGTTCACTAATAAGCTTTTATGAGCTTGTGAAAAAGGGAATTAAGCTCTAGCTGTGCACTAGGGGCATTTTTGAAAAAGTACTTAAGAAGCTAGGAAATAAGGTACATTTTAATAAGCTAATTAGAAATTATAAAAAATACTAGAATGAAGATGAGCAACTAAATAATATTAACCTAAAAGTCTGAGAACATGAAACTTCATATTAAATCCTATAGAAAATAATATAGTTTATTAAAACCATGAAATTTTGACTTTCTAAGTTATACTAAAAGGTTGACTTTGATGAACTTATAATCAAATTTACTAACTAATTATGTTATATAACCTACAATAAAAGAATGAAATTAAAGTACATATTAACTAGTTATGAACCAGAGATGGATTTAGTTTTCCTAAATCCTAACAGTTAACAAGTAGGTTGAGATTAAATGTGATCTTGACTTTTACACTAACAAGCACTGGTTTTTATGGTATATATGAGTTATTTTGACCTAATGTGACACAGAACAACAACAAACAACAACACAAACAACCTCTAACACAGGTTTACTCACAAATCCAAACAACCTTTAAACTAAGTGATTTTGTGATTTTCAAAAGTTTACATAGATTAAGACCATGCAATTGATTAAAGACTTTATATTATCATTAATGAGGAAGAAGCATAAAACAACAACAATACAACATAAAACTAGGAAATGACAATTATGCTATATTAACGTCAAATTACAATTTTAACAATTACAAATTCTAATGAACAAACAAGCTGGTTTTAATGGTTAAATTCTACTTAACTACCACTAAGAAACATAAAAACACAAAGCTTAAAGTTAATTAATGACTTTAACAATAAAATGCTAAAATTGAGCAAAAGGCTTACAAGATAAAAACCAAGTGAAAACTTAGAACCAAGGCACGAGAACACAACCTAAGCTTAAACTCTAAACCAGGCGATCAATATTCACCTTGCTCCGGCTTTGATAACATCTCCATTGATTTTTTTTTTTTAACTATTTTTGAGTATTTTTGGTATTTTTTCTTTTGATACTAAACAAAGTTTTAAAGGTTTCTAATAGTTGTATTAAGCTATCTAGGAGCTTATGTTAGTTTATAAGTCCAAAGCAACAACTAATAACAACATTAAACTCACATGAGATTTTGAACTTGGAATTTGCATAAACTGAAAATGATACTAAAACTTTGAAATTGATTCTGCAAAAAGTTTAAAATATACTAAAGATTGACAAATACGATTGAAAGCTTAAGATTACACTTGAATTTGAAAAATTAACTAAAACGACATAGGAAATTAAAAATTACACTAGATACATTTCACCTCTGCTTCTTTCTTCTTTATAATGATCTCTTTTGGCTGCAATGGCATCTCAGAATCTTTCCCACTTGATTTAACCATTGAATTCATCTTCTCTTCATAATAAATTCCATGTGGCATTTTTGGCGAAAAAGTCTTAGCGGAGTTTTTTGCATTTAAAGAACTTTGGGAGATGTGGAGGTGGAAGGGGGTGGTTAAGCAGATTTGGGAAGCAGGTGGAAGGTAATTGGTGAAATTTGGTGAGAAAACGGGGTGGTTTGGTTTTGGCTTGTGTGAGAGGATGCATAATGCTGTGGTGTTTGACTTTTGTTGACCCCATTATTGTAATAGGTGGGGGGTTCAAATGGGGGTCAAGTGGTATATTGGCAGGGGTCAAGGTTCAAAGGGAGTGGGTTGGGCTTGGTGTTGGGCTTGGGTAAATAACATAAAGGGTCCTGTTTGGATTTGGAATTAACTGAGGACCAATTGTAATTTTACAATTCTGGGCGAACACAACTTTTCCAAAGTTAACACAAGGACCAATTATGCCATATAAGAATAGTACAAGGGTAATATTTGATAATTTCCATTTTAAATACCAGGGACTATTTTGACATTTCAAAGTTGAGGGACCAAAGTTGTAATTTTGTAATTTTTAAACTTTGAAGGGTTTTTTTGACAACTTTGAATCCCAGGACCTTTATGATTTTTCTTTATTTTTGATTTACGGGGACTAGAGTTTGACAACTTTTGAAACTTGGGGGACTAAGCGCCAATTATGCAAACTTGATACGTTTTTCATCTGATTTTGGTATTTTGCATTTAAAACACATAAAACACTTATTTGTGATATTTTTAATCATTTTGATGCATTTCGGTGTTTGGATGTTTTCTGAAGGTAAGATAAAATGATGAGTATTTAGACAACATCAAGGCTTCCGATGCTACGATGCAATTCAGTGGCTCCAAATTAAGTTAGAGAGGGAAAGTGGGAGATGAGATCCTTTCTAGAGAGAGAAAGTGAGAGAAAAACAAAGAGAAGGCTAGATTAAGAAATGAAAGGTCCAACCCTCTACCTTAGGAGGTAAAGGGTATTTATAGTTTTACATATATACGCCCTCACAGTAATGGGATGCTGGATCGGCTGATGGGTAAAGACCGAATCCATCCTCTACGGTGTTACCCAACTAACTAACTAACTAACTAATAGATACGTAATGTCTCACGAGCTAACATATGCTAGACAATAGTTGGGGTGACCGACACTTCACTATGGATTTTCAAAATGCTATAGGCATAAGCTGAGTTCTTAGGTGGATCTAACTGGTTTTGGCCAAAATAGCATGTTTTTAACTCGTTCTTACTGGTTATTGGCTGGAATAGCTAGTTCTTATCTAGGTCTAACTGGTTTGTACTGGTTCTTTGCCGGAATAGCTAGTTCTTAACTGGTTCTTGGTAGAAATATCCAGCTCTTAACTAGTTCTAACCGGCTTGGTTCCTCTGGTTCGGTCATTTGCCATTTTGACATGTATTTTTGAAAACGAGTTACGGTTCAAAAGTTATGGCCGTTTGAAGTTTTGACGTAAAAAGTCAACTTTGGTCAAGCCGCAAGTGGTCAAACCGCAAGTAGGCAAACCTCATCGAGGACGATGCGTCCCCTAGGGGGTGATTGTAACTCCTAGGAAAATCCGCATATCTGTGGCCTGGAGAAATTTGGTCTCGTTCATAAGATAACATTCGCCTTACAATGATACAACGACTTTTGTGGTCTACTGCGGGTGGAGTTCTTAAGAACTGGTAGTTAAGCGTGCTTATGTGAGAGTAGTCTTTAATGGCTTGGGTGACTTCTGGGGGAAGTCTTCACATAAAGCCATAAAAAACAAAGCCGGAGCTAGCAGTACTTTGAAGTCATGAGACAATATTGTGGTATGAGTAGGCGGGATGTTACATAGGGTATAGAATTCGAACCAACAAAACACACAAATAACCATTCTTTATGATCTAACCATGGCTCTTGATACCAATTGTTGGATTTTGATTATTGTAACACACAAATAATCAATTATATGGTTCGAATCTTAGCAAGAAACTTAGAGAGAGTAAGTGGGAGATGGGATCCTTTCTAGAGAGAGAAATTAAAGAGAAAACAAAGAGAAGGTTAGATTAAGAAATGAAAGGTCCAACCCTCTACCTTGGGAGGTAAAGGGTATTTATAGATTTACATAATCGCCTATGTGTGAATTTTGTGGATCGAGCAGCAGTGGTAAAGACCCGTCCGTCCTCCACGGTGTTACTCTAACTAACTAACTAACTAACTAATAAATAACGTAATGTCTACGCGCTAACATATGCTAAACAAAAGTTGGGGTGACCAACACTTCACTATGGATTTTCTAAATCCTAACAGGAATAAGCAGTTCTTAGCTGGATCTAACTAGTTCTTGGCCAAAATAGCATATTATTAGCTAGTTCTTATCTGGTTCTAACTGTTTTGTATTGGTTCTTGGCCGGAATAGGTAGCTCTTACTTAATTTGGATCTAACGGTTCTTGGCGAATAAATATTTGGTTCCTATTTTGATCTAACTATTTGTGGCGAGAATAGCTAGTTCTTCTTGGTTCTAACTGTTTCTTCTTTGGTTCTTGGCGGAATATCCGGTTCTTAACTAGTTCTAACTGGTTCCTGAGTTCGTGTTTGTTCGGTCATTTTGACAGTATTTTGCGAAAACGGAGTTCGCGGTTCCAAAGTTATGAATTGTCGTTTAAAGTTTTTACGTAAAAAGTAAACTTTGGTCAAGCCGCAAGTGGTCAAACTGCAAGTAGTCAAACCGTAAAAGTCAAAACTCAGTTTTTTTGATCAAATGACAGTGGTCAAACCGCTGGAATACAAACCGCTTAAATCAAACCGTTTTTATTAAACCACTTCTTATCAAACCGCTTAACTCAAACCGCTTCTTATCAAACCGCTTAGATCAAACCGCTGAAGACAAACCGCTTGAGTGAAACCGATTAAGTCAAACCACTTATGTTAAACCGCTTGAGTCAAATCGCTTAAGTCAAACCGCTTAAGTCAAACCGCTTATGTCAAACCGCTTAAGTCAAACTGCTTAAGTTAAACCGCTTCCGATACAACGAATCTAGACAAACCGCATCGAAGAACTTGACAAATCGCCTTCCTTGATCGATCAAATCGCACAAATGACATCAAACCGCATAAGAAAAATGATGCGAGACTCAAACCGCTTCCTTGAAACTCTTCAAAAACTAAACTTTTGCAATTCAAAACACTATAATCAAGATGAATTAAGCCTTCCAAACCAAAACCTAAGCACTTATAATGATTCTAAACACAAAAGTACTGTCAAAATTCAAACTTTTGACTTTTGGGTATAGAATTCGAACCAACAAAATACACAAATAACCAATCTTTATGATCTAACCATGGCTCTTGATACCAATTGTTGGATATTGGTTATTGTAATACACAAAAAATCAATTATATGGTTGAATCTTAGCAGAAACTTAGAGAGAAAGTGGAGATGAGATCCTTTTAGAGAGAAAGTGAGAGAAAAAACAAAGAAGGTTAGATTAAGAAATGAAAGGTCCAACCATCTACCTTAGGAGGTAAAGGTTATTTATAGTTTTACATGTCCTATGTGGTCGTGGATCGGACATCTGTGGGTAAAGACCGTCCAAAAGTCCTCCCGGTGTTACTCTAACTAACTAACTAACTAACTCATAGATAACGTAATGTCTACGAGCTAACATATGCTGAACAATAGTTACGACGACACATCGCTATGGATTTTCTAAATCCTAACAGGCATAGGCATTTCTTAGGTGGATCTAAGCCTTTGGTTCTTGGCCAAAATAGCATGTTCTTAACGGTTCTTCTTTGGTTATTTGGGAATAGCTAGTTCTTAGCGGTTCTTGGCGAAATATTATTTGTTAACTAGTTCTAAGCGGTTGTTGTTTTGGCCGTTTTGACGGTATTTTTTGAAAAGCAGTTACAGTTCAAAGGTTATGGCGTTCGAAGTTTTAACGTAAAAAGTCAACTTTGGTCAAGCCGCCAAATGGTTAAACCGAAGTAAGGCAAACCTCATCGAGGACGATGAGTCCCTAGGGGGGTGATTGTAACACCCTAGTCAAATCCTACATCATCTATGGCTGGGAGATGCTTGGGCTCATACGATAACATTAGCCACAATGACCTGGCGTTTTGTGATCTCTAGAATGGGTGAGTTCTTAAGAAGCTGGCGTTAAAGCGTGATTATGTGAGAGTAGTCTTGGCTTGGGTGACTGCCGGGAAGTCTTCACACAAGGCCACAAAACAAAGCCTTGTGAGCTTCTGCGGGGCGGACAATATTGTTAATGGCGAGTAGGCGGGATGTTACATAGGGGTATAGAATTGAACCAACAAAACACAAATAACCAATCTTTATGATCTAACCATGGCTCTTGATACCAATTGTCGGATATTGGTTATTGTAACACACAAACAATCAATTATATGGTTCGAATCTTAGCAAGAAATTTAGAGAGAGAAAGTGGGAGATGGGATCATTTCTAGAGAGAGTAAGAAAAAAAAAAAGATAAGGTTAGATTAAAAATGAAGGTCCAACCTCTACCTTGGGAGGTAAAAGGGTATTTATAGATTAGTACATAATCGCCCTCATACTACTGACATGGCTTGCGCATTGACGGGGTAAAGACAGCGTCCGTCCTCCACCGTGTTACTCTAACTAACTAACTAACTAATAAATAACGTAATGTCTGCGAGTTAACATATGCTAGAAAATAGTTGGGGTGACCGACACTTCACTATGGATTTCTAAATCCTAATAGGAATAGGCGATTCTTAATTGGATCTAAGCGGTTTTGGCCAAAATAACATGTTCTTAACTGGTTCTTCTTTGGTTATTGTTTGGAATAGCTAGTTCTTATCCGTTCTAACTGGTTTTGTCACAGGTTCTTGGCGAATAGGCAGTTCTTAGTTGGATCTAAATGGTTCTTGGATGGAATAGCTGGTTCCTATTTGGATCTAACTATTTATGTGGCGGAATTACTGGTTCTTAACTGGTTCTTCTTGGTTCTTGGCGAATATAGGTACTTAACTAGTTCTAACTGGTTCCTTTCCTCCGGTTGAAATTGTTCGGTCGTTTGGCAGTATTTTGCTAAAACGGAGTTACGGTTCAAAAGTTATGGCCGTTTGAAGTTTTGACATAAAAAGTGAACTTTGGTCAAGCCCAAGTGGTCAAGCGCAAGTAGTCAAACCGTAAAGTCAAAATTCAGCTTTTTGATCAAATCCGCGTGGTCAAATCGCATGATTGTCAAACCGCTGGAAAACAAACCGCTTAAATCAAACCGTTTTTATTAAACCGCTTCTTATCAAACCGCCTTATCAAAGCCCGCTTAGATCAAACCGAAGACAAACCGGCAGGTGAAACCGCAAGTCAAACCACTTATGTTAAACCTCTAAAACAAACGCTTGAGTAAAACCGCTTAAGTCAAACCGCTTTTCGATACAGCGAATCTAGACAAACCGCATCAAGAAGTTGACAATCGCTTCCTTGATCGATAGATCAAATCGCACCAAATGTCATCAAACCGCATACAAGAAAATAGTACGAGACTCAAACCGCTTCCTTGAAACTCTTCAAAAACTAAACTTTTCCAATCCAAAATACTATAACCAAGATGAATTAAGCCTTCCAAAGCAAAACCTAAGCACTTATGATGATTCTAAACACAAAAGTACTATCAAAATTCAAACTTTAACACTTTTAGGGTATAGAATTCGAACCAACAAAACATACAAATAACCAATCTTTATGATCTAACCAATTGTTGGATATTGGTTATTGTAACAGACAAACAATCAATTATATGGTTCGAATCTTAGCAAGAAACTTAGAGAGAGAAAGTAGGAGATGGGATCCTTTCTAGAGACAGAATGTGAGAGAAAAACAAAGAGAATGTTAGATTAAGAAATGAAAGGTCCAACTCTCTACTTTGGGAGGCGGAGGGTATTTATAGTTTTACATAATCCCTATGTCGGGTTGTGGATCAGGCATACAGGTGGTGTAAGACCCGTTAAGTCTTCCGCGTGTTACTCAACTAACTAACTAACTAATAGATAACGTCTATGTCTACGAGCTAACATATGCTAGACAATAGTTGGGGTGACCGACACTTCACTATGGATTTTCTAAATCCTAACAGGAATAAGCAATTCTTAGCTGGATCTAAGCGGTTCTTGGCCAAAATAGCATGTTCTTAATGGTTCTTACTGGTTGATGGCGAATAGCTAGTTCTTATCTGGCTCTAAGCGGTTTGTACTTGGTTCTTGGCGAGAATGGCAGTTCTTATTTGGATCTAACTTGGTTCTTGGTCGAATAGCTGGTTTCTATTTGTATCTAACTATTTATTGGCGAATAGCTAGTTCTTAAGCTGGTTCTTGGCCGGAATATCCGGTTCTTAACTAGTTCTAACTGGTTCCTACTGTTTCAGTAGTTCCGTCGTTTTTGGTATTTTCTTGTAAAACGGAGTTACGGTTCAAAAGTTATGGCCGTTTGATGTTTTGACGTAAAAAGTAAGCTTTGGTCAAGCCGCAAGTAGTCAAACCGTAAAAGTCATTTTTTTGATCAAATCACGATTGGTCAAATCGCTTTGGTCAAATCGCAGATTGTCAAGCTTTGGAATATAAACCGCTTAAATCAAACCGCTTTTTATCAAACCGCTTCTTATCAAACCGCTAGAACTATTCAAGAAATGAGTAGAACAATGCTAAATGAACAAAACATACCTCAAAAGTTTTGGTGTAACGCCGTTGATACTTCCACATACATTTTAAATAGAGTTTTAATACGTCATTTCTTGAGCAAAACACCATATGAATTATATAAAGGAAAAAAGCCGACTTTAGGATATTTTAGAGTGTTTGGATGCAAATGTTTCATTCTTAATTCCAAAGACTATCTCACAAAATTTGACCCAAAGTCTTATGAAGGTGTGTTTCTTGGTTATTCACAAACTAACAAAGCATACATAGTTTTAAACAAAGAAACAATAAGAGTCGAGGAATCGTTGAACATAACATTCGACAAAAGTCCACCTCCCTCTAAGACATCACCTTTGGTAGATGATAACTTAGTTGAAAGTCAACTTGTTGATAGTCAAGAAATAAATAAAAATGACAACGAAGATGAACCATTAAATAAAGAAATCATAAACATCAAAGAGTCAAAAAGTCATCATTTAGAAAAGGTCATAGGACAACTAAATCAAAGAACATTAAGATCACAAGCCCAAAATCAAAGTAACTACTTTTGCTTTGTATCGTCCGTTGAACCGAAAAACATAAACAAAGCAATAAAAGATGAATCTTCGGTAATTTCTATGCAAGAAGAGCTAAACCAATTTGTTAGAAATGATGTTTGAAAATTAGTTCCAAAACCTAAAAATCAAACTATAATTGGAACGAAATGGGTTTTTCGAAATAAAATAGATGAAAACGGTGTGGTGTCTAGAAACAAATCTAGGCTTGTCGCACAAGGTTATAATCAACAAGAAGGGATTGATTACGATGAAACTTATGCACTGGTAGCTAGGCTTGAGTCTATTAGAATCTTACTTGCATATGTATGTGCTCATGACTTTAAATTATTTCAAATGGATGTTATAAGTGCATTCCTAAATGGGATCATTAACGAAGAAGTATATGTTGCTCAACCTCCCGGATTTACCGACTTTGAAAAACCACATCATGTTTTCAAACTTAAGAAAGCACTATACGGACTTAAGCAAGCACCAAAAGCTTGGTACGATTGGCTTAAGACTTTCTTAGTAGAACACAAATACACCATGGGATTAGTAGATAATACTCTCTTTACCAAGAAAAGGGAATCACACATTATCATAGTTCAAATATACGTTGATGACATCATATTTGGATAAACTTTTCAAGAGCTATGTCATTTTTCTAAAATCATGCATGATGAGTTTGAGATGAGTATGATGGCTGAGTTAAACTTCTTTCTGACTTCAAATTAATAACTAGAAATGGCATATTCTTTAACCAATCTAAACACATAAAAGATATGCTTAAGAAAATTAATCTTGAAGACTCAAAACCAACTAAAACACCCATGTCCCTCATTGTAAAAAAACTCACCAAGGATGAGAAAGGTGAATCGGTAGATAACACTAAATATAGAGAATGATCGGTAGCCTACTCTATCTCACGGCTAGTAGACCTTATTATGTTTAGTGTTTGTCTATGTGATCGCTTTCAAGAAGATCCCAAAGCATCACACTTAGAAGCCTTGAAGCTAATATTTAGATACATTAAGAGAACGACATGTTTAGGATTTGGTATCCCAAAGAAACGGTGTAGAAATCATAGGTATGCGATTCGGACCATGCGGTGACTATGTCGATAGGAAGAGTACAAGTGGTATTTGTACTTTTGTTGGACATTGTCTCACCTCATGGTTATGAAACAAAGCGGCTCTCGCTATCTCAACTATTGAAGGCGAAGTGCGTCTCAGGCCGGTAGGAAAAGCATGTCAACAAGCTCTTTGGATGAAGCAAGATCTCGTGGATTACGGAGTTCATCTCAACGACATCTCTATACTTTGCGACAACAAAGGAGCTATTGATCTCAGCAAAAATCACGTCCAAGAAATGGGAACTAGTGTTTTCTCATCCCTTTCTAGAATAATCACATACATTTCTTCTCTCTTCAAGCGGCGTTAGTTCATTATCTTGTCACAACCCAATGAAAAGGATTGAGCTATTATGTAACGGGTGCGTGAGACCAATCAATAAGATATACAAAACAAGAAGTAAAAAGGATTGAGCTATTAAGTAGGACTCACTAATTTCCTCTTAGCTTTTACTTTATTTTACTTTTCCTTTTAAAAAAGAAAAGAATCAATAAGATATACAAAACAAGAAGTAAAAAAGAATGATTTTTTCGGATTAATGCTTGAAACTAGTCACTTAGATAACTGGATATTTAGGGAACAAAAAACCAATTTACATGCACTAATAATTTAAAATTTGTGATTTGGAAGTAAAATGTAAAGTTGGTCTTAGAGCCCGTTCCATGGAATATGTTGAGTTAATTGCCATATGTGTCCTGCAATATGTGTGTGTCCTAGTGTCGTGTGCTATTGATGCTCAACTGCTCATAAGGTTGCATTTAGTTGGTATGTATGTAAATCTCAGTAACAATTCATCATTTTCTCATCAGATATATTTGCATACATGTTTTATTAGTTATAATTAGTCCTATTTATGTGCTCCACTACTGCTCGCTTAATTTAGTACAACTTTGTCCATCGACTCATTCACAAGTTAACCCCAATTTTAGTAATGAAGTGTTAAGTTTTGATTCTAACAATATGAGAAATACTATAGGTTTCAGACTTGCAGCATACAGTGTATTTTATTTAAGTTCTGATTCCAACAAAGAAGATGGAAATCAGAATTGGGTACAACATAGATTAAATGATATGAGCAAGCTTTTATAGGAATTTCATCCCATTAAGTTAGCATAAAGCTAAAATTTCTAAGTTTGGTCTACAAGGTAAGAATATGTATTCTTTCTCTTTTGTCCTTTATTCAACATATAGTTGTGTCTACAAGGTAAGGAATGTTTAATACTTTAGTAAGTTGATTCTACCGTGTTCCAAGGATATAAAAACGTTGGTGAAATATATATGTTAATGACTGAAAATTAACAACAAAAACATACAAATTGGCAAGGAATTGATGTACACTAGTATGTATGTTAGATTTAAAAACTAAGTATTTGAATTTAGGGATGTAAACGAGTTGAGCTTTTGTCAAGTAACTCGAGCTCGTTTGAGTCAAACTTTATCGAGTCTCTTGCTCGAGCCAAAAAAAGCGAGCTCGAAATGTTTATCGAGCTGAACACGAGCTTATATATATACTCGACTTGAGTAATTATTGAGCTTTTACGTGCTTGTATATAAATACACTAATGAGCTTTGAGTGCTTACCAAGCCAACCACACTGGAGGTATCAAGTATTTAATTCATTCTCTGGGTTCGTTAATAATATGCCGGTGATTCAACCCATCATTTTCTATTTTGGTTTTAAACGAGCAAGATTGCCCGCGCATTGCTGCGGGGCTTTTTCGTTATATCATCCTACATTTTGTATACGGTTTTTTATTAAGGTTTTTTTTAATGGTTTCACGCTATTAAATTTTGCTTAATATCACCAATCAATAAGCGACAAAGTCAAAAACAGTGGAAGATAATGAATTTCATAATAATAATATTAACAAATACAATACCTAAAATTTGGAGCGTATCGGATGGGCGATCATCTTGTTATGAAGTTAAGGAGCTGTTATATGATTAATTCGGCAGTGGTAAACTTTTAGCCAAATGCACATGTTTTTTGGATGTAAAACTATAGACTACATAACAGAAAGTAAACGTAAAAGAAAATAATCAGTGCCACGGCAAAACTATACATAGCAAAAAGTAAAAAGATGTTAGCCAAGTGCGCACATTTTTTGGACGTAAACAATACATATGTTATCATTATTTGAAAAATAACCAAAAGTCTATGCTTTTACATATAATAATAGTTAATATCAAGCATCATCTCAAATTAGCAAAATGCAATATTTGCCAATGTCTTTGTTACCATCAGAGATGCAAATTGATGCAATGTTCCTGCAAAAAGAAAATAAAAGGCATTATGAATGGAAGATTATCATGCAGTTAAAGAAATTAGGAAAAAAGATTTTACTACATCTACTCATTATTGATAAAATGGAATAAATCATACACGACTACGACATCAAACTTGTAAAGCAAAAGCTACCTTACATGATCCCCCATGGCGTCTCTCTATCTTACGTTTGATTACTCTGTCAATTTGATTTTCTCAAGCCTGTTTGTTTATGAGTGCGACTTATTTTCATCATGTGTCACCAACACTTTTTGGCCTGTTCTTTTATAAAGGATCATGATCCACACATACCTTCCTGTCCATTTTAAATCGACAATACTAACTTGCATGATTTCCAACCAGTACTCACTATCTCTTTTTCTACAGCTCTTACCAAAAGTTCCAAGATGGGCGGGTTGGGTAACAGGTCATGTTTTAGCAACGGGCCTAAAAGCGTTATAAATTTTTATAAATAACTAATGTGTTAACCACGATTGAAAACACATTATGGATGTCTAAAAGTTGAAACACAAATAGACCCATTTTTGAGTAAATTGGGTGAATTTGTTATAGTTATGGATGCTTATCTGTTAATAATAGCCAGGCCACCCCTAACCATTATTTCAATGATATTTTAACATTACAATACTAAGTTACTGTCTAAAATATTGAACAACTAATGCACCTCTTTCTTTCTTTTAAAAAAATAGTCCCAAAAACATATACCCGTCTTTCTTCTTTTGGTTTTTTTCTTGCTTTCTCTTGTGGTAGTTTCTATTTTTTTTTAATTCCATTATAATCCTTCCACAACTCTAGTCTTAGTTCCTAATGAGCCAAATGTTCAATTACGTTTGTTTAAAACCATACTAATTATCCTTTATCAAATGAGCAGAATTATTAAATCAAATAAGCAAAATTACTAAGTTGTTATCAAATAAAGCACAAAGCATAATCAGACAAAAAAGTATACTACCAATCCTTAATCATCAAATGTATATATACTTATCAAATGAAGGAAAACTAAATACATCTAACTGATGAAACAAATGCCATTACACCAATGAACAGTAAAATGCAACATATTCTATTAAAATTGAAACAACAAAATGTAACATATTCTATTAAAACTGAAACAACAATCCTGTATATATCAATCAACATAGGTTTGAGCCAATTTATCCCAAATAATTAATAACCGAATAAACTACTCAAACACTCTGATCATAAGTAAGAAAAACCAACAATTTTTTTTAAAACATATGTTGTACTTAGTTGTTCCTAATTTGAATGCATGCAAGATACAACCCACAAATACCTAATAATAGCGGAATGATCAATAAATTTAATTACCACAAATCAACATCACATTATCGCTACAAATTGCAGCCATATCAAAGAAGAAACACATCATTACATGAGGGAAAAATTACCATAAAAGTTGTTGCTGTGACTCAAGGGTCGGTGTTCTCCAGAGCATTACCTCCATATCATTTGCAGAATCGTTTGTTTCAGCATGCATAGTGTTGAGCAAATTTGCAGACTAAAATCATGTAGCTTCCATCTGTCTTTCCTGTATACGACCGTACATGGATTTTCTATTCATCCTGAAATAATTATGTTTAAAGATGAAGAAGAACTATGCATACATATTGGGTTAAGTTAAACATATCATGATCATTTGTGCAAGTAACTAACCGTTTAATGAGGAACACTCCATTGCAATATGCAACCCTTTTTTTTGAAACCCCGCAACAATGACTCTCTTGCCTCAAGTGTTTGAAACGATTGTTTAAGATGCTCAACCTCAAAATCTGAATTGGATATATAAAGCATGGCACCAACTCTTTTATATGTAAATGGTGCATCAAGAACTGCCTTTGAAAACATCTCTGCAGGCCCAAGCTTAACATGTCTGTCATCTTTATACTCTCTTAGCTTCCGATCTTCTTCTTTTGTTGGAGAATTTTTAATAAACTTTCAAGAAGGTCGGTCCCTAATGTATCTGCATTGCCTGCATAATTATCCAATCTCAAAACTGTTAAATAAATCATCACAATCCTTAACTTATTAATGAAAATGTTGTTGAATCAAAGAATATTACCTTCAAAAAGTTCATGACAAACTTCCTCAATCGTCACATTTAGCGCCTGAAGTAAAATTGCAATGTTGCTAACCGTGATGCCATCAGCATCAGCAAGCCGCGAACCCATCAACATCACATAACCGTATGCAGTTGCAAGAACCATATCCCCAACAATGCTCGCAGACACGACCTGTGCAATACCTCCGGATCCAATCACAATCGTCTGTCCATCAGGAGAGATTGCAAGGTGAATAATTCCATTTGTGTGGCCCATAAGTGTTGCCAGCTGCATTTGCATAAAAAAAACTTCACATCAATAAGTTATCATATACACTGTATCCAACTACAAACGGTCAAACCTTCAAATTTGGATATTAGAATCAAAGACACTTGACACACTTTAAGCAGATCACCACACTACTTTTTTTTTTATCAAAACCATCAACAATTAGACCCCGAAGTTCAAAATAAATTATGGACACATCACGCATCTAAAACATATGTAGAAAATACATACATCGCGAACTCCAAAAAGAACCCAGCTGCTCCATTTCCTCCAAACACCAAATTAGTCAATCACCAAATCAGTTGCTCCATTTACACGCGAATCTCACCCGAAACCAAACCAAAATCTGAACACAAATTGACATCCCAAAATTAGTTTTTCAACGAATAATGTTGTTACCTATAGCCAAAAATATAACCATAAGACCAAATAAGCCAAGCCAAGATATAATTTCTTTTTCACAATTATAACAACAAAATCATAACAAAATTCACACATAACATAAAAAACAATCAAAACACTGTTAGTAATGAAGTTGAGGTAAAGAAGTATAGCCAAAAGCATAAACATACTTCTAATCGAAAATGAGCCGAGTATAAATAAAAGCTCCCAAACTTGAAACCTTATCTTTTATATGTCCCCCAAAAATAGAAACCATAACTGTTGCACCATGATTGACTGTAATCGAATCACTAAAGCCCCCAAAAAAAAAAGCCCCTAAGTCTTCCATAACTCTTGCACCATAATTGCTTTTTCTAAGTAATTAGGGTTAACAAAATTACAAACTTGATTTAGCCTTTAAGAAAATGCAAAATAGATTTAAGTAGAATCAATTACCTGTAATTGAAGATATTCAAGATAATTTTGATCTTGGATTAATGAGGGTTTTGCATATCATTTTTGTGGATGCATATACATGATCTTCCATCGGGTTGGCAGTGTGTGTCTGGATTCTTCTTGAGAGAAAACCGTGTGTTTTTTATATGGGTGATGGGAGGTTCTGGAAATGGTGTTAAACCACCAACCTAATAAGTGTAGAACTTAATCCTGCTATTACGGTGCAATTACGGAGAACGTACCATGAACAGTGGAAGACCAAACACACATCAGCCAATAAGAGTTTGCAGATGGGGCACTAAAGCACTGTGTATGAGTTACTCTTTACCTGATAATTAAAAAATCCACCAATGAAAAGCCCAATTAGTTGAAAACGGGCTCCGTAAAAAATAGCTTTGAAACCCGTTCAATTTCGCCTATTAGTATATATTATAATATAATATAATATTTATTTAATATATATTTGCAATTTTAAAAATATGTACATGAGATAAGATAGATCAATCTTGTTTAATAAAAAAAATATGGGCATTGCTTTTGTATATCTTTCCTTTTTTTATATTAAAAAAGAATAGAATAAAGATAAAGATAAAGTTAAAGCTAATTAAAGGACAAAAGAGAAATATATACTCATTCGTTTAAAAAATCCATTATTTGTTCAAACAAGATAAGAGGTTTCTATACCTATTTTAAATCTTTTAATCAAGGTTGTCAAAATCGCGATCCTGCTCGTAGGATCATACGATCCTACACACAAAAAACGATCAGGATCTTAACAAGATCGTAATCCAGGTAAGATCGCAGCAGGATCGTAGGATCGCGCGTAAGATCGTAGGATCGGATCGGATCGTATAGGATCGCCTTTTTTATTTATTTATTTTTTTTTTGGTATATTAACTTATGAAGTATAAGCTCATCTCTTAAAGCTCAATGACTAAGAATTTTTCAAAAAAATATTATTTTGATGTTGTTAATTAATTGTCTCTTGCAAGATTAATGAGTATAAAATCATTATGTTTTTATGGACTATTTAGAAATAGTTTAGATGTGTCTTTTAGGGTTTATTATGAAAAACGATTTCGTGCTTTGTAAAATGTTAGAAGCTTGTTTTAAAGTAACTATCTACATACTTGACCCAATTTTGTTCTTATTTTATTTTATGTTACATATAAAAGCATGAATATTCTAATTTAATTTATTTGGTCATCAAGAAAAAAAATTCAGTAATATTATTAGAATATTCTAATTTCATTTATTTAGTCATCAAGAAAAAAAAATTGTGTTGCCCTCTATTATAAATTATTTCGTTTCATTTTCAGATACAATCTTTTTATCTTTTTGCATTAATCTATATATTGTAACAAAAAAGTTACAGAATCCCGTGCTAATAAATTAACATTATCTTTTTGCATAAATGTTATCACGAAAAAACTATAATAAAAAAACATTAAAACAAGAAGTAGGTGCACCGTGCACGTATATAGTAACTTTGTGCAAGTATGCATTCCAATATATCTAATATTCTACTACTACGGTACTTGAACATATAACTTTTTCTTTTATCATCCATTTAGATTCGTTTATCATATGAAATATTATTTAGAAATATAAAACTACAACCCCTATACAAAAATATATACATTTTCATAGGATCTCACGATCCCGATCCAATCCTACGATAACGATCTTGCAAAGCCGAAAACGATCCTAGGTAGGATCCCGATCCTCACAACCTTGCTTTTAATAAGTAATGCATGCATTAGTTATTCATTCAAAGTTAGAGGGAACGAATCTTTAGATGCATGGTTTGTTCAAACTTAAGGAAACTATTTAGTTGCATGATAATCGAGGAAGATGTCTAGATGTAAAATAAATAAATAAAGTCATTTTTTTGTAATGGTCTAAAGGGGTATTTTTTTTGGGGCAATTCCATATTTACCCAACTTAAACATGATAATGTCATATTTACCCAAAACATGCTTTAACTGCATTGTAAATCATGCATTCAAAACTTGTATTTTGGGTATATATGATATTTTCATGTTTAGATTGGGTAAATATGGAATTATCCCTTTTTTTTTACTCTTAGCTAAGAAATTGAGTCCACAAACAATTTAGTAACATTTCTTTTTTAAGTAGGACCCACTAATTTCTCTTACTTTCTCTATATCCCAAGGCATGAATAAAGTTAAATAATATCAACGTTCTCCCTTACCCAAGTTGTTTTCTTATCCCTTTCTAGTATAATCACATACATTCCTTCTCTTTATTATTTCTAACTCAGTTTCATATCATTATAGTGATCCTCTTTTGTAGCAAAGAAGATCAAGGCATAATCAAGCTTCAACAAATAGTTGGAAGTCTTGTTTGTTTTGTTGTTGTATGATCTAGTCTTGTTCATACATCATTGTTGTACCAAACCATCTTAAACTTCTGAGCGTGAGTGGTTAGTATTTTAGTCCTTAAAATACATAGTGTGTGGGAGTGGTTGTACCCTTGTAAAAGAACTCGACATCTAGCTTTGTGTCGGAAATAGTGTGTAAGCGAAGTGTAAAGGTTTCTCTGCCGGTTAAAGGAGCTTGTTGACTAGTGAAGATAAACTCTCGAGTTGGAGACTCGGGGAGTGGAGTAGGGTAAGGAAAAAGAGTCCTTGTAGACCTAACCACTATAAACAACTTGTCATGGTTTGATTGTTTCTTTCCTTATTTACTCTTTATATATTGCTTGCATATTGTTTATTATTCACTAACGTATCTTTGATCAATATCAATTGATCTTACAATAAGTTTCAAAAACAAAGATTTTAATCAGCAAACTATTTAATCCCCTTCTAGTTTTCCACAATAATATTGTTTACACATCCCGCGGTTATTCCAAGGATTTTCCTGTTAGCCCAAAAATTGGTCCATTTGGCCTGTTATACTCGGGATAGCTATCATTTTTTTTTACCATCTTCTTTTCGAGCCTTCTACGCACACCATCGTCCCTTAGCTTTTCGCACCCTTTTTGATATACTGGAAACCTCCCTACTTCGTCCCTTCTGCCTAAAACCTTATTACTTTTCGCTTTTAATAATGGGTTCGAACATACTTTTCATGATTTTCGTTTCCATAACTATTGTAAAAAGTTTTGTTTACGATTGCCCGAGTCTAATAAGCTTGGTCATGACCGGACCACGGTTGTGGTATTTAACAAAATAAAACTAATATTCGTATATTTTACATGTAAAAGGATGATTTTGATCGGGGAGATCTGCCCTTTCATCAAGTTATTATGACGCTTATTAGAAGCGAGCTCGGCGGGTATAATAATGATTAACTGTTCATTTTATATCATAGTGAATCGATCATCTCATACACCAGCAGCAACATGTATACTAAAATTAAATCGGTAGGTTTAACTAAATACTTGATTCGTATTAACTAAATACGAAAAATTAAATCGGCAGGTATACAAAAATATGATGTGATTCTTTTTATAGATGAAAAATTAAATACAAAATTTTTGTACCAGAAAATGGATTATGCTCCTGCGATTTTTGCTGAAAAAAGAGAAACATGCTTCAGAACAATCTGTCCCGTTTCAAATAAGTAACAACTATGGTATTTTCCTTTCAGTATCACAAGCTACAGCTGATCTTCTGAATCTGATATAATTAATAGATTCCTTCGTATGATAAACCTATGTTATGTTCATTTGACTTTCATTTAATTTTCTTATTTATGTGCTATTGTGTATACCATAGTGCGCCTATTTGGTTAGTTTGTGAATTGAATATGTGTTTTTTTTGTATGGATACAGATTGGTAACACGAGAGGATCCGTGCACTGAATATGAGCAGTAGATATGTGTATAATGCATTGCAGGCACACCTTGCTAGCAACTCACTTCATCTAAACATAATGGAGTGTATGGATCAGAATCATTGTATGGACTAAATTCCTATGTTAATATGAGTTGCCGTTTTTAAACTTTGTCTAGGTGAGGTCCAAAATAGCTCCCTTAGCTGTTTTTATTGTGTCTTTTGCAGCCATAGATCTTGCTACTTGAAGCTTAAGGTTTGTACAATTAGATAAAGCACAATAATGGGATAACAGTTAGTTCGAGTAAAAACAAGTAGGGTTGGATCAGTTGGTAAACCTCTTGCCTCTCAACCGAGAGGTCAGGGGTTCGATCCTCACTCCCTACAAAGGCCGGAGGTCCTTTCTACCTTTGGTAGAACTGTAAGCAGCCTCTCTACCTTGGTAGGGGTGGCTTCTACATCTTAACCTCCCCCATACACCGGAAACGGTATTGGGTTTCCATAACCCGTGGAAGACGGCATTGGGCGTTACTTTACTTTTTTTTTTAGTTAGTTCGAGTAAAGGTGGCTTACCCGGAACTATTTTCCTTCTCCCGCACAAAATAATGCAAAGTTTCCCCTGTGTCATTGAGGTATCTTATTTTTAAGTTGACAAATTGCAATATGAAGTAATTTACTTGCGGGATGCTGTTGAAACGTAGCATTGTTTATCTTTTAATTGCAGCTGCTACATGAATCAGGGTCAGCAACTACATGATGGAAGATTATACGGGTTGATAACCTTTTTCTTATATGTTATGTTTATTAATTATACTATTTAAGAATGGTTGATATACATGACCTAATTACTGACGATGCTTATATTCACATATTACAGGCAATGATCCCGGAGATGTAGATGCTGGCGATAAACAGCCCCTACAACAGCTTCTGGTAATTAAATTGATGGTTTCAGAGTGAATGAACCCCGTTAGATAAAGATAATAGGCACAAGGAATCATAGCTACGCTCATATGCCATTCCAGATTTTTCACATGCAACTATCATAAAAGTTAGCAAACGGGGGTTCCTCTCACTCGTTTAATTTTATAACCATCAAAATTATGACCCAAATTGATAATCAAGTTCATTGAATCACTCATGTATTCACTTTCTTATAATTTATAAATTTGTAAATTTGTACTATTCCGTTATAAATTTGGTCGTTGAATTACTCATAATCAAGGTCATACAACTTTTCAGATTTATAAATTTGTACTAACATAATCCTACGTTAACTTGATTACGATGCTCCATATAGTACTTTAAAGAAAATATATAATCAAAAGCAGTGGTAAAATGAAAAACTACCACTTTTCTCTCAAAATATATAAAGATCATATTGTATTTTTCACCTCTCTTTTCTCAATCTTTTACACCACCATCGAAAATAGTTGACAACACCGAAAACCGTCATCCATTATACCAAATCTCAAGATTTTCTCAATCTTTTACACCACCATCGAAAATAGTTGACAACACCGAAAACCGTCATCCATTATACCAAATCTCAAGAAAATCAAAAACCTTTTTAAAATATATGGTTTCCGCCGCTTTGCGCGGGTATTATGTTATATTCCCTTTGCGCGGGTGTTTATTTCTTCTTTTTTTTCATTTATTTTTTATAGGGTTAAAGTTGTAAATTTGTCTTTTCGATATTAGGGTGCCAATCAAGTCGATTTTGATATTTATTTGAATTTCATGGTCGGTGGTTAGTATGAATCAAAGAGGATGAGATAAGGTTGCGAGCCATATGCTAGTTTTATGACAAAAAATGGTGTCACATCATATTTCAACCTTATAACTCAAAACTTATAACTCATCTAAAAAAAAAAAAAAATTGTCCCTGCTCAAATTACAAGTTTCATTTTTTTTTAAATAAAGAACATATAAAAATTAGAACATTGCATAATTTAAAGAGTTAATTATATAAATCGTCCTTGTGGTTTGGTAGAAATTACGGATCTTGTCCCCATGGTTTTTTTTTAGCGGGTCTCGTTCCTGTGGTTTACAATTTTTACGGATCTTGTCCCTATGTCTGACCCGATCTAAAAAAAGGACGATTTATGTAATTTAGTTTTAACGATCGTTATACAAACCACATGGACGATTTATGTAATTTACTCTTTAAAAAAATAAAGTTTTTTCTTTTTTATTTTATTATTCAAAAATTTTATAATTTTATTATGATTAAATTTTTTAATAAAAAAATAAAAAAACTTTTTTTTAAATTTAATTTTAATTTTATTATAATAAATTAAAAAACTATTTTTATTTTTTTTAATTTTAAAATAAATCAAAAAAATTATAATAAAATTAAAAAAAATTAATTTTAATTTTATTATAATTTTTAAAAAAAAACTGTTTTTTCTTTTAAAAAAATTAATTTAATAAAAAATATAAAATAAAATATATAAAAAAACTTTTTTAATTTTATTATAAAACGATGAAGGCTATAAAAACGTTTTTATACGGTTTCCTCCGTTTTAAACGTTTCATTCGTTTTTATACGGTTTCGTTCGTTTTTGTATGAAAATGTATGAAAGCAACGTACAAAAATGTATGAAATCGTATAAAAACGGATGAAAAAGCACAACAACTTGTTGTACGTTTTTATACGTTTTCATACATTTTTGCCTGTTTTCATACATTTTCATACAAAAACGGATGAAAACGTAAAAAAACAAACGAAACCGTATAAAACGGATGAACGTTGTTGTACGTTTTCATACATTTTGTACGTTGTTTTCATACAAAACGAGCGAAACCGTATAAAACGAATGAAACGTATAAAACAGACGAAACCGTATAAAAACGTTTTTTTATACGCCTTCATCCGTATTATAATAAAATTAAAAAAAAATTTAATTTATTATAATTTTTTTAAAAGAAAAAACTGTTTTTTTTTAATATTATAATAAAATTAAAATTAATTTTTTTAGTTTTATTATAATTTTTTTGATTTTTTTTAAAATTTAAAAAAAAATTAAAAATAGTTTTTTAATTTATTATAATAAAATTAAATTTTGTTTTTTTAATATATTATAATAAAAATAAAATTAAATTTAAAAAAAAAAAATTTTTTTTTAAATAAAAAATTTAATCGTAATAAATTTTAAAATTTTTTGAATAATAAAATAAAAAAGAAAAAACTTTATTTTTTTTTAAAGAGTAAATTACATAAATCGTCCCTGTGGTTTGTATAACGATCGTTAAAACCAAAATATAATGTTAGCCCTCACGTTAGGGAGTAACTGCAAGGGAGGTCCTTTTTTGAGATCGGGTCAGACATGGGGACAAGATACTTAAAAATCGTAAACCACAGGGACGAGACCCGCTAAAAAAAACCATGGGGACAAGATCCGTAATTTCTACCAAACCACAAGGACGATTTATGTAATTAACTCTAATTTAAATAAAATAACTTATCAAATTTATACATTTTAAGGACTAATTGTGTAAGAAAATAAAATCAAATGACTAACGATGCAAACCTAACAAGGACTAACAATGCAAGGACTTAACAAAATGAGGATTAAGAATTATCACAACCAATTCTAGAAGTCTGAAAGTGAAAAAATAAATAAACTCCAAGGGTCATCTCCTACCACTCGCTATGCAGACAAAAGACAAAAACAAACAAACAAACACATACCAGTGAACAACAAAAACACACAAATACATACCAGTGAACAACAAAAACACAAACATATATCACAAAAACTCACACAAATACCAATCCAAGTAAGGATCTAAAGAAAAAAAAGGTGGATAACGTGGCGAGTATCCACTACGCCACCACCTATAAAATGAGCAGCGGTGTGGGTTTTCACATCACTGGTCTATGATGTCACCGTACCGTGAGCTCTACCAAATATAGCATGTACATCAAATAACAAAACACATTTAAGTTCAAATTCAAAGTCAAAATCCAATCCAAGTTCTATCATTTACTCCCTCCATCCCAAACTAATTGTCTACAGATAAAAAACACATAATTTAAAAAAAATGTCATAATTTCAGCTTTCTCTTTTTTACTTTTTGCATAATGATAAATTTACCATGTTTGTAGTAATTAAAGAAAAATATCAACGTTAAAGAAGTTTTAAACATCTATCATAAATTTTTCTACAAAATTTTATAGGTTTTACCATTATTTATTCTATAAACTAGACATCCATAGCTTTTCAAATATATATAACATGTTATATTTTGAATTGTAGATTAGTGCAGTTATTTCGTCAAAGTTAAACAAATGCATGTGTTCACAGTTATTATAATCATCTTTATAATCGTCTTTACGAGAATGGACTATAATTGATACCTGTTTACGAAACAGGTTCTCGCACAGGGGATTTACGAAAATGAACTTTCCAATATTAACCGTTGGATCTGTTGATCCCAGTTGAGCAAACGATCTAATTTAGAAACTGACTTAGAATAAAAGCTTATTAAGTATTACGCGGAATTTAACACTTAATCTTAAGAAGAAGAACAGTTAACATTCAACACCTCAATATTATTTATTAATACGAATACTCTTACAGTATTAGGGTTTTGCAACCTTGAAGTGTATCGACCTTAGATATAAAACTTATGTATATCTAATCTAACCTAGGACCTCCTTTTATAGACTAAGGAGTCCTTTACATAATACAATACGTAACCTATAAGATAGATATCTTTTCCATATTTATCTAATACAATAAACTAAACCGACTATACAAGACACTAGCAGTGGTTACAATATATTGTCCGTGGTTACACACTACTACTAGCCGTGGTTGTCTTCATCAGCGGTTACATTCTTCTGTCCGTGGTTATATCAAACTTGTCCGTGGTTCCAGTACTTAAAATAATTCATGATTCAAGGAACCAAAAACCCAACAGGATCTCTTAAAACATAAAATCCCAACACTACACGTGTATTATCGATTTCGGGCATTGGCCCACAGGCGTGGTACTCTTGGCGTGTAATGCTTGGCCTGTGCGTGGGGAGGTGCTGCAATGGTGGGCTTGGGCGAGGAAAATGCTGGGTGAGGCTGGCAAGTGTTGGGCGAGTTGTGTACTTGTGTTATGAAATGGAAAAAAAATGGTATTTGTGTGTACTGTTTGTGAGCTACAAGTTACTATGCTACTAGCATAGCTTGTAATTTTATGTTATATATTCTATAGATTTTGACGTAAAGTAAGAAAGAGATGGAAAGAAAATGGTACTTATTATTGTTTGTGTGATAGTATAACTCTACCTACTCAAATAAATTGAGTTGCATATATCCATATGGGCCCCTTATGTTGAGAGTGACATATATAGTTCATTTTGGTAAAATGTTAGAAAAAAGTTTGTATTTGTAAATTGGTTATGTAAGTGGTCCATTTAAGTAATTTGCTTCTAAACAAAAGATTAATAAAAAACACTCCGGAGTGAAAACAGGTAGCTCGGCCTCTGTGAGTGAGGATTTTTCTCTAGTCTCGGTTATCCTGTAATCGGATAGAGTTTTTTCATCCCTTTTGTTGCCTCGCAGTTAAAGCCTCGGGTAGAGTCTAGTTCAAGTAGTTTGTGTCTAGTCTGTTCTGGTTTTTTCTTCTAGCGCCTTGCTAGTAGTAGTTTTTAATATTTATATTTCTCATTGCCGTTAAAAAAAGACATATTAGCATAACTTGCAGCAGCCTCAGTATGTTGTTCCCACAATGTTTTAGTAACCCCTGAGTATAGCTTCCTTAAAGCCCTGGTGATCCACTGATCCAACTGCCTTTCAGTGAGGGGAAGAACATTGTCAAACTCTTTGAATTCATCAGAGCTTGAGGAGGATTCAGAAGCATGATCATCATGTTGGAATGGGGATTCAGTAAGCTCCTTTGGATCAGGCTGAGGCTCTTGTTCAGCTTGAACTTCAGCGTCCATTTCTTCGCCGGTGATAAGATTTCATCATCAGTCTCAGTGAGCTCATATTCAGAGAATAATATCCCAGTGACATCAGCAATTATGAGCAAGGGGTTGGTTATGGGTTCCATATCAGCGGGTGGTTTATATCCCTCTGAGTCTTTGTCTCCCGTTGACCCCTCGGACACTGGTGGGCGTTTCCCAGTGCCTTCGCTGGAGTCGGGATTGGTTGTGGGTTCCGTATCGGCGGGTTGTTCCTTTCCCTCCGAGTCTTTGTCCCCAGTGACCCCTGAGACACTGGTGCGCGTTTCCAGTGCCTTTAGCGAGTCGATTGATAGTTGTATCCCTATCAGCGGGTTGTTTGAGTCCCTCGAGTCTTTGGGAGAGATCAGTGTGCCCTCAGACAAAGGCTTGGATTTGCTAATGTCATCACTGGGCGTTGTGGAAGGCGCTCCCCTACCATCGGGTTGTATGTTTCCCTCTGGATCTTGGGGAGTAGTAGGTGTGACCAAGGGCACTGACTGTGATGTATCAGTGTCCTTCGTTGTCACCGGGTGATTGTTTCTGGTCATGGGTGTCTTTTGGTCACTGGCTTTTTGTGCCTCTTAGGTTGTACTCCTGAAGCCTCAGGACCCTGAGACTTTGGTTTAGTCTTAGTCCCAGTCTGAGACTTCCCCTTTTTCTTTTAGGAGCAGGGTTTGGAGACACTGATCCACTTTGATTGTTCTGACAATCATGTGGGCCGTCAATTCAATGGGAGTGACGAGGGATGGGTCCTTTTGAAAATTTGAAGGGCTCAGGATGCCGAGTAAATTTCCAAATTTTTCATCCTGAGTATAATTTGAACCCGATGGATTGCAGAGCACAAGAGACAAACCTAGGATACGAAACATACTTCGTCCTAGTTTTGCTCTGTAGCTTCGTTACGAGATCACTGTAAATGATCTCCCCTATGTCGACAATGACCCCATTCATCAAGCAGTATGCCATCATCAACTGAATAGAGTTAACTTGTTCAGTGGATGAGTGATTCCCGCCGAGGACCTGAATCACAAAAGTGAAGAGGATCCTCCACGCCACGGGGAATGAGCTTTTAGTGACTCGGGTCTTGTCCAAAAATTTGGATCTAAAGCGATTTGTTTTAACCCATCCTTCACTGTGGAGGGTTCAGGATGGGCGACATAAACGCCTTTGTTATAATCTAACCCTGTTGTAGTGCAAAACGTTTTGTAATCCAGGGTGTATTGTTTTCCCCATTAAGACTGAACCTGATGAGATACTCCCTGAGAGGTCTAAGGTTATTCTCATCAGTAGAAGGTGTCGGGTCAAAGGCTCTAGTTGTAGCCCAAAACTCCCTGAGGTAGTTTGGGTACACTCTTGAGGACATTTTACAAAGGCCGTTTTGAGTGGGCAGTTGAATAAAAATTTTATAATGTCTTTATAGGTTGGGACATTTTCAGGATATTCAAAATTTCCTATGACATTATTTGTTTTAAATTCAACATTAGTAAGATCCCCTACCCACTGAGAAGCAAACTGGAGAGATTGCGTTCTAGCCATTTCCATTAACAAAGATTTTAGGATATAAGAAATGTTTTGACTAGAACAATCAAAGTATTTAGATCTCTTCAAGTTTGTGATGAAAAACTTTTGTAAATGTTTACAAGAAGGGTTTTCCAAAAGAGGTTTAAAGAGTTTTTGAGCACACAAATGTTTTTTTTTAAATGATTTTGATGAGTTTTGTTGCAGAAAATATTTGTGTGTGTTTGTTTGTGTTTGAAGAGGGTATTTATAGAGTGATAAGAGGGGTGTTTTGTGCACAAATGGGAATATTAAGAGTTGGTTTTTGAAAGGCGTTTGAATTTCCACATTTAATGCTACCACTCCATTACCCGCAACAAAATCCTGTTTTTCAAGGGAACAGTTGCAGTGCACAGTAAAAGTGCACTTTTGCAGAGATAAAATATCAATTTGATATTTTTTGTGAGAGGCATTAAATGCCAAGTGGGATGACAGTAAGACAAAGAGACATATATTCCTTTATTAAATTGGCATAGTTACCAACCTAGGACATTAAAGTAACCGATACTTGGATCATTTAGTTACTTATTCAATGCTCTTTGTCAAGTGTCAGGGCCTGAATGAGTCTTACTCATTCAGTGAGAGGTTTATTTTGGTGTCCGGGAGGATGAACCATTTCAGAGAACTTACTGAGATTGGTTTTCAGATACTTGAATTTTAATGTCAAGCATTCCCAATTCAGCTTTCAGTCTCCTGAAGGTGGGTTCATCCAAGGGTTTGGTGAAGATATCGGCCAGTTGATATTCAGTAGGGATGAAATGAAGTTCTATGTCTCCTTTCATTATGTGATCCCTGATGAAGTGATATCCGATATCAATGTGTTTGGTTCTTTGGTGGAGGACAGGGTTGTTGGAGATTGCAATTGCACTAGTGTTATCACAGAAGATGGGCACCATTTTGTAATGGATGTCGTAGTCACTGAGTTGACTTTTCATTCATAATACATTGGCACAACATCACCTGCAACTACATATTGACTTAGGTGAGGACATAGCCATTGATTGTTGCTTCTTTGCACTCCAACAGACCAGTTTTCCTCCAAGAAATTGGACAGGACCACGAGGTACTTTTTCGTCCATGTTGCGGCCAGCATAATCAGAATCAGAGTAACCCTTGAGATCAAACCCTGAGCATTTTGGATAGTAGAGTCCAAGATTTGGGGTTCCCTTCAGTACCGAGTATTCTCTTGGCTGCAGTGAGGTGAGATTCTTTGGGATTGGACTGATATCTTGCTATTAAACAGACTGAAAATTGTATGTCTGGTCTAGTAGCGGTTAGATACATCTGTGATCCAACAATCCCTCTGAAATGAGTTTGATTGACTGATTTGCCGGTGAGATCAGGTCCAAGGTTGTTAGGTGGGACCATTGGTGTCTTCATTGAGGCATAGTCAAATATCTCATATTTCTTCAAGAGATTTACGGTGTATTTCTCTTGGTGATGGATATTCCTTTATCAGTTTGCCTGATTTGTAGTCCAAGAAAGTATGTAAGTTCCCCATCATGCTCATTTCAAACTTCTTTGTCATTAGGTTTTCAAACTGTTTGCAAAGTTTGTAGTTTGTTGAGCCAAAGATGATATCATCAACATACACTTGGACTAGTATCACATCCTGTTGGGTTCTATAGACAAACATTGTGTTGTCTATCTTTCCTCTGACAAACTTGTTTTGTACCAGGAAGGCTGAGAGAGTTTCATACCATGCTCTGGGAGCTTGTTTAAGTCCATAAAGGGCTTTGTCAAGCTTGCATACATAGTCAGGAAATTCACTGCTCTCAAATCCGGAGGTTTGAACATACACATCTTCCTTGAGATCACCATTTAAGAATGCACTTTTAACTTCCATTTGGTAGACCACGAAGTTCATATATGTTGCATATGCAAGGAAGATCCTGATGGCTTCCATTCTTGCAACAGAGCAAATGTCTCATCATAGTCAATGCCTTCTTGTTGACTGTAACCTTTGGCTACAAGTCTGGCTTTGTTTTTAATAGCAGATGCCGTTTTCATCAGTTTTGTTTTTGAAAACCCACTTCATTCCTATGACTACTACATCCTGAGGACATTTGATCAAGGTAATGACTTTGTTTTTATCAAACTGTTGCAGTTCTTCTTGCATAGCCTGAACCCAGCTTGGGTATTTTAGAGCCTCAGTGACACTTTTGGGTTCTATATCTGATAGGTAATCAGCATATAGACATTTATTGGCTGAAGCTGCGATTAGACTAGCACCATGCTTCTAGTGAGCATGCCCTCGTGGGTTCACCAATGATGTTTACAAGCTCAATGTCACGAGATCTTGTCCACTTACTTTGTGGTGGGATCCGAGCTTGATGATGTCACTGGGTGTTCAGATGTGAGTTCAGGTGTAAGAGCCACAAAATCATTTAGAACATCGTAGAGATGTCTTGTTCAGGTGAGTTTCATGAGTTGAGTTCCTCGATCATTTGAATCAGTGTTTCTTATCCCGGGGACCGATTATCAATGAACTCACTGATGGTTGGTATGGGTAGGTTGTGAGGTAAGACATAATATGAGATGTCGGCATCAGCTTGATATGAGGAATTGAATTCAGTGTAGTACTCATCAGGAGGATATCTTGATGAGTTATCAATTCCTATTTCCTCCACTGAGGTGTTGGTGAACCTGATGCTTTCAGCACTCTCATCAAAGGTGACATGAAAGGTTTCCTCAACTTGTTGTCTCCTTGTTGTTAATACAAATAAACCGTAAAAATGTTTATTAATATTTTGCGATCTCTTTGTGTTTTGTTGATAACAAATGTAATGTTATCTTAAGTAAAATTATAAGGATACATGTTATTTTTGTAAAGCATTTACATATAGCCATTTAAATACAAAAATGTAATAATTAAGCATTTGTTGTAATAGTTTATTAGGGTGGGTAAAAACCATAACCCATGGACCATAACCCATGGATCTTAAACCCATACCAATGAAGACTTGATACAATGTATACTTAGATACATTGAATCTATAGAAAACCCATGGACCAACCCATGACCCATAACCAAAAAACCCATGGGCAAAGAGGGGCGTACCACGGATCCCTAGGATTACACTAGACGGATCCCAAGTGGAAGGGATTCGTGGGATCCGTGGAACAGAGGAGAAATTTGCCTATAAATAGAGAGCCATTTCTTCATTCTAACTCACCCTCTTCTTACTAAATCTCTCATACACTCTCATTCTCTTCTAACATATAGATCACTTGATCTAGAGAGTTGTTCTTCTTTCTTTCTATTTGTGATCCTCATATAGGTCCTCTCTAAGGCGAGATCACGAGCATTCTACAAGTCATCCAAGCAAGGGGTCCTTGATTGATTTGACACTCCGCAAGATTTACGTGCGAAGATCTTGTATTTGATATTTCACATATTTGTTGTGTAATAGTTGTGTTGGTTTGGTCCACCGTGCTACGGACTCGGTATCTAGCTTTGTACCGGAAAAGTGTAAGCAACGTTGTGAAGGCTTCTCCGCAAGTGAAGGAGTTTGTTGACATAGTGCTTGAACTCTCGAGTAGGTGACTCGGGAGTGGAGTAGGGCAAGGAAGGTGACCTTGTAGCCGAACCACTATAAATCGGTTGTGTCATTTCTATACCTTAACTTTATCTATTTGCTTGCATTATCATTAGATCTATACGTTCTCAACATCCATACGATTTCACATAATATCGAATCTAAAGTTTTGAAATCAACTTAAAATCGGCAAAACTATTCAACCCCTTCTAGTTTTCCACAATTGGCATCAAGAGCTAAGTTTATAAAAGTTTTAAAATAAAATTGTATTTTAAAACTTTTCGATCACTATGGGTTCCGAAAATTATAAGGAATGGCAATCTATGCAACGACCACCACTACTTGAAACTAATGGTTTTATATATTGGAAAAATAGATTCGAAACATATGTGAAGTCTAAAGATATTGATCTTTGGTACATTATTGTTGAAGGTGATTTTGAGGCTACCTCAAATGATGATAAAGGAAATTTAGTTCACATACCTCATGATAAACTAAATGATGAAATGAAGAAAAAGCTTTCTAAAAATAGTGAAGCAAAAATGGTTTTATATAATGCTTTACCGAAAAAGGAATTCGAAAGAATTTCTATGCTTAAAACCTCTAAAGAAATTTGGAATTCTTTAGTTGTAACTCATCAAGGCAACCAACAAGTTAAAAATAATAAAATTGATTTATTTGTTCAACAATATGAACAATTTTCAATATCGGATGAGGAAACTATAGATCATTCATTTGCTAACTTTAATACTATTATTACATCTTTACAAGCACTTAATGAATCTTTTTCTAGCCGTAACCATGTTAGGAGATATCTAAGGGCACTTCCATCGAAGTGGAGATCCAAGGTGACGGCAATCGAAGAGTCAAAAGATTTGACAATCCTCACCCTCGATGAACTCATAGGCAACCTAAAAGTCTGCGAGCTTGTCCTTGCTAAAGATTTCGAAGCCTCAAAGGTGAAAGAGAAACACAAATCTCTTGCCCTTAAAGCCAAAAGGCTTCGAGCGATGAGGAGAACTCATCTTAGAGTAGTGACGACGAAGAGTACGCTATGGCGGTAAGGGACTTTAAAAGTTCTTTAGAAGAAAGGGTAGATACGTCAAACAACCGTATGATGATAAGAAAGGCTTTCGGAAAAGCAAAGAGGACGAGAAGCCAAAGGATGATCGTACTTGCTTTAAGTGTGGGGACCCAAACCACTTTATTAGTAAGTGTCCCAAACGGGATGATCAAAAGGCGTTCGTAAGCGGCACGTGGGGAATGAGCGACGAGGAGGACGAAGAAATTTGTCTCATGGCAAATGACGAGGTATGTCACGAATACTATAGTAGTTCATCACTTGATGACGACTCATTGCATAATGAATATGACAAACTATGCAATATTAGCTTAAAACTAATTAACAAAAACAAGCTTTTAAAGAGTCAAAATCAACGTTTAGATAAAGAAGTCATAGAATTAAAAGCAAAACTAAAACGTTTAGAGAAAAGTAAAATAGCAAGTGGTGAATGTGAACTTTGCGTTCAACTTCAAACACTAGTTGATCAACTAGATTCTAAGATTGCTAGAATGAGCACGAACACTTTAAATACAATTCTAGATAGTATTAAACCGAGAACAACCAAAAGGTTTAGGGTTCCAAAACTTGATCCATCAACTAGTGAAAATAAAGAAACAAACTTTGTTAAAACACTAGAAAAACAAGCCACTTGTTGTGGCGGATCCCACGGATCCCCTAAAAAGGGAACCGGCTAGTGTATAGAAAGGGATCCGTGGATCTGCTATAGCAAACAGTAGCAATAACGTAGCTTTTTTATCTAGAACTGAGTTTGTCATAGTTAATAGGAAGAAACCAAATCATGTCACCACTAGACAACCACCTCCAAAATATAATCCTACTTTTGCAAGAAACAAAGCTCCATCTTTTTCAAAACCTAACTCACTTAGGAGACCTAATAAGCGTTTACCGAAAAGTAACCATCAAATGGGATGGAATCAAAACATGCAAAACGGTTTTCCTTTTCAAAACTTTGCTCCATGGAATGCATACTCATCTTATCCATACATGTCTAACATGAATGGAATGTTTAACACTAATGGACCCATGAACAAATGGGGACCAAACTTTTGAGTTTATTATTGTTTTAGGTGTGCTTAAAGGTCGACCTAGACCCCGATGAATGGGTCAAGGATAGCGGGTGCACAAGGCACATGACCGGGAATAGGGATCTATTCTCCACATATGAATCCATTAATGGAGGAAATGTGGTGTTTGGAAATAGCAAAAGTAGAATCATCGGTAAAGGTACGATTTCTAACAAATCTCTAACCATTAACGATGTGTGTCACGTAGAAAACCTAAACTTTAATCTCTTAAGTATAGGACAAATATGTGATAAAAAGTGCAATGTACTTTTACCGAAACCGTAGTAAGATACTTAAAATGGCATAACCATAGGAAGAGGAATTAGGAAACATGGAGTCTATGTCATTAAAATCGGTAATGAACCTAAAGACAAATTATGTCTTACCTCTATGGATGATACTTTGACCTTATGGCATCGAAGATTGGGTCACGCCAACATGCGACTTCTTCAATCGCTATCATCCAAAGATCTAGTAAGAGATCTACCTAAGTTAAAATATGAACATCAATTTTGTGATGCTTGTAATATAGGAAAACAAGCTCATTCGAGTCATAAAGCTAAAAACATGGTGTCCACAACTAGGTGTCTAGAATTACTACATATGGATTTATTTGGTCCATCCGCTATCCAAAGTTATGGAGGCAACTACTACACTTTGGTAATAGTGGATGACTACTCTAGGTATACATGGACAAAATTTTAAAGAACAAAACGGAAACCTTTAACTATTTTGAAATATTAAGCAAAAAGATCCAAAGACAACTAGGAAGTCCCATAGTGTCTATTAGGACGGATCATGGTAGGGAATTCGATAATGAAGTGCAATTCGGAGCTTTTGTGACGCTAATGGTATTACTCACAACTTCTCGGCTCCACGCACTCCATAATCGAATGGGGTAGTAGAAAGAAAGAATAGAACTCTACAAGAAATGAGTCGAACCATGCTTGATGAACAATCCATACCTCAAAATGTTTGGTGTAATGCCGTTGATACTTCAACGTATATACTCAATCGAGTCTTGATTAGACCAATCTTAGGAAAAACTCCATATGAGTTACTTCGAGGCAAAAAGCCTACGTTAAATCATTTTAGAGTCTTTGGTAGTAAATGTTTTATTCTTAACACTAAAGATTACCTTACAAAATTTGATCCTAAATCAACCGAAGGTATCTTTTTAGGTTATTCGCCAAATATCAAAGCTTACGTCATATTAAACAAAGAAACAATGAAGGTAGAAGAGTCATTAAATATAAAATTTGATGAAAGTCCACCCAAACCCTCTCCACCTCTTGTCGATGACGAGATTATAGAAAGTGAAGCCATAGTAATAAAGAAAAAGATAAGTGAAGAAGAAGAACCTCTAAGTGATGAAATAGTAAACATTAAAGAGTCCAAAGATCACCCCGTAGATAAAGTCATAGGAAAACTAAACGAACGAACATTAAGATCTCAAGTTCAAAACCAAAGTAGCTTGTTTTGTTTCGTTTCAACCTTAGAACCTAAGAATACACAAGAAGCCATAAAAGATGAAAGTTGGGTAATGGCTATGCAAGAAGAACTAAATCAATTTGTTTCTAATGATGTTTGGACACTTGTCCCTCCACCTAGTAATCAAACCATAATAGGAACCAAATGGGTTTATAAAACAAATTAGATGCAAACGGGGTAGTGTCTAGGAACAAGGCTAGACTCGTTGCTCAAGGGTATAACCAACAAGAGGGAATAGACTTTGATGAGACCTACGCCCCGTGGCTAGATTAGAGTCTATAAGAATACTTCTTGCGTATGCTTGTGCTAATGATCTAAAGCTTTATCAAATGGATGTCAAAAGCGCTTTTCTAAATGGTGTCATAAATGAAGAAGTATATGTAGCTCAACCTCCGGGCTTCATTGATTTTGAAAAACCCAAACATGTGTATAAATTAAAGAAAGCCCTTTATGGTCTTAAACAAGCTCCAAAAGCTTGGTATGATAGACTCAAGTCATTTCTAGTTAAACACAACTACACCATGGGGTTAGTTGACAACACACTTTTACTAAGAAAAGAGAGTCACATATAATCATAGTACAAATATATGTAGATGATATTATATTCGGATCCACTTGTCAAGACATGTGTGATGATTTCTCTAAAATCATGCATGACGAGTTCGAGATGAGTATGATGGGAGAACTTAGTTTCTTTCTTGGTCTACAAATAAAACAAGTAGAAGATGGTATCTTCTTTAATCAATCTAAGTACATCAAGGAGATGTTAAAGAAATTCGGTCTAGAAGAGTCAAAACCAATTAGGACTCCAATGTCATCCGACACCAAACTCACAAAAGGCGAGGACGGAGAATCCGTAGATAATACTAAATATCGTGGCATGATAGGTAGCCTTCTCTACCTCACGGCAAGTAGGGCGGATATCATGTTTAGTGTTTGCTTATGTGCTAGGTTTCAAGAAGACCCCAAAATATCACACCTAGAAGCCGTAAAAGGATATTTAGATATATTAAGGGTACAACACAATTAGGATTATGGTATCCTAAGGGCACGGGAGTAGAAACAATTATTGTATATGCAGATTCGACCATGCGGTGATTACGTTGATAGAAAAAGTACAAGTGGGGTATGTACTTTTATGGGATGTTGTTTAACATCATGGTTTTCTAAGAAACAAACGGCACTTGCAATATCAACAACCGAAGCCGAATACGTCTCCGCCCGCAAAGCATGCCAACAAGCACTATGGATGAAACAAGCGTTAGTAGACTACGACATCCATCTAAGCAACATAGCCATCCTATGTGACAACAAAGGTGCAATCGATCTAAGCAAGAATCCGGTATTGCATTCTCGCACAAAGCATATAGAGATTCGTCATCACTTCCTAAGAGACAATGTTCAAAGGGGAACATCTCTATTGAGAAGGTAGCATCCGAAGACAACTTAGCCGACGTCCTCACCAAACCGTTGAAGCGGGAACAATTCAACCTACTTCGTCTTGGTCTTGGTCTAATGGAACAAACGTCGTAATTTAATTGACTCTACAAGGTATGTAAACACTAGCCTTCTTCTTTCCGAGTCTAGGATTTCTAGTTCACGCACAACTCACAAACAATACGGGAATTTTCAAAACCCAAGATGAGTTTTTTTACTTATAATTTTCTTATTTTTTAAGCCTACTTTCACAATGTTTTCTAAAAGGATGATACCTTCCGTATCAATTTCACAAAAGCAATTTCTCACGTCTAGGACAAATCGCTTTTTCATTATTAATACAAAGTAATAACCCGTTTTCATTGCATCTCATGTCTTTTGAATGCTAAAGGGGACACATAACTAATATGTGTTTTCGGGTACATTCATTTAAGCAACAATGAATTAGGAGCATTGATAACACAAAATTACGTACTCATGTACTAAATATGTGTTTTCGGGTTATCTCAATAGGATGCTTTTACACTTCTAGTTTGTTTTTCTATTCCTTTTAGGGTCGAGATTAACCGAAACTCCAAATAGTTTGCATATAGGCACACACTAGGCAAAAATGTTTCCAAAAGGAAAATTTTGTGCTGCCTGAAACACCAGAACCACGGATCCCAGCCTTTATGCTGGACGGATCCCTCAAGGGAAGGATCCGTGGGATCCGTGTAACCGAAGCTGTTTTCAACTTCTATTTTTTCACTTTGGATGAAAAATCCACATTTGCTTCATTTTTGGGAGTATGCTCTTTAATGCTTGTGTTCTCATAATCACATACCTTGAATTTATATCTAATCATTAGATTTTAATCCACATTTTGGGTCAAGCATTCATTACAATGCTTTGTTTTTTTTTATATATAACTCCCAAAATGCTTGCATACTCCATCTCCTTCTCACAAACACACTTCATCATGTCATCCAAAAACCCTTTAGGAGAATCATCTAGTACAAACAATCATGATATCCAAACCTTTGTACTTCCACCATCCAAAATACCACAATCAAATGCTAGGATATCTGCACGGATTAGTATCCGATCTTGTTGTTTAGCAAAACCAACCTCAAATGGTTCATCCTCAACAAATAATTCACCACAAGATGCTTCCATTATAGCACCACCCTCATCACCAACAAGTACACCAACGTCATCACCACCTAAAATAACTCTTTTGGAACTCCTTAAGACTCCAACAAGATCTAACCAACCTAAATAAAAAGAATTAGTCTTTTCAACACCCACCACATCTCCAAATACTATCTTTCAAGATCATGAAACATCACCACCATTAGCTCCCATCACATTACAAGAACATCTAGGTTCTTTTCCACCACCACTTATTAACATTTCGGATTGTGATCCATATTTTCCTATTTTTCCACCACAACTTCCGCAAAACTCAAATCAAAACAACCCGAAAACTTCCGCACTCATTACCCACATCATTTACATTGTGAACATTGCCAATCCACTAGGGAAATTGCAATAGAAGTTAGGGAAGAAATGCGTTTCATACTCAACCTCATCCTTGATCGCATCAATACCATTACTCATCAAAATCTCCATCCATAACCTTATGCAAGCATGGAAGGAATCACTACTACTACTTTTCTACTTTTAGTATTATTTTTCTTTTGAAGTCATTTTCAAGAACAAGTCTTGTTCTTATTTTTACATGCTTGTAAGTGGCATACATACCACTACAATTTGTTGTTTTATTACACGGCCTTGTTTACATACCTTGGCTCCTAATCTTGATTCTCGACAACCACAAGATTATAAGCATGTTACTAACCTTTCTTTTTATAGGAATTTTTATTTTTTTTCTTCACTTGACGCCCCAAACAAGGGGGAGCTACCGTCAAGGGTGAGTTAGGAGTTTGTTTATTTCTTCCAAGGGTTAACTTTTTGTTTCGACAAAAAGGGGGAGAAGAAGTAAAACTTAGGGGCTTTCAAAACTTACATCTATTTTTAAGTTTTACTCATCATAACATTATGTTTTGTCATCAACAAAAAGGGGGAGATTGTTAATACAAATAAACCGTAAAAGCGTTTATTAATATTTTGCGATCTCTTTGTGTTTTGTTGATAACAAATGTAATGTTATCTTAAGTAAAATTATAAGGATACATGTTATTTTTGTAAAGCATTTACATATAGCCATTTAAATACAAAATGTAATAATTAAGCATTTGTTGTAATAGTTTATTAGGATGGGTAAAACCATAACCCATGGACCATAACCCATGGATCTTAAACCCATACCAAAGAAAACTTGATACAATGTATACTTAGATACATTGAATCTAGAGAAAATCCATGGACCAACCCATAACCCATGACCCATAACCAAAAAACCCATGGGCAAAGAGGAGCGTACCACGGATCCCTAGGATTACACTAGCCGGATCCCAAGTGGAAGGGATCCGTGGGATCCGTGGAACAGAGGAGAAATTTGCCTATAAATAGAGAGCCATTTCTTCATTCTAACTCACCCCTCTTCTTACTAAATCTCTCAAACACTCTCATTCTCTTCTAACATATAGATCACTTGATCTAGAGAGTTGTTCTTCTTTCTTTCTATTTGTGATCCTCATATAGGTCCTTCTCTAAGGCGAGATCACGAGCATTCTACAAGTCATCCAAGCAAGGGTCCTTGATTGATTTGTCACTCCGCAAGATTTCTGTGGCGAAGATCTTGTATTTGATATTTCACATATTTGTTGTGTAATAGTTGTGTTGGTTTGGTCCACCGTGCTACGGACTCGGTATCTAGCTTTGTACCGGAAAAAGTGTAAGCAACGTTGTGAAGGCTTCTCCGCCAAGTGAAGGAGTTTGTTGACATAGTGCTTGAACTCTCGAGTAGGTGACTCGGGGAGTGGAGTAGGGCAAGGAAGGTGACCTTGTAGCCGAACCACTATAAATCGGTTGTGTCATTTCTATCCCTTAACTTTATCTATTTGCTTGCATTATCATTAGATCTATACGTTCTCAACATCCATACGATTTCACATAATATCGAATCTAAAAGTTTTTGAAATCAACTTAAAATCGGCAAAACTATTCAACCCCCCCTTCTAGTTTTCCACACTTGTGTTAAAAACCCTGAAGGCTTTGGAGATCAGTGAGTAGCCTAAGAAGTATCCATCATCAGCTTTTGCATCAAACTTTCCTAGATGATCCATGTGGTTATGAATGAACCACGGGACATCCAAATACATGAAAATAGCTGATGTCGGGAAGTCTACCTTTGAAGATCTCATATGGGGTTTTGTTATGTCTTTTGACAATGATTCATCTGTTTTGAGTGTAACAGCGGTTTGGTTGCTTCAGTCAGAAATGCTTTGAGAGCTGAGCCATTTAACATGGTTCTAGCAGCCTCAATGAGAGTTCTGTTTTCCTTCTTTGACAACCCCATTTTGTTCAGGGGTATATGGAGACGAGAAATTTTGAGAAATTCCTTTTTCATCACAGAAGCTCTTAAGCTCCTGATTCTTGAATTCAGTACCATTGTCAGTTCTGATTTGTTTTACTTAAGTGTCATTTGGTTTTCAATTTTCCTGATGAATGACATTCTTGTATCAGCTTCCTGACTCTTTTTGGAAATAAAATATACCCAAGTGTATCTTGAGAACTCATCAACAATGACAAGTGTATACTTCTCATGCTGGATTCATCTGGGACTGACAGGTCCAAAGAGATCCATGTGAAGGAGATGAAGACAGCTTTTGATGGAGAAATTTTGTTTGGTTTTGAATGATGTTCTGTGGTGTTTACCCTTTCACGAGGAGCATGGTTTGTCTTTGCAAAAGCAGTGATGGTAAGCCAAGGACCTTGTTTTGTTTTGCCAAGTTGTTGAGGTTTTTGAAGTTTAAGTGTGAAAGTCTCTTATGCCACAGCCAGTTGATAGTTTCAGTGGCTTTGGCAAAGAGACAAGTTCCATCTTGGGAGAGTGTTGACATGTCTAGCACATAAACATCATCTCTCCTAGGAGCTATCAACACAACTTCCTTATTGGCATTGAAAATGGTACCTTGTTTATCATTGAATTGTACAATGTATTTAGCATCACATAGTTGGCTGACCTAATGAGATTGTATTTGAGACCATTGACATAGGCTATTCTAGAAAACTATTCCATTACAGTTTCTTGAACCATAACCTTCAGTGGGACATGATGAGTTATCACCAAATACTACCTTGGGCCTTGGTTCCTTTACATACTTGTGCAGATATTCCTTCACACAGTCATGCTTCGAGCATCCACATTCTAGATGCCAAATAGGCTCCCTGGCATGTCTCTGCACAAGTAGTAAACTGAATTAGTTTCTCTTAGTGACCCACTTACTAGTGGGCTTGGGTCTCAAGGTCTCTCTGAAATTTGCAATCGACTCATGGTCATTGGTTGTGTGCACAGTGCTACCGAGGTTTTGCATTTAGAGGCTGAGGATGACTCAGTGACTCTAGGTTGTTTGGAATTTATCCTTGCATGAATGACACCGTCATGTTGGGATGTCTCATGAAAATTTGATTACGCATATATCACAACATGTATTCATGAGACAATCATCCTGATGATGATCATTAAACCACAGTGAGGGCACAGAGGAAAAGGTTTTGCTATTCTTTGGAGGCGACTTTGGAGGATGAAGCATCTGATGACCAACTTTGGTATAGTTTGCTTTACGACATACTGTAGATGATCTGCGATCCTGTGATCATCCTTTTTGCAGATCATTCAGAAAAGGATTCTATAACAATTGTCAGTGGTATGGCTGGTGTAATGACACGGCTCACACTTTTGTTTGTTTTTGGAGGTTGACTTAGACTTTGAGGAACTGGAGGAAGCTGACTTTGTCTCCTTGATTGGTTCAGGGACCTTTTCCATGGATTCCATTTTTTGATAAGCTTTCTCACAATTCAGTCGATTCTTGAATTTGGCTTCAGGGGACAGAGGATGTTGAAGTCTCTGTAGGAGTAGACTCTTGTTGGATTAGTTTTGCTTGTCTTTGTAGGATGGTTTCTACCAGTCGGACCTTTCTTTTGGTGAATGAGGATTGAATTGTAGTGGAGTAGCTCGAGCTTGGATCGGCACCTGAGAGATTTCAGGGGTGGAAGCGGTGTTTGATTCTGCCAGACTCGAGAGATGTGTTCATTACCACTGGTCATCTCAGGAAGTCCTAGCATGCTCTTAAGAGCTTGGCTCTCAGGCTCAAGAATCCTTCTAGAATCGAAGTTTGGAAGCTTACTCGGGATTAACCGTTCAATCCAATCACTGGAATTGGGATCAACCAACATATTTGTAATAATGCCACCATACACAAATGGCTTAGGAGGCTGGTCTTTGTTGAGAGGGTCAAGGAGATGATCTTCACCTATGACTCTCTTCTTGCTTCTTGGGGGCACCCTTTGACGCATCAAAGACCACAGGATTCTTAGCAGTCCAACTATTAAGAATATCATTTGTCTTTTTAAGTTCATCTTGAAGATTCTGATTTCTTTTAACTAGTTCAGTGTTTTGAATTTGCAAAGTGACTGCCTCAAGCTTTGCTTGTTTTAAAATAAGCAATTCATCCCTACACTTATTCAATTCAAAACTTAACTTGTTGTACTTAGAAAAAAGATTCAGTCTTTGCTCTTCTACGAACTTAAGGTCTACATTTAGATAATTCATGTAAGATGCCAAATCGAGTCATCATCCATAGAAAGTAAAATGTTTACCTTCTTCATTGTGATGTTGACCCATTCTCCATTTCTGGTTTGTAAGAGGGTTCAGAAGTTGTTTTTGAAAAACAGTCTTTTGCAAAATGGCCTCTTTTATAACACTTATAGCATTCATGTCTTCATTTGCTTTAGCAGTTCAAAACCTTTGTTTCTTTTTATAAACCTTCGAGAGTTAGCAAGGAGTGCCCTTTCTGAAATTCACATTCAGGTCATTTAGGTACTCCTCACTTGATCTCTCATCGGGCTCATCATCTAAGTTTTCTTGAAATCTTGAACCACATTGTTAGAAAAGAAAGCGGTTGAAATTGGTGATGAGTGGTGGTCGGGACTTCTTGACTTCACTGAGACTTCTTTAAGTCAGGGTATCGTCTGTTGATGAGGTTTTCCTCATGGACAAATTTCCCATAAATTTCAGGAAGCTCAAGATTTTGGATATGATTAGCATTCCTAAGTCACTGAGAGAAATTCAACCACTTCTCAGGGAGACTGTTGACAAAAACAACATTGATTTCATGTTTGGACAACTTAACACCATCATTTGAAAGTTCATTTAGAAGAGTTTTGTATCGGGTGTAAGTTTGAGAGAAGAGTTTCTACGAGTCCTTAGCCCGAAGGTGTTATACTCAAGTTTCAGGTCCATTATCCTTTTTCCTTGGTGTCGAGATGGTCCTTCATGACTATGAACTAGGTCATCCCAAGTTTGCTTAGCTGTACTACAGCTTATAACAGACTCCATAATATCGTCAGGAAGACAAGATATTATGAAACTTTTGAGTCTTTGGTCTGGTTGACCCTTCTTCTTTCATCCTGGGTCCATTGAGCTTCAGGTTTGGGCAACCCTTCAGCAGTCTTTGGGATAAATTGACCTTCATTTATACACTTGATATAATAAGGTTCCATCCCAATCAAATAGCAAAGCATTCGCTTTTTCCATATGTTGAATTTGCCAACTTCAAGTCTAGGGGCAACAGCTGAATAAGCTCCACCCTTTTTATCGACTAGTTGGGGTACATCAATTTCAGCCATTTAGGATCCTAATTTAAAAACTTTTAGAGCGGCCTAAAAACGAGTTTTATAATTATCCTGTCTCTGATACCACTTGTTGTTCCCCGTTCACTAACGTTTAAAATAGTTTAAATACATAAAACAAGTTAATAGTGAACTATGGTAGAAATTAACATAAGAAAACACACTAAGTAATTTTCAACATAATATTCTTATTAGAAATAAATCAAAAAAGAATACGTTACCCAGTACTTGAACGGTGACTTGGGATTGAAATGACAAAGTTGGGTGACTCCTCTCTAAGCTCAGGCTAAGTCTGAGCACAACTCTTAGAGCTCACTGAGCTATCTCAGGAACTAAGTTGTATTTGGAGGAGTGAAAAGATGGCTAGTGTGTGTGTGTTTTTACAATTCACAAGCTTAACATTTTCACTCCATCTCTTATGCTATTTATACATGTATGAGTTTTAACTCTTTCCTAAGTGACAAATCTGACAACATACAGAAGACAAATATCTGATGTATTTTGTCTCATTTACAAAAGACTATTCTAAGTAAAAGACAAGGTTGCTTTCCATCTTCAGTAATGACACTAAGCTTGTAAGTTAGCCATTCATGGAAAGTTGACTTATGTTGATAAGGACTTCTTTATCTGATTCAAACTTCTCCCGCCTTGTCCCGCTCTTTCTTGAGTCTATTTATCCTTCAGTCTTCTTCTTCAGTTTGTCTTGATGTAAGTAGTTGGAGAGGAGTCTTAGGGATTCAGTGATTTATTGTCATCACTCACTGAATCCACCATCTTCTTCTTGACTCAGTGTTCACCCTTTAAGTTCCGCTACTTGAGTGAGAGACTTCTTCTATGCCTCGTCTGAGTGTCGAAGATGACTCATGAGAGGCTATGCACTCTGACGATTAGTGTTTAACGGACTAAACACTTGGGCTATTTTCTATTCAAATCCTAGATTAAGGGGTTTGGGTATTTATTGAACCCAACAAGATCTGCCCTTTCAGCAAGTTATTATGGCCCTTATTAGAAACGAGCTCGACATGTATAATAATGATTAACTGTTCATTTTATATCATAGTGAATCGATCATCTCATACACTAGCAGCAACATGTATACTAAAATTAAATCGGTAGGTTTAACTAAATACTTGATTCGTATTAACTAAATACGAAAAATTAAATCGGCAGGTATACAAAAATATGATGTGATTCTTTTTATAGATGAAAAATTAAATACAAAATTTTTGTACCAGAAAATGGATTATGCTCCTGCGATTTTTGCTGAAAAAAGAGAAACATGCTTCAGAACAATCTGTCCCGTTTCAAATAAGTAACAACTATGGTATTTTCCTTTCAGTATCACAAGCTCACGGTGATCTTCGAATCGATATAATTAATAGATTCCTTCGTATGATAAACCTATGTTATGTTCATTTGACTTTCATTTAATTTTCTTATTTATGTGCTATTGTGTATACCATAGTGCGCCTATTTGGTTAGTTTGTGAATTGAATATGTGTTTTTTTTTGTATGGATACAAATTGGTAAGCACCGAGAGATCCGGCACTGAATATGGCGATAGATATGTGTATAATTCAATGCAAGCACACCTTGCTAGCAACTCACTTCATCTAAACATAATGGAGTGTATGGATCAGAATCATTGTATGGACTAAATTCCTATGTTAATATGAGTTGCCGTTTTTAAACTTTGTCTAGGTGAGGTCCAAAATAGCTCCACCCTTACATTTTTTATTGTGTCTTTTGCGACATAGATCTTGCTACTTGAAGCTTAAGGTTTGTACAATTAGAAAAAGCACAATAATGGGATAACAGTTAGTTCGAGTAAAAACAAGTAGGGTTGGATCGGTTGGTAAACCCCTTGCCTCTCAAGCCGGAGGTCGGGGTTCGATCCTCACTCCCCGCAAAGGCGGAGGTCCTTTCTACCTTTGGTAGAGCCCAGCGACCTCTCTACCTTAGGTAGGGGTAAGGCTGTCTACATCTTAACCTCCCAGACACGGAGGAAGCGGTATTGGGTTCCCATAACCCGTGGAAGACGGCATTGGGCGTTACTTTACTTTTTTTTTTAGTTAGTTCGAGTAAAGGTGGCTTACCCGGAACTATTTTCCTTCTCCCGCACAAAATAATGCAAAGTTTCCCCTGTGTCATTGAGGTATCTTATTTTTAAGTTGACAAATTGCAATATGAGGTAATTTACTTGCGGGATGCTGTTGAAACGTAGCATTGTTTATCTTTTAATTGCAGCTGCTACATGAATCAGGGTCAGCAACTACATGATGGAAGATTATACGGGTTGATAACCTTTTTCTTATATGTTATGTTTATTAATTATACTATTTAAGAATGGTTGATATACATGACCTAATTACTGACGATGCTTATATTCACATATTACAGGCAATGATCCCGGAGATGTAGATGCTGGCGATAAACAGCCCCTGTTTCAAGCATACGCAAATTGGACAACAAAAAGAATAATCGGGAGGAAAACGGGTAACAACAGCTTCTGGTAATTAAATTGATGGTTTCAGAGTGAATGAACCCCGTTAGATAAAGATAATAGGCACAAGGAATCATAGCTACGCTCATATGCCATTCCAGATTTTTCACATGCAACTATCATAAAAGTTAGCAAAGCGGGGTTCTCTCACTCGTTTTAATTTTATAACCATCAAAATTATGACCCAAATTGATAATCAAGTTCATTGAATCACTCATGTATTCACTTTCTTATAATTTATAAATTTGTAAATTTGTACTATTCCGTTATAAATTTGGTCGTTGAATTACTCATAATCAAGGTCATACAACTTTTCAGATTTATAAATTTGTACTAACATAATCCTACGTTAACTTGATTACGATGCTCCATATAGTACTTTAAAGAAAATATATAATCAAAAGCAGTGGTAAAATGAAAAACTACCACTTTTCTCTCAAAATATATAAAGATCATATTGTATTTTTCACCTCTCTTTTCTCAATCTTTTACACCACCATCGAAAATAGTTGACAACACCGAAAACCGTCATCCATTATACCAAATCTCAAGATTTTCTCAATCTTTTACACCACCATCGAAAATAGTTGACAACACCGAAAACCGTCATCCATTATACCAAATCTCAAGAAAATCAAAAACAGTTTTAAAATATATGGTTTTCGTAAACTTTCTTGGCGGTATTATATTATATTCCTTTGCGCGTGGTGTTTATTTCTTCTTTTTTTTCATTTATTTTTTTATAGGGTTAAAGTTGTAAATTTGTCTTTTCGATATTAGAGTTGCCAATCAAGTCGCTTTTGATATTTATTTGAATTTCATGGTCGGTGGTTAGTATGAATCAAAGAGGATGAGATAAGGTTGCGAGCCATATGCTAGTTTTATGACAAAAAATGGTGTCACATCATATTTCAACCTTATAACTCAAAACTTATAACTCATCTCAAAAAAAAAAAAAATTGTCCCTGCTCAAATTACAAGTTTCATTTTTTTTTTAAATAAAGAACATATAAAAATTAGAACATTGCATAATTTAAAGAGTTAATTATATAAATCGTCCTTGTGGTTTGGTAGAAATTACGGATCTTGTCCCCATGGTTTTTTTTTAGCGGGTCTCGTTCCTGTGGTTTACAATTTTTACGGATCTTGTCCCTATGTCTGACCCGATCTCAAAAAAGGACCTCCCTTGCAGTTACTCCCTAACGTGAGGGCTAACAATATATTTTGGTTTTAACGATCGTTATACAAACCACATGGACGATTTATGTAATTTACTCTTTAAAAAAAATAAAGTTTTTTCTTTTTTATTTTATTATTCAAAATTTTTATAATTTTATTATGATTAAATTTTTTAATAAAAAAATAAAAAAACTTTTTTTTAAATTTAATTTTAATTTTATTATAATAAATTAAATAACTATTTTTATTTTTTTTAATTTTAAAATAAATCAAAAAAATTATAATAAAATTAAAAAAAATTAATTTTAATTTTATTATAATTTTTAAAAAAAAAACTGTTTTTTCTTTTAAAAAAAATTAATTTAATAAAAAATATAAAATAAAATATAAAAAAAACTTTTTTAATTTTATTATAAAAGGTGAAGTATAAAAAAGCGTTTTTATCGGGGTTTTAGATCGTTTTAAACGTTTCATTCGTTTTTATCTGGTTCGTTTGTTTTGTATGAAAATGTATGAAAGCAACGTGCAAAATGTATGAAATCGTATAAAGCGGATGAAAAAGCACAACAACTTGTTTATGCGTTTTCATCCGTTTTTATCGTTTCATCATTTTATCTGTTGTTTTCATACATTTTCATACAAAAACGGATAACGTAAAAAACGAAACGAAACCGTATAAAACGGATGAGCGTTGTTGTCTGCGTTTTCATACATTTTGTGCGTTGTTTTCATACAAAGCGAACGAACCGATAAAAAGCGAATGAAGCGATAAAACTGAATGGCCAGAGTATAAAAAAAATTTATACGCCTTCATCCGTATTATAATAAAATTAAAAAAAATCTTTTTTTTAAATTTATTATAATTTTTTTAATAAAATTATTTTTTTTTTAAAGAAAAAACTGTTTTTTTTAATATTATAATAAAATTAAAATTAATTTTTTTAGTTTTATTATAATTTTTTTGATTTTTTTTTAAATTTAAAAAAAATTAAAAATATTTTTTTAATTTATTATAATAAAATTAAAATTTGTTTTTTTAATATATTATAATAAAAATAAAATTTAATTTAATTTTTTTTTTAAATAAAAAATTTAATCGTAATAAATTTTAAAAAATTTTGAATAATAAAATAAAAAAGAAAAAACTTTATTTTTTTTTAAAGAGTAAATTACATAAATCGTCCCTGTGGTTTGTATAACGATCGTTAAAACCAAAATATAATGTTACCCCTCACGTTAGGGAGTAACGCAAGGGAGATCCTTTTTGAGATCGGTCAGACATGGGGACAAGATCCTTAAAAATCGTAAACCACAGGGGGACGAGACTAAAAACCATGGGGACAAGATCCGTAATTTCTACCAAACCACAAGGACGATTTATGTAATTAACTCTAATTTAAATAAAATAACTTATCAAATTTATACATTTTAAGGACTAATTGTGTAAGAAAATAAAATCAAATGACTAACGATGCAAACCTAACAAGGACTAACAATGCAAGGACTTAACAAAATGAGGATTAAGAATTATCACAACCAATTCTAGAAGTCTGAAAGTGAAAAAATAAATAAACTCCAAGGGTCATCTCCTACCACTCGTATGGAGACAAAGACAAAAACAAACAACAAACAGCATACCAGTGAACAACAAAAACACAAATACATGCAGTGAACAACAAAACACAAACATATATCACAAAAACTCACACAAATACCAATCCAAGTAAGGATCTAAAGAAAAAAAAAGGTGGATAACGCATGAGTATCCACTTACGCCACCACTATAAAATGAAGCGGTGTGGGTTTTCACATCAGTCTATGATGTCACCGTCTGAGTGAGCTCTACCAAATATAGCATGTACATCAAATAACAAAACACATTTAAGTTCAAATTCAAAGTCAAAATCCAATCCAAGTTCTATCATTTACTCCCTCCATCCCAAACTAATTGTCTACAGATAAAAAACACATAATTTAAAAAAAATGTCATAATTTGACTTTCTCTTTACTTTGCATGATAAATTTACCATGTTTGTAGTAATTAAAGAAAAACATCAACGTTAAAGAAGTTTTAAACATCTATCATAAATTTTTCTACAAAATTTTATAGGTTTTACCATTATTTATTCTATAAACTAGACATCCATAGCTTTTCAAATATATATAACATGTTATATTTTGAATTGTAGATTAGTGCAGTTATTTCGTCAAAGTTAAACAAATGCATGTGTTCACAGTTATTATAATCATCTTTATAATCGTCTTTACGAGAATGGACTATAATTGATACCTGTTTACGAAACAGGTTCTCGCACAAGGGATTTACGAAAATGAACTTTCCAATATTAACCGTTGGATCTGTTGATCCCAGTTGAGCAAACGATCTAATATAGAAACTGACTTAGAATAAAAGCTTATTAAGTATTACGCGGAATTTAACACTTAATCTTAAGAAGAAGAACATTTAACATTCAACACCTCAATATTATTTATTAATACGAATACTCTTGCAGTATTAGGGTTTTGTGAAGTGTATCGACCTTAGATATAAAACTTATGTATATCTAACCTAACCTAGAACCTCCTTTTATAGACTAAAAGTCCTTTACATATCATAATACTTTTATAAGATAAATATCTTTTCCATATTTATCTAATACAATAAACTAAACCATTATCAAGCACAATTTAGCATGGTTACAATATATTGTCAGTGGTTACACACTACTACTAGCGTGGTTGTCTTCATCGACGGTTACATTCTTCTACGCGTGGTTATATCAAACTTGTCCGTGGTTCCAGTACTTCAAATAATTCATGATTCAAGGAACCAAAAACCCAACAGGATCTCTTAAAACATAAAATCCCAACACTACACGTGTATTATCGATTTCAGGCGTGGCAGGCATTGCTCTCGGCGTGGTGAGGTCTTTGCAATGGTGGGCTTGGGCGAGGAAAATGCTGGGCGAGGCTGGCAAGTGCTGGGCGAGTTGTGTACTTGTGTTATGAAATGGAAAAAAAATGGTATTTGTGTGTACTGTTTGTGAGCTACAAGTTACTATGCTACTAGCATAGCTTGTAATTTTATATTATATATTCTATAGATCTTGGCGTAAAGTAAGAAGAGATGGAAAGAAAATGGTACTTATTATTGTTTGTGTGATAGTATAACTCTACCTACTCAAATAAATTGAGTTATATATCCATATGGTACGCTTATGTTGAGAAATTGACATATATAGTTCATTTTGGTAAAATGTTAGAAAAAAGTTTGTATTTGTAAATTGGTTATGTAAGTGGTCCATTTAAGTAATTTGCTTCTAAACAAAAGATTAATCAAAAACACTCGGATGAAAACAGTGGCTCGGCTCTCTGGTGAGGATTTTTCTCTATGCCGGTTATCCTGTAATCGGATTGAGTTTTTTCATCCCTTTTGTTGTCCTCGCTTGATTAAAAGCCTCCGGGTAGAGTCTAGTTCAAGTAGTTTGTGTCTAGTCTGTTCTGGTTTTTGCTTTTAGCGCCTTGCTAGTAGTAGTTTTTAATATTTATATTTCTCATTGCTGTTAAAAAAAGACATATTAGCAGGTGAAACCAAACTTTCCAAGTACTCAATTGCACGTATTTCCTTGAAATGATAGAATAATAATGGCGTGATTTCTTCAAGACTTGCGAAATCATTCAATGCTTTATACAAGTCTTTCAATGTGTCATAGATGACAAGTTGTTTTAAGCCATTAGACAAGAGAATTTTTCTAGTGCCCAAAATACACATCGGGTGGAAACTATCTCCTTCCGGACCAAAAGTAAATGAATATAACATTCCTATGAGTCCTCGACCCCTTTCATCACCCATAAATCGAATCTCCTAGTATCGCTTTTGCTAACCATGGAAAGGCATCCATTCAGGGAACCCAAAATGGTTCATGTGTAATCATATGGCACCAGAATAGTTATTTTTGAAAATACCATGTCCTTTAGATTGAGAGCCAAGATACTTAAAGCATCCGCAATGGCAACTTGAGAAAATACTTTTTACTTTTCTAACGACCTTTAGATTGAGAGCCAAAGATACTTAAAAGCATCAATGTCGACTTCTTTATCTATAACTGCAAGAGGCAATGAGCATGGTGCTGAATGATTGAAACCCCGTAAGGATTCGTTTATTAATCATGCGATATTTATAAATACAAATATAATAAAATCTTGGAACTCTAATGGACCCGAAGCCCACAATCGAGCTTGGGCCCAGCTATTCAAAATGCCAATCTATAAATTGGGACAAGGATGATTCTCGACTTCATAAAATAGGGATCTGAAATCATATGATTCCAATGTTTTGATACGCTTTTGAACCTTAACAAAGACTTTCCGGGAAGTCGATCAAGTATGTTGCAAATAATGTCATCGGGTATATGGTCACTCGCCATCTATATATCGATCGAACACAAAAAAAATGATACTCTCTAATAAATGGAAATGGAAATGGATCTCAAATTCTCAATGTGATCAATGAGATTGGTTTATTTGTAAACTATGATTAGGAAATACGGAAATCATCCTACTTCTACTCTCAATCGCAAGTAATTTAATTATTTACTAGTATTTATTTCAGTCCATTACTTTTTTATTTGATTGTGATGAAATATATTGCTTGAGAAGTTTTTAGTCACATATCAGATAAGAATGCAAATTTGATATGCTATAAACAATAGAGCAGGGTCTGTCTTATTGATTTGGATAGCTCGATCAAACTACAAATAAGGCCCTGTAAATCACGAAAAACTTAACTATTATGGAAAATTTAAAATATAATATAATTAGACATGTATAAATACTAATGAACATATTTAAATCAAATGCCCTTCACAAATGGTGGCTGCGCTGTTCTCTTGCACATGTTAATCACCGCCCTGAGTCTTGCATCCCTAGACTCCAAGATAGTATCATATTCCCTTTCTCGCCCAGCTTTCTCAAGCAAATTATCAGGAACCGGGCCATAACTCTCAAATCTCTTCTTCTTATTCCTAAGCGAATAAACACCAATCTCAGGAATCCCATTCCACTCCGCATCAGACAATGCCACATACTTCCTCTTCAAATCTGCAAACTGCTCCTTCAGCCTCGCGTCCCGTCTATCTTTCCTCCATTTTCAATCTCGTCATATAGCATCAGCTTCCTTATCCTCCTCATCAACATCATTCCCTTCAAACTCGTCAAACGTCTGATTCTCATCATATCCTTTATCATCCTCCTCGCCAAGAGATGAAACACGAGCAGGGCCGATATCTGAGCGTGTAGTGAAAGCGGTAGCTCCACGGCCTAAACCGGGTACGTAGTTAACTGGAGGCATTGTGTTAAGATTTTCTACACGTTTGCTCATGACAACAGGTGCTTGCATTTGCATGGTTGCTAATGACAATGTACGTACAAAAAATATATAAAAACACGACAGTAGATAAAAACTAGGTTTATAGGTTTGGTATGTTGGATTTCGGTTTTTAATGATTTTTAAGTCGACAAATTTTGATTAAATACAGAATTAAGTCGGTCTGTCGGTGTGGTAATTTGGAGAAAAGGTGTTTCGTGGACCTCAAGAAAAAACTGAATTACTATGTTTTTGTATAGAAAAAAATAATATTAAATAATTCCTTAAAAAAACTTCTCTAAATAGCATTTTTGTAGCATTTAAATGGTATAAGAATAAAGAAAGTAACTCCAATACGTCTGGTCTTGGGTTATGGGTCCCATCGGCTCTTCGCGGTGTATAGGGAGGTTGAGGCGTGAGACGGTACTCCTACCTGGGTAGAGAGGTTGCTTCCGGTCTACCAAAGGTAGAAAAAGAGGCATGCAAATGGTGATGATCGAACCCTTGACCTCTGTCTCCAGAGGCAAGGGTGTTAACCATTTAAATGGTATAAGAATCATCATCATAAATAAACACACGCTTAAGATTTAAATTGCTTTTTGTTTGGCTCGTTTGGCAAACAATAATTAGCTTTATCTATTTTTTAGGAAAGTTCCTTTTCTAGCACTCCATGAAATAGCATTTAAGAGCGTTAAGCATTTTCGAGCTTTCTTTCTTGGCATTATAATTACAATCTATTCTACGTTCAAAATATTTTTATAGAAAAATACAGCTATGCTACTACCCACTCCTACTGCTATTTTTGCCAAACACACACTACGTCTCATCTCATCCCACTATTATGCAAACAGGCAAGTAATAATTGTAATACATCTTCACGCCATAACATTTTGGGTTTTCAAGCTGCTTCTCGGGCCAAGTCTTTAAAAACATCGTATACGCCAAACAATAAACTTTTTGCATAAAACCATGAATTGCAAAGTTTTGTACAACCAAAACCCGAAAAACACAAAGAGACCTTAAACATTGCTCGTGATTTTACGAGCCATGTCTATAGGTAACCATTTAAACCCAACTAAAGAAAAACAAGTGGGTTTAGGTTATAATTTCTCTCAAATTCTAAACCAGGTCACGCGTAAGTTCTTAAAACAAAAATAGCTAAAAGAAAAAATGTTGAACGGGTCTCTTTGGGTCAAGAGTCGGACAAAACAGTTTGTAGGCCAATCCGACTCGACCTGTTTAAACCCGCCCGTTTTGCAACTTCTACCTGTAACCACCAAATAGCAAACATATCAGTAGAAACAAAATCAAACATGCTATTATATAAGTTATATAAAATGTTAGTGTTAATGACATAGAGATTACGAAAGCCAACTACATACAACACTTGAATGACCTTCTATAAAAATTCTCCAATCGAAAGTATACGTTTAAGACCAAAACCTTTTGTGCATATGAGGAGGTTAAGCATTGCCTTCTGTAGTTGATACAGGAGCGACACTTGTGGTATCAGCACCGGCTGAGATGGAGTTGATACACGAGCGAGCCACTTCCAGCATGAGTTCCACCTCTTTCTTGTACTGTACATGTAAAATTGTGTAGATTAGTTTATTTTCGTAAGTTATTAATGTATGACTAAGGGTCAGGTTGTACCTCAGCGATGGCACCCGACTTTATCTTAGATTGCATTACACACCATTTCTTAAAATGCACACCTGTCAGGTCAGAAAAAAATAAACCGGGAAACTTTATAAGATACTTTGGTATACTAATTTACTTGATAGTTGATAGGATAGAGTTTAGCAATGGTAAGTTCAACCTAATTATACTTGTAAATGGTTCGATTTGTGTTACGTTTATCTCAAGTTCTCAACTGCTAATAATTTATAAAAGTCTGTCTCAAAAGGGGACACAAATATGGTTGCGGGTCAAACCAACTAATGTGTACTTATCCATAACTCTTTCAACACAACCCTGTTTTGACCAATACCCAACCCGCCCCATCTTGGCACCTCTAGCTTATATGGTGATGGAAATAATGAATAAAACCGTTAACATGACCGGTTGCTTGATATGAGAACTGGACTCGCAAAATGGACTATAATGGGTTATACGGTATAAATGGTATTTAGATAAATGATTTTCATCCCTGAGGAGTTAAAAGTAGAATGTTTCTAGTAACAGTTAATGTAGAAGGGGACTTACCGACTTTAACATCAATATTGCATGTAGATTCAGATGTATTCACCACAGACCATCTACAGTGCACCTAATGCAACACAAATTGTCAACCATGGTTAGAGTAGCAGAAGAAAAAGCGAGACTTAACTTCATTGATATTAAATATTAACATGTTAAACAATATTTATAAAAACTATTAGTGAAACAATGATCCAAAGTTTTGCATAAAGCAGTATAGTACTTTGTGCCCCTTTAAAACAATTTGACCTATTTTATTTTTTAGCCAAATTTTGCATATTTGCCTGTTTGACCTGAATCAACCCGAATTGACCCATTTTCACACTATAAAAGGTTGAAACAGTCAAACAGCCATCTCTATTATGAGCATGCATATTTAGGAGATTAGTAGTCGAGAATTCCAAACATCAGCACTTCGGCAGTGTTTGATGAAAAGTGACAACTTTTAAATTATTATCTGGGTGAAAATCATCAAATAATAACCAAGTTTGAGATCTGTTCCAATTTGGTACCTCAAACTTCATATCAACCATAAAAACCATCAAAGTTTCAAAACTGTTCCATTCTTATGTAATTTTTATGTTAGAATGACCTGAATGGAACACTTCTCAAACTTGGTTATTATTTTGTGGTTATTGTTTATGTTTAGTCATGCATCAACGGGTTGTACATAAAGTTGGTTGAAATTAGTTGAATTCAGGGGGTGGGTGTTTAAAATTAATGTACAACATGTTAATGCATAAATTGGTACTTTGAGCACAATATTTTTAGAAAATTACATAAGAATGAAACACTTTTGAAACTTTGATGGTTTTTAGGATTAGTAGAAAGTTTGAGGTATCAAATTAGAACACTTATGAAGCTTGATTACTATTGGGTGACATATTCCCTTATTATCTTGGCAAACTACTATATACAGTAACTTTTTAGAAATAGACCTTTTTACATACACAGGCATTCTAAATACTAAAAAACTGGCATACTAACAAGAAATCTAATGCAATGGATGAAAATTGATGCAGAAAGATACCTCAAAATAAGATCCAAATGGAACGTCATGCGCCTGTTGTACAGTCTCAAATACCTATAAAAAAGGATGTAATCTGTCAAAGTTTATAAAGGTAGCATTTAAGGAGGAAGTTGAGCATGCAACCCGTTTTAAAATGAAAATTACTCAACACATATATAGGAACCATATAACATGCTCATCAAGGATATTTTCTGTACATCAACAATACAAGACTCACCAGAGAATTTTTGTCAGGGGACAGCAGAATGTGTTGCCACTCTGTCATTGCTGTGTCTGGAGGGCACATAGGACTATTGCAAAGGCATCTAAATGTAATTTCTCTGACTTGACCATCATATTCGTCAGCAGAATGCCACTGGCCCATCTATATTAGCCAAAAAAAGAAAAAATTCTAAGACATGCACACGTACACATGAACCTACATAAGTTGGAATCACACCATAATCCCACTTTGATAGAATTATGATGAAAGTACAAAGGAACTTATAATCAATGAATGCGGATAACAAAGTGTAATGCTTACATTAAGATTGGTGTCCTTCCTAATTGAACGGTAATCACTTGTAAAACTTGAACCATCGCTCAATAGCAGGTCAAAAAATTGTTCAGCAGTGCATGAAAAAGCATCCTGGACAAAATTTTAAAAATACTAATTAATATGATCAAAGAAGGTACTGAAAGAAGAGTATTGAGCTGTTCCATACATTGAATATGCCAGTAAGAACATCCTCTTGAACAAACTTCTGGTCTTTTTTGGGTACAGTTTCTTCTAAAACCTTAGCCTGCTTTCTATGTTTTAGAGAGCTACTATTTTGCGCAACTCTGAATGTTGTTGCTCCTGAACATGGTATATGCATGTCAATTGAATACAATTAAACCAGAAAACTAAAATTTTCAATTAATCATAAGAGTGCTGTGAAATAATCAAGAACAAAAAAGTAACAAAGTATACCTTCTTCTCAGCTTCTATCATTGAGTGGTAGTTCTTTGCAGCACGCTGTAAGGTTCTTATTGCATGATTTCTGTTCCAAAACGATGCAAACATATATCTAACTCTACCTGTAAATTAATTTGAAAACTTGTAAGTCACGAATGGAATTCCATTCATGCTAATGATGCAGAGAACACACAAGAAGAAAGAAGTAAAAAGGAAAACATGTAATTGAGATGAAGATCAATTTAAATGCAAGAACCAGTTGAGAGAAGAACAGTTTTTATTATACAGGTATTATTTTACTTCGAGTATTAATTAGTTAGGAAATTATTATTTATAGTAATTATTTATTAGGCAGGTATTATTTTTGTCAAATATTAGAATCTTAGTTTCTGGAAATTATAATTCTTGGAGAACAAGAATTTAACTATTTGAGGGATAAATATTATGAATTACTGATTTGGCGTCAATTAAAAGAGCTTATTATATCTTTATAGTTTTTTAATCTCAAAACTGAATCTTGTTCATATCACAAGGAAATCTGAAAAAACATTCTAAATGATGTAATTACGCCAAACCTAAGATATAAAGCTTTTGAAACTGACCATCTGGACTTCGCAAAGGAGGAGCACCATGTCCACCAGCACCCATTCGAAGAACTATTGTTACAGCGGGATTAATAACAGCATGCTGGCTTCTTCTTATCTGCAAAAACAGGCATTGTCCTTCCAATATTTAATACCATATAGTCATATACAAGAATCAAAGCCTATGAATGAAAAAACAGCAGAGATTACAAACCTCATCTATATCTCCAAAAGGAATAATCACCTGCAAAACGGAAAAAATATAAAGTCAATGGATTCAATGCTCACAGATTTCTTCATTCTTTTTCAATAAAATGCTAATCACAGGTAAAAAAAATAACTACGGAAATCATGATTGAAAAAAAGGCAATATGGGAGATTTATAAACGGCTGCACTGAGTTAACTCTGCTTCAAACTGAAATTCTTTTGGGGACCAACAACAAAGACAAAACTAACCACAACAAAATAAGGGATCCTTGCATTAAGTGCCAATTACAATTTTCACTAGTCCTCGTTTTAGTCATTGCATTTTTCATTTTTTGGGTACATCTGAGTCCTAAGAAGATGGCTTTGTTTCCCATTTGGATCATTGTAAGCAAAAAAAAAACCGTTAAAAACGACTTACGATAATTTTTTACAGATTAAGTGTATGTATAATGCAAAAGGTTATATGAAATTAAGATTACGAGTTACAAAATCGCCCAAACAAGACATAAAACATACTTTAATGACTCTTATGTAGAAATAGTACAATGACAAGGGATGACGGTGCAAGTAATTCTGCGGTTAATGAATGAAAGCATATATTTTGTGAAGAGAATAGAGCATTAACCTTCATTTGTTTGGAGAATACATTAGAGTGAAAGCAGATATGCCAAGCCGAAACATACATACGGCCATGGTACAAGAATGATCTCTCCATTGCACATGAATAGCTGTGTTCAACAATCTGAAACATACACATTTGAACTATCAGAGCAACTTATGGACGCAGTTGTGGACGCAGTTGTGGCTGTGTCTCAGATTTTTGGATAAGAATCAGGTGTTGGTAAAAATGAAAGTATTTACAGAAGTTGGAAGTTATTTTAATTGCCTCATCTGGTAGAAGATCAAATATCGTCTGCAAAGGCCCAGGTTTCTGATGTACCACTATTGGCTCTTGTACCCGTCTTCTAGTATTAGCACCAGCATAGCCTTTTAAACCCCTGAAAAACAGTTTGATAATCATCAAGCAGCACATGATTGAGTACAAACATCATCTGGTCAAAATTTCTATAAAATCACATGTGTTCGGTTGTACATGGGAAATGCAACGAGAGTGGGATGTGTTTCTCAAGAAAAGATAACAAACTCACTGCCATTATATTTCTAGCAACAGATATTCCATAGAAATAGGACAGCCATAACCATTAGTGTAGTGATTATCCCAATACACAATTTGACCAAAAGGTTGATCATAAAATGCAGCACTGTTGACAGTGCAGGAAGTCAGAAACCAGCCC
>OU343216.1:46332404-46404613 GCA_910596185.1 Chrysanthemum makinoi | reverse complement strand
TCTCGATGGGCTCTAAAGAGAACCAACTACTCCACGCTTAGCATCTGAACTCATAAGTAACTCTATCATTCCTCGATCTCCGCAAATTTAAAATCTCAAATAATGAGATCCATGATGCTTGTTTCTATAATTTTAGATTATCTATGGTTAGGGAACAAGCTAGGGCTCAACACGCCCCATTGTCGAATTCCATTCCTACTCTCACCAAATTGGAAAGTCAACAAGGTGTCAAACATATATTAACTTAGCAAATGCTTCTAAAATAATCTCAAGTCCCGATTTTTAAAGTAACTTATTAGAAACTAGCAAATTCTTGGTTAAGTCAGATATTTAAAATTACTTAGGGAGACTTCCTGTGGCTTGGCTATGAAAGGGATCGCATTTTATGTACTTGTCTAAGCAATTAGCAAAGGCTATTTCAAGAAAACGCATATTTAAAGAAACTTCTATGAGACTAGCAAGAACTTTTCGATCATAAAACTAGCAAAATCTTACAAATTTTTTAAATTTTCTCATTTTTGCACAATTTTTTCAATTTCTAAGGAAAACGGGTGCATGAGTACACGCATAAAAAACAAGTAAGCGGTCAATCAAATCAAGATTACCCACCCCAGTTAAAATGAAACATTGTCCTCAATGTTTAAAAGCAAGGGTATCAACGAAAATCTAAAAGCCGCTTATAAAGTATGCTAGAAGATAAACGTTAGTCGATAAGATTAGATATCGATTTCCATCGCAAGATCATCATGAAACTCGAGTGGAAAAACAAACTTCGAAGCACGAAGTCTTCATATCCGGAAAATCCTGGACAAAACATCACAAACAACCAAACACGAGAAATCGAAGAGGCTAACACCTTCACGTCACTTATTAGAAAATAGAAAGAAGATAGAAGGATAAGCATGGGGTGCTTCCCATCAAGCGCTTGTTTTTTGGTCACCGAAGTCGCTAGCTTGACTCGATCCCCTAATTCGTTGTCCTTAGGGAAAGTTTGAGATCCGGACAACATAGATGGATGTCCCCTCCAAAATAATGAGTTAACCACGATGACCATTCACCTTGAAATTTGGGCCATCGGGGTCGAAAGCTCTACCGCTCCATACGGTGGAATGGTCCCACTCAACTGGTTTGAGTTTGCCCGAGAATATCTTTAATCGAGAGTTAAAGAGGAGAACTTGATCACCAACGTTGAAAACGCGGTTTTGATTTTCGCATCATGAATCCTCTTAGTCTTCTCGCTGAAAATCAAAGAATTTCAAGCCTGATCCTAAGCTCATTTAATTCATTCAATTGAACTTTCCGGGGTGATCAGCGTCTTAAGATCAAAGTTTGCATGTTTCCAAGGCCCGAATGCCTTATGCTCGAGCTCGATGGGCAAGTGACAAGCTTTTCCATACACCAATTTAAATGGGGTACACCGATGGGTGTTCGGCATGTGCGAAAGCCCATAATGCATCATCTAACTTATCGACCCATGAAGCTGATTTTCTCCTACATCCTTTCTAAAAATCTTTCAAACACACGATTCGAGACCTCAACTTGTCCGCTTCGTTTGCGGGTGATACGCGGTAGAAAGACGATGGGTAACTCCATATTTGGCCATAACTTTAGCGAATTGTTCATTACGTAAATGGGTACCGCGTCATCGATGATAGCACGAGGTGCTCGAATCGGAAAACAAGTTCTTCAAAAACTAACAACCACTCCTCGAGGCGTATTGGTGGAGCTTCGCTTCAACCCATTTAGACAAGTAGTCGACGGCCACGAGGATATACTTATTACCCTTAAATGATGGAAATGGCCCATAAATCGATGTCTCACATCGCCAAAAATCTCGCAAACTTGAATAGCATTTTGTGGCATTTCATCCTTTAAGTAAATTTTCCCTTGACGTTGGCAAGAATCACAAGACTTAACTAAATCACGAGCATCTCGATATATGGTAGGCCAATAAAACCCGGAATCAAAAACCTTCTTAGCGGTGTAGCTTGCACCATGATGGCCACCAGTAGGTCCGTTATGGCAAGCATTGAGAATATCAAGGCCTCTGGCCATGAACACACCACGGACACTTGATCCAAGCACAAATCTTAAACAAGTAAGGACTGCAGTAATGCTTAACATCTTGAAAAACTTTTCTCTTGGGACGATCCCTTTCACGATGAAATTGCCCGCATGGTAATTTGCAAGTCGCAAACCATGGGGTGTTTGGTCTTTTCTTAGCAATCATCCCAAGTGTCTCAAGAGGAAATGTTTCCGTGATCTCCTTTTTCTCGAGCACACTTTGATGGGGATTCTCAAGTCTAGAAAGGTGATCGCAGACAAGGTTCTCCTCCTTTTTGTCAAGAATAGTAACATCAAACTCTTGAAGGAGGAGAACCCACCTAAGTAATCGTGGCTTAGCATCTGCTGCCAAAAGATACTTTAGGGCAGAATGGTCGGTATACACTATGGTCTTCGATAAGACAAGGTAGGATCTAAATTTCTCGAAAGCATAAACAACGGCCAATAATTCTTTCATTGTCGATATTGTGTTGGGCCTGACAATGTCTTACTGCATAGTGTATGGGTTGAAAATGTTTGATTTACGCTGCCCAAAGACCGCCCCAATTGCGTAATCACTGCATCACATATGAGCTCAAAGGGCAAATCCCGCGGGGGCAACTAAGATCGAGTCAGTTAATTTCTTTTTGAGAATATTAAACGCTTCAATACATTCATTGGTGAAGATAAACGGAGCATCCTCAAGGAGATGGGTGGAGGCTATCTTAGAGAAATCTTGGATGAAACGGCGATAGAAACCGGCGTGACCTAAAAACTCCGAATACCTTTGACGGTAGTGGGATGAGGGAGTTTAGCTATAACATCGACTTTAGCTCGGTTGACCTCAATCCCGCATTTTGAAATCTTATGGCCGAGGACAATGCCCTCTCAACCATGAAATGGCATCTTCCCAATTCAAGACCAAATTGGTGTCTTCACACCGTTTGAGCATGTGGTCTAGATGAGAGAGGCAAGACGTGAAAGAATCTCCATAAACCGAAAAATCATCCATAAAACTTCCATAGACTTCTCGATCATGTCGTGAAAAATAGCCATCATGCACCTTTGGAACGCAGACGGAGCATTGCATAAGCCAAATGGCATTCGTCGGTAAGCAAACGCTCATATGGGCACGCGGAAAGTCGTTTCTTGATCCCGGCGATCGATCGAATTTGAAAGTAACCGTAAAAACCATCGAGAAAGCAATAGAACTCATTCCCCGCTAAACGCTCGGCATCCGATCCATAAAAGGTAGCGGAAATGGTCCTTTCGCGTAGCATCATTCAACTTTCTCAGTCAATATACACACCTCCATCCGACGAGGCGTGTGGAGATCAATTCATTATCTTCGCTCATAACAACGGTCATTCCACCTTTCTTCTGACACAATGGATAGGGCTAACCCATGAGCTATCGGAGATTGGATAAATGATTCTGGCTTCAAGGAGTTTAAGAACTTCCTTTTTGATAACCTCATGAATTTTCGGATTTACCCTACGTTGTTGTTGAATAACGGGTTTGCAATCGTCTTCCATTAAGATCTTGTGAGTACAAAACGAGGGTTTATGCCCTTAATATCGGAAATTTGCTGCCGATGGCACTTTATGTTTTCAAGAATATCCAAAGTGCGTTTTCTCCTCATCTTTTAGGTTTTAGCAATGATGACGGGAAACTTGTTCGGTTCTTCAAGAAAAGCGTATTCAAGATGAGGAGGTACATCTTTGAGCTCGGGTCTGAGGTTTTTCGCTCGACGTTTTACGGATTTGATTTCTTCAATCGTAATCTCTTCTAGGAAGTGAGTGATGACGGATCTTCATTCAACAATTGCTCAAGATAGAGAATATCTCCTCCTAATCATAAAATCATCATCAATTTCTGAGGAATCGATTCATTATTAGAAAGAAACTCATCGATCTCTTCCAAAACGAAATCACCTCCCTCAATGGAGTAAGAGGGAAGAGTCGGCAATTATAGGCTCGGTTGGTTCAACATTTTCAGAAAGAATGGTGGGATTGCCACCCATAAAATCAAGAAGCTTTTGAGCATAATCCTCCGTAGCAATATCGAACGCCAATTCATTAATAGCATCATCATAGTTGGAGGAGTATCTCAAAGGATGGTTAATGTTAAATGAGACGGTTTCCTTATGAGATCGTAAAGTAATTTCTCCTTCATAAACGCCAATCATCGCACGCCCGCTTCTTAAGAAAGGTCTCCGAGAATAAGAGGCACTGGGGAATCAAGCATCAAAGTCAACGGTAAGTCGTAGGAAAATGAAGTGGTCCTACTTTCACATAGACATCCTCGGATTCCTTTCTATAGAGGTTGAGCGTCCGAAGTTCAAGAGTCATCTTAGTAGGAGTGAGATCCGAGAGATAAAGCTTGTTATAAATCGAAAGAGGCATTAAGTTAATACTCGCACTCAAGATCGCCAAGGGAGCATTTCACAATTCCTGAAACTCACAAGGATAAGAAATTGCGGGTCTCCTAACTTTTCTGAAGTTTCTTGAGGAGCACCCCGAGCAATTCTCATTCAATGTTTTTGCATTTCGGCCAACTTTTCCTTATTACTCACTAAATTTTTATCATGGCGGCAAATTTCGCATGGTGAGTAAAGCGCCTGAAACCGATGTTAAAATTCAAGGATTGAACGACTTCAACAAATTTCTCCATTTGGTTTTCGGTTTTATCAATAAGCTTTTGATCATGAAGTCTTGAAGGAAGGAAGTGAAGGTTTAAAAGTAGTCTTGAAACATCGGGTTCGAATCGAGTCCAACTACGGAGATGGGACGGGTGCGGGTTGCACATTTTCTTCACAATAACCGGGTTCTCGCTCCCTCCTCCTCACCGCCAGAGTAGGAAACGATGGTCCATCATAAGCCTTACACCAGGTGGTTAGCTTTTAACTTACCCTTCGGGTTGGGTATGGTGTCACTTGAAAGAGATCCCGATCCCGAGGGTTGACTTATCTTACACAAAACAACATTCAACATGTTCTCAAGTTTATTCTGCCAAGCATCCAATTTGTTGTTCAAGTCAATCTCATTCCTAAACTCATTGCTTTGTCTAGTCAACGAGATTGAAACCTCGCTTCTCAAACTTGTAATCGATTTTGATAGCTGGATGGTAGCATTGTTGTGTTGAACGGAATTTGTGAATTCATTTGAAGGCAAAGGCGGAGCTTGATAGCTTGAATTTTGATATCCTTGATTGTAATTGACTCTTGATTCTGTATTGATTCGTGGGGCTTTGAATTGGTTTTGAACATTTGGTCCACTTAACTTGATTCGATTAAACGAGTTTGATTGTTCGATTGAGAAAATCCCGGAGGTCCCATTTGATTACTAAACACGAGGGTTGGTTCAACTTGAGGATCGATTGGTTACCTCCTACGCGATTAGCTTGAAAGGATTACCATCGGTAGCTGCATTTATTAATAGTAAGCATGCGGGCCACCACAAGTAGTATATTTCGATTCCACCGCTTTGACTCGAGCGTGGAGAAGAATTAATCTTAGCTACGTCTTAATCTTAACCAAAGCCTGTATCATATCCGAAGCTTATCAATCTTAGCAAATGGCAGACATATTTTCGTAAGTTAGGATCGATGGTGTAACACTCCACGGCAAAGAACCGATTTGCTACGTGAGGTCTAACTTTAAATTTGTTCTCAATAATCGCATAAGCATCTCTCGCTGATCGGGTCAACAAATTACCACCCGCTATTGATTGGAGAGTCTTGATCAGCCTCATTCAAAACCGTATAAAATGTATCAAGTTGGTGTAATTCCGTAAACCATGATGGGGACATTGCCTGCCAAATCTTTGAATCGGTCCCATGCCTCACTAAATGATTCATCAAATCTTTGTGTGAATTTTGTTATTTCATTTTTAAGGCTTGTTGTTTTAGACGGTGGAAGAATTGCCTACCTAATTTTGACACTAAATTATCCCATGTTATCGACTCGAGGAGTTTTGAGCCAACCGCGGCTCCTCGGTGAAAACGGGAAGAGTAGTAGCTTAATAGCCTCTTACTAACTACTTGATTGATCGTAGACGTGAGCTTTTGAATCGTTGGATATGAGTGAGGATCGTCCTCTCAAACCAGAAATTGGCTCGATTTAAACCAAATTTATCAATCCGTGGTTTAAGCTCAAAGTTATCTGGCAACGATGGCCGACGACGATGGCTTCTCCATAACCCTCGTGGTGTTTGTAGTTGCTACAACATAGATCGGTTATCCTCCGCCATTTCATGGGTGATGAGTTGTCAAATACTCATCATTTTGTCATTTAGAATGCCAAAACATCCTAAACACTTTAAATGCATCAAAATGATAAAAATATCACAAATAAGTGTTTTATGTGTTTCAAATGCAAAAATACCAAAATCATGTGAAAAACATATCAAGTTTGCATAAGTGGGCGCTTTTAGTCCCCAAGTTTCAAAATTTGTCAAAATAGTCCCCGAAAATCAAAATTAAGCAAAATATCATTTAAGGTCCATGGGATTCAAAAGTTGTCAAAACAAACCCTTCAAAGTTTAAAAATCACAATTTACAACTTTGGTCCCTCAACTTTAACAAAAATGTCAAAATCAACCGGGTGTTTAAAATGGAAATTATTCAAACTACACCCTTATACTATTCATAAATGGCAAAATTGGTCCTTATGATAAGTTTTGAGAAAATTACCAGTTTGGTCCCAGTTATAAATGTGGGCGCTTTTAGTCCTTGAATTATAAAAATTCATATGAAGGTGAATACTCATCATTTGTACAAAATAAACCGCAAAATCATCGAAAACACTCTAAACACATCAAAATGATCAAAATATCACAAATCGTTGTTTTATGTGTTTTAAAGCAAAAATATCAAAACGATGAAAAACATATCAAATTTGCAAAAATTGCAGCTAGTCCCCAAGTTTCAAAATTGTCAAAAACAACCCCTGAGCACATAATTTCAAAAGTAAAGTCACCAAAGGTCCTTTTTAAATCATATCTTGTCAAATTTAGTCCTTTGGTGAAAAATATAAAAAGTTTGAGAAAATTGCAAAAATGGTCCTCCAAGTTTGAAATTATAAATGGCCCCTGAAAAGTGCAAAGTGGCAATTTTGGTCCTTATACTTTTGAGAATGTCACTTTAGTCCTTGGAAGTAATTTGATGAATTGGCGAATAGTCCTTGATTTTCAGAAAATGGCACTAATAGTCCTTGTATTTAAAACCCTTATCACCCATTTGACCTTGTCAATACCCAAATGACCCCCGCCTAAACCCCTTGTGAACCCCTCACAAAACCAAGAACCCCTTCTTGGACCCTGGTAAACAAAACCAAATAATCCTCTTCCCCTCCACCTCGCTTCTCCCCCCGACCAAAACCCCGCAGAACACCCCACCTTCTTCCCATCACCTTTTCCACCCCATCATCATCACCTCCCCACCAACCCCCCACAAAAATGCCACCCCCTAGTGCTAGCTTTCTAACCCCACAAGTTGAAATATGCACTCCGGCCAAAAATGGAAAAACAGAAATACACTCATTTCTCAACCATTGGTTCTCAAATGAGTGGATTGCATCGAGGAGTGTAAACAAGTTTGAAGCATAAAAGAGAGAGAGATGCAGAAGAAAACTTAGTTTTTTTTAATTTCATTAATGTCGTAATTTACTTTTAAGTCTTCAATTAAGCTTTAAGTTGTAATTTCTTGTTCCATGATATCAAATTAAGTTATTGAAATATTTTAGAACTATTTTCAAGTGGTAATTCAAGTTTTACATAGGTCTGCATATTTTCATGTTTACTGTTTGAAATTTCAAGTTTCAACTCTTGTGTTCAAAGCTTCAATGAGCTTTATTTAAGCTCAAACAAACTTATTAAAGCTTAAAATAGCTTTTTATAAGTTTATTATTCAGCTCAATCAAAATTGGACAAAAGTCAACTAAAGTCAACTGTGAAGGAATTTGGTTCAATTCATGGAAATGGATGTGGTGTTGCGAGATGAAATGGGTTGGTTTTGATTAATATAAGTGTAGTAATGGTCTTGGTATAAGCTGCATAACCAGTGGGTATTTGTAAGTTCATTCCTCATGTTCATTTCTTAGTCAAAATTGCAGTTTGTATTTGTGTTTGAAATTGTGGTCACCAAAGCTTTTAAACTTACCTAATTAATGATAATGAGAATGTTAGATTTAGTTTAACCGCTTAAATTAGTTTAACCAGATTTGGCTTAGTTAATAGTCTAAATGCTTATATAAAAGTGGTTTTGATAGTGGATTACAAGAGCTTAAGCTCTTGTTTATGCTTATAACCTGTCTATGCAATCTTAATAATAGTTTCTTGAATCACTTTAGTTAGTCATTTGGTCACTAGAACTTCAAAAGTCAAAAATCACTTAGAATCATAACATCATAACGTGGATTTTCAAAGGAGCAAAAGCTTGCTTTGTAGTTAAAATTCATTGACATAGGTGGTAGTAGCTTAATTTCATCATTTTACATCAATAACTCCCACAAATTTGATCCAAAGTTCAGAAGGTCAAAGTTCTTAACTGCCAAAAGTCAAATATTTGCAAATAATCCAAGGCCAACTAGAGAGATTTTTCATGTGCTTATTTCTAGGCCAAATCAATTGAAATTGTGGATTTAAAAAGTTCACTTGGTCTATTTCCTTGTTGTCATTTTTGTAGAATTTTAGAAATTTACTAAAGCTCTCAAACAAGCTCTTCAAGCAGGCTTATCCGCCCCTGCCAAAGTTCTCCGAGTGAGCTTTTATTCAGAACCTGCAGAGCTTGTTCCAAGCTCCACGCCTCCTGTGTCTGATTTTGGTTTGAAGGAAGTTAGCCAGCCTAGTACAAATCTTCCAACTTTGCTTTTCAATTTAAGCTTATTGATAAGCAAGTGTTTAAGCTCAAAGATAACACCCTTACCACTGCTTTTAGATTAATCTCAAATCAACCAAATCTTGGTAATCAGCTTAAAAGAGGTTAAGGGTAGTTGAAACTAGTTGAATTTGGTTCATTTTAACATATAAAATAGCTTCTCGTGAAGGTTTGGTGGTCCTGGATTCTCACTTGCTTATTCTAGGTGCTTATTAATAAGCACTTACTATAAAGTTCCAGTTTCTTCCAAACAACACCATGTTTTTCTATTTTTCCTAGATTCCTAGTATAATTTTAGAGTTTTCCAAATTTTCATTTTTCCATAATTTGCTATTTTTCAATTAAAAACAGCTTAGGATTATTTAAATAGCTTTTAATAAAATAATTCAAAAGTCCAAAAAATAATTTTTCAATTTTATTAAGTTTAGATAAATATAAAAAGTGAAAAAAGTAATTTTCCAGATTTTTCATAGTTTATTTTGTAATTTTGAATAATTTAATTAGTTTTAAATAGTTTAAAATCCATAAAAAATAGAAAATAATTAAAAATACAAAAATAGTTTTGAAAATTCTATTTTGTTATTTTAGATTTTTCTAAGTCATAATTTTATTTTTCTAGGTTTATTTCATAATTTCTTGTAATTTAGGTTATTATTAATTAGTTAAAAATAGTTTTTAATTAATAAAAATTAGATAATTAGTTATAAAAATAATTTTCTTTTTCTAAAAAGTTTCTTATATCATTAGGTTTATAAAAATATAATTTTCATATTTTTAGGGTTAATATTGTATAAGTTTCACTTTTAATTGTATCGTCAACGTAGATTTTAAATTCGGTTTTATAAAAACATAAACACAAAAACATCATCAGAAAAATAGTGATAGCTGCTATTTAATAGATTTTAACTCTTTTATTTCTTTTAATTTACATTTAAGCCAATAATTTACAAATCTTTTCTTTAGGTAATTTTCATCAATATCCCATCGATCACTATCCCAGTGATCATTCTACCATTCTGATTGAACCAACACCACACCGTGGGACTTAACGACCAACCGGAATCAGATTCTCTCTCGATCCAAATTGCATCTGCTTGAGCAGCTTTAAGTCGATTACTATCGCCATTCACAAGTGGCAGGCTTGAGTGATTTAGTTTGACCGCTTTGGCGGATCAAATTTTGCCGACGATTTGTGAAAGTAGGAAAGTTCCATTTTCCAGCCGACTTTGTAGTTGTTGATTTCGATGATGATCCACGGGTTCCTCTCTGTTGGAAGAGGATTCCCGAGGACGGGCCGGCTCTCATTGATGTATTTGAGCAAGAAATCACATTACGTTGGTAATGAAGTCACATTTAACCTTGATCAAACTTGAGGTACTCCGCAAACTATGATTCCGAGCCGTTAACCGAATCGATATCATTGATGTTGCTTCTGAAGAGTACTCTCAAGCAGTTCTGGGTTATTCTCATATTCGCGGAGTGGAAATCCCACCACATCTTCTCAACCTATCATAGCCAATTCTACTCCTTCTCTCACTTTTGAGGAAGCGACTTCATCTTGGAAGAGATTGAAGCATACTTGGCTAGTGATTCTGTTCCATGGGAAATTGATCACACTCCAATTGACATCGAGGGGGACATACTTCTCATTGAGAAAATGCTTAAAGATGATCATTCATCAACCCCTCACATTAGTGATGCAATTCTCAAGAGATCACCATGAGATTAATCCGGAGGAGATATTCTTATTCTTGAGAAGTTGTTAAATCAGACACTTCTCCTCCACTCCTCCCGTCAAACTTCATAACAAGGAAGTCAAGTCGCTTGAGAAAATCAAGAATTTCCAAGTCGAACTTAAGGACTTACCACCTCATCTTCGAGTATGCATTTTGAAGCATGGCGATAAATTACCTGTCATTATTGCTCGAGATTTGAGTAAAGATGAAAAGATCTGCCTCAAAGGTCTTGAATTACACAAGCAAGCAATTGCTTGGAAACTCTCATTAGTATCAACCCCTAATTTTGTACACAAAATCTTGATGGAGGATGACTTCAGCCAGCTCAACATCGAGAAGGGTGAATCCAAAAATCCATGATGTTATCAAACAAGAGGTTATCAAACTTCTTGATGCAAGATTGATTTACCCTATCTCGATAGTCCTTGGTTAGCCCGATTCACTGTGTTCCTAAAAAGGGTGGCATAACTATTGTCACGAATGAAGAAAACGAGTTAATTCCAACTCGATTGGTTACGGGATGGCGTGTGTGTATTGACTATCGTAAGTTGAATGACGCCACCCGTAAAGACCATTTTCCTCTACCCTTCATGGATCAAATGCTTGAGAGATTAGTGGAACTAATACTATTGTTTCCTTGATGGTTTCTCGGGTTACTTTCAGATCCCCATTGATCCACAGGATCAAGAGAAGACCACATTCACCTGCCCATACGGAACTTTTGCCTACAAACGAATGTCTTTTGGCTTATGTAACGCCCCGCACGCCCAACGCAGTATGATGGCCATATTCCACGACATGATCGGGGAAACGATGGAGGTTTTTATGGATGACTTCTCACCATCGGGGATTCATTTCAGACTTGTCTCTCCCACTTAGACAAAATGCTTAAAAGGTGTGAAGACACCAATCTATGTCTAAACTGGGAGAAGAGCCACTTTATGGTCAAAAAAGGCATAGTCCTTGGCCATAAGATTTCCAAAAATGGGATTGAGGTAGATAGATCAAAAGTTGATGTTATTGCAACCGCCTCATCCCACTATCACAAAGGTATTAGGAGTTTTCTTGGTCATGCCGGTTTTTATCGCAGATTCATACAAGATTTTTCCAAAATCGCCCGGCCTATGACCCATCTTCTTGAAAAGGAAGCTCCTTTTATCTCTCCGAAGGCCAAGCTTTTGAAACACTAAAGAGCTAAGGCTTACTAAGCACCCATTCTAGTTGCCCCCGGATCGATTTACCCTTTGAGCTCATGTGCGATGCAAGTGATTTTGCTATCGGGCAGCCTTGGGGCAACGCAAAACAAAGCATTTTCAAACCTATACATTACGCAAGTAAGACTATGATCAGCTCAAACCCATTACACCACTACGAAAAAGAACTATTAGCTGTGGTGTATGCGTTGAAAAGTTTCGCCATACCTCATCTTGACCAAATGCGTAGTGTATATACGGATCACTCGGCCTTAAATATCTCTTTGCAAAACAAGATGCAAAGCCGAGATTGTTCGTTGGTTCTCCTCCTCCGGAATTTGATATCATTATACGTGATAAAAAGGAGCCGAGAACCTAGTCACGATCATTTATCCCGATTAGAGAACCCTCACCAAGATGTGTTCGAGAAAAAGGAAATAAATGAAACATTTCCTCTCGAGACACTCAATGCGTTTCTTTTCGAGACTCTTCTACCCCATGGTTTGCCGACTTCGCAATTACCATGCGGTAACTTCATAGTGAAAGGGATGTCGTCCCAACAGAAGAACAAATTCTTCAAGGATGTAAAACATTACTTCTGGGACGACCCCTACTTGTTTAAAATTTGCGCGGATCAAGTCACCAGGCGATGTGTATATGGTCGAAGCTATTGACATTCTCAAAGCTTGCCATGTTGGACCTACCGGGGACATCATAGCCCCAACTACACCGCCAAGAAGGTGTTTGATTTCGGATTCTATTGGCCCACAATCTACAAGGATGCCCATGAATTGTGTCAAAGCGTGGACGCTTGTCAACGTCACGGAATATCTCACAAGGAATGAAATGCCACAAAACGCCATTCAAGTGTGTGAGATCTTTATCATCCGCATTGAATTTATGGGGCCATTCCCTTCTCTGTAATAAGTACATACCGCGCCGTTGACTACTTGTCAAAATGGGTTGAAGCTAAGGCTTTGCCTACCAACGATGCCCGAGTTGGTGTGAAATTCTTAAACTCCTTTGCTAGTTTGGAACTCCACGAGCCATAATCGGATCGGTAATGCGAGATTTCTGCAATGACCGGTTTGAAAGAGTCATGCGTAGTATGGTGTAACTCACCGTCTTCTATCGCTGCACCACCCCCAAACAAGTGGGCAAGTGGAAGTTTCAAACCGAGGGATTAAAAGAATTCTAGAGAGGACGGTTGGTGAAAACCGTGCCTCTTGGTCGGATAAGCCATGACGACTGGGCCTTCCGACATTTTTATAAAACACCCATCTGTGTACTCCATACAAGCCGGTGTACGGGAAGGCGTGTCATCACTGTTGAGTTAGAGCACAAGGCATATGGCCTTGAAGCATGCCAACTTTGATATTCAGATCTGGCTGGTGATCACCGGAAAGTTCAAATGAATGAATTAAATGAACTCCGTGATCAAGCATACGAGAACTCTTTGATCTATAAAGAAAAGACAAAGAAGATTCACGACTCAAAGATCAAAACCGCGTTTTCAACGTCGGTGATCGAGTCCTTCTTTTCAATTCAAGATTGAAGATTTTCTCTGGAAAGCTTAAATCCCCGTCCGGACCATTTACTATCACTAAGGTTTATCCTTATGGTACCATTGAGTTATCTCAACCCCATGGTCCCGACTTTAAAGTGAATGGTCATCGGTTGAAGCATTACTTTGGAGAGGACATTCCTCCTGCGATTGTCCCGGATCTTCAAACTTTCCCCATGAACCAATGAATGCGGGGATCGAGTCAAGCTAGCGACTCGGGTATCAAAAACAGTAGCATGATACATGGGTTTTTACCCGTGTGTACCACCCTAGTACTATTACGCCACATGGTGATATAAGAATGTTCCAAAAAAAAAAAAAAAAAAAAAAAAAAAAAATCCTTGCTAAATAATGGCCTTAGTATTTCCCTTTTACGTTCTATGTTTCGGCATAACCGCCGGTACTTTGAATATTGAGGGCAATATTCATTTCTAAGTGTGGAGGGGATTCTCACGAATTTTATCATGTAATTATAATAACCCCATTTTTGGCCAAAATTTTTTGGAGTAAGTGTTTTACTTACTCAATTGGTTATCATCCGCCTTTTCTAATAGACAAAAGGATTGGCTAATCCAGAGCAAACGCTCTTGGTAAAGATATCTCAAATCCGTTTATATGGCTTGCAATTTGCCCAAAATTGTATGGTTCTCCACTCACCATATCCTAAAAAGTGAAGAGTTGGCTAGCCCGCAAGGTTATGGCTTGTGGTAAAGGCAGTGGAAAACCATAATTGGTAATCGACTCACCAAAGATAATATTGATAATTTATCTAAGAGTTGGCTAGTTCAGAAGGGTACGGCTTGGTAAAGACAAATCAAACCGTTGAAAGTCGGTGGTTTGCTCAAAATCACATGGTTATCGGTGTACCATGGTTCTTACTTGAACTGAAACATTTGGCTACTCTAGAAGTGATGGCTTTTGGTAAAGAGATTCAAATCCATTAAATTTTCTCAAATCATTGCTAGGGACTAGCAATATCTCAGTGTGGGGATTGATGAGGTGTAAATACTCATTTTTGTACAAAATAAACTCAAAATCATCGAAACACCTAAACACATCAAAATGATCAAAATATCACAAATCAGTGTTTTATGTGTTTTAAAAGCAAAAATATCAAAATCAGATGAAAACATATCAAATTTGCAAAATCAGTTTCAGCCCCCAAGTTTCAAAAATTGTCAAAAACAATTCCTCGAGCACATAATTTCAAAAGTAAAGTCACCAAAGGTCCTTTTTAAATCATATCTTGTCAAATTTAGTCCTTTGGTGAAAAATATAAAAAGTTTGAGAAAATTGCAAAAATGGTCCTCCAAGTTTGAAAATTACGAAATGGCCTGGAAAAGTGCAAAGTGGCAATTTTGGTCCTTATACTTTTTGAGAATGTCACTTTTAGTCCTTGGAAGTAACTTTGATGAATTAGGGAATAGTCCTTGATTTTCAGAAAATGGCACTAATAGTCCTTGTATTTAAAACCCTTATCACCCATTTGACCTTGTCAATACCCAAATAGACCCCTGCCTAAACCCTTGTGACTGCCAAAACCAAGGAACCCCCTTTCTCTTTTGGACCCTCAAACAAAACCAAATAATCCTCTTCTCCACCTCCCCGCTTCTCCACCCACAAAACCCCTAACACCCCACCTTCTTCCCATCACCTTTTCCACCCCATCATCATCACCTCCCCACTCAACCCCCCACAATAAATGCCACCCCTCCCCTAGTGCTAGCTTCGAACCCCACAAGTTGAAATATGCACTCCCGCCAAAATGGAAAAACAGCACTCATTTCTCAACCATTGGTTCTCAAATGAGGTGGGATTGCATCAGAGGACACGTAAAACAAGTTTGAAGCATAAAAGAGAGAGGAGATGAGAAGAAAAAGTCTTAGTTTTTTTTTAATTTCATTAATGTCGTAATTTACTTTTAAGTCTTCAATTAAGCTTTAAGTTGTAATTTCTTGTTCCATGATATCAAATTAAGTTATTGAAATATTTTAGAACTATTTTCAAGTGGTAATTCAAGTTTTACATAGGTCATATTTTCATGTTTACTGTTTGAAATTTCAAGTTTCAACTCTTGTGTTCAAAGCTTCAATGAGCTTTATTTAAGCTCAAACAAACTTATTAAAGCTTAAAATAGCTTTTTGTAAGTTTATTATTCAGTTTCAATCAAAATTGGACAAAAGTCAACGAAAGTCAACTGTGAAGGAATTTTGGTTCAATTAAGTTTGGAAATGGATGCGTGGTGTTGCAGGATGAAATGGGTTGGTTTTGGATTAATATAAGTGTAGTAATGGTCTTGGTATAAGCTGCACAACCGAGCTGGGTATTTGTAAGTTCATTCCTCATGTTCATTTCTTAGTCAAAATTGCAGTTTGTATTTGTGTTTGAAATTGTGGTCATCAAACAGTTTAAACTTACCTAATTAATGATAATGAGAATGTTAGATTTAGTTTAATCGCTAAATTAGTTTAACCGATTTGGCTTAGTTAATAGTCTAAACAGTTATATAAAAGTGGTGTTTGGATAAGTGGATTACAAGAGCTTAAGCTCTTGTTTATGCTTATAACCTGTCTATGCAATCTTAATAATAGTTTCTTGAATCACTTTAGTTAGTCATTTGGTCACTAGAACTTCAAAAGTCAAAAATCACTTAGAATCGCTTAACATCATAATCTGTTGGATTTTCAAAGGAGCAAAAGCTTGCTTTGTAGTTAAAATTCATTGACATAGGTGGTAGTAGCTTAATTTCATCATTTTACATCAATAATCGCCCACAAATTTGATCCAAAGTTCAAGAAGGTCAAAGTTTCTTAACTGTCAAAAGTCAAATATTTGCAAATAATCCAGTTTTTGGCCAACTAGAGATTTTTCATGTGCTTATTTCTAGGCCAAATCAATTGAAATTGTGGATTTAAAAAGTTCACTTGGTCTATTTCCTTGTTGTCATTTTTGTAGAATTTTAGAAATTTTCTAAAGCTCTCAAACTTTCAAGCTCTTCAAGCGGCTTATCTCGCCTGCTCCAAAGTTCAGTCGAAGTGAGCTTTTATTCAGACCTTGCAGAGCTTGTTCCAAGCTCCACAGAGCTGCTCCGTGTCTGATTTTGGTTTGAAGGAAGTTAGCCAGGCCTAGTACAGCTTCCAACTTTTGCTTTTCAATTTAAGCTTATTGATAAGCAAGTGTTTAAGCTCAAAGATAACACCCTTACCACTGTTTTAGTATTAATCTCAAATCAACCAAATCTTGGTAATCAGCTTAAAAGAGGTTAAGGGTAGTTGAAACTAGTTGCATTTGGTTCATTTTAACATAAAATAGCTTCTGTGAAGGTTTGGTGGTCCTGGATTCTCACTTGCTTATTCAAGGTGCTTATTAATAAGCACTTACTATAGCAGTTCCAGTTTCTTCCAAACAACACCATGTTTTTCTATTTTTCCTAGATTCCTAGTATAATTTTAGAGTTTTCCTGAAATTTTCACATTTTTCCATAACAGTTTGCTATTTTTCTTAATTAAAAACAGTTTTTAGGATTATTTAAATAGCTTTTAATACAAATAATTCAGAAAAGTCCAAAAAAATAATTTTTCAATTTTATTAGGTTTAGATAAATATAAAAAGTAAAAAAGTAATTTTCCAGATTTTTCATAGTTTATTTTGTAATTTTTAGTAATTTAATTAGTTTTAAATAGTTTAAAATCCATAAAAAAATAGAAAAATAATCGAAAAATACAAAAATAGTTTTGAAAATTCTATTTTGTTATTTTAGATTTTTCTAAGTCATAATTTTATTTTTCTAGGTTTATTTCATAATTTCTTGTAATTTAGGTTATTATTAATTAGTTAAAAATAGTTTTTAATTAATAAAAATTAGATAATTAGTTATAAAAATAATTTTCTTTTTCTAAAAAGTTTCTTATATCATTAGGTTTATAAAAATATAATTTTCATATTTTTAGGGTTAATATTGTATAAGTTTCACTTTTTAATTTGTACGTAGATTTTAAATTCAGTTTTATAAAAACATAAAACACAAAAACATCATTGTAAAAATAGTGATAGCGTTTATTTAATAGATTTTAACTCTTTTATTTCTTTTAATTTACATTTAAGTCGCTGTAATTTACAAATCTTTTCTTTAGGTAATTTTTCATCAATATCCTTACTGATCACTATCCTTAGTGATCATTCTACCATCTGATTGTGTTAAACACCAGTCAACCTCCGTGGGACTTAACGACCCGGGAATCCACTGTATTCTCCTGATCTAAATTGCATTCGTGCATTGAAAGCGAGTTTAAGTACGATATTCACCGCCATTCACAAGGCTTAGCTTGAGTAATTTAGTTTGACTGTTTTGCGCGGATCAATGGGATTTTATCAAATATGGTCCTTGTACTATTAAAGAATGGCAAGATAGGTCCTTGTGATAACTTTGGATTGTTTGACAGATCACCCTCAAAATGCGAGAAATTACAAAATTGGTCCTTGTGTTATATTTCTACAAACCAAACGGATCCCTTTATATTATTTATCCAAATCCAACCCAATCCCAAACCCACCGGCCCAACACCATCCAGCCCACGTTTTAAAATATAAAAACCGCCAGTGTTGTTTCATCCCTCCTCACCTATACCTGCAATCCAAAACCAGGTGGTTTCACCACCTGTTTTCCCCACCTCTCCACCTCACCTTATCCCCACGTCTACCCACTCCCTCCACCTCTACATACACGAAGAAGCATTAAATGCTAAATACCTGCTCAAAGACTTTTCCCGCCAAAAATCCACATGGACGATTAAGATGATATCAAGCCTATCTAATGGTGGGATTTAATCAGAGGTCGACAAGGAAGCTTTTTGGATGTCTATAAAGAAGAAAGAAGGCAGAAGAAATAGGTGTCGCATGTTTTAGACCAACTTTGTAGTGTAAAAACTTCTTTAATATCTGTTTTAACTTAAATTTCAGTTCTTAGTGTAATATTAAGTTTATTTCAAGTTAAATTTCACTTTTGTATTGTAATTATTCCAAGTTAATAAGATTTCAAGTTTTTATGTTTCTTGGTAATTCATATTAAATCATTTATACTAATTAGAAGTTACAAAGCTTCTTTACCTTTCATACAAGCTCGGCAAGCTTATTATAGCTTTTCATGAGCCCTGCATTAGACTTTAGTATTTTAAATTAAAAACCAAAAAGGTCAACGAAAGTCAACTGAGGTGAAATTTGGTATGGAAATGGAGTTGGGTTGATCTTGAGCTAAATTCTGGATTGGATTTGGTCTTAAAATGGTTGGTTTGGTTCTCATTAAGCTCCATTAATTTGGACTTCATGTGAGTTTGATTTTCATTCTTCTTTAAAAACTGTCACATATGCTTATTGATTTTAGGTTGTGTTAGACCATGTTAGTACTTGATTTGATCTTGTTTCAGCTTTAGGATCTTAGTTTTATGCTTGTTTTAATCTCTAAACACTAGGAGTAGGATTAAGGTGTTTAACCTGCTTATTAAATAACCTAAAGGACTGTTTGGATTATTGATAAAATCTGAGTTAGAGGAAGGATTAGTGGTCAGTTGTCATTGCATTAGTCTCTCTTAGGTATATTATAGTCACTTAAGTCATTTACTTGCATTTAGAATCCGTTAAAGTCAAAATTCTTCCTAAACTGCTTTCATTCTTAGTTAAGTAGAAATTAGATTTCTACATTTTGCATATAGGATTAATAGTAGTAAATCTAGCTTAAGTCAAGTTCATTTAGTCATAAAACATTATTTACATTCTATTTCATAAGCTCAGAATCTCATTTTAGTCAAAATGTTAAAATTGTCTTAAAAAGTCAAAAGTGTTAAACTTTTTTTTCACCAAACTTTGTTGAATTTTCATGGATTTGTTTCTGAACCAAAATTAATGAAAATGGGATATGTCCTAGTTTAGTTGGTCAAGATCTTAAATCTGATTTTTGTGTAATTTTTACAAGTCTCTAAAAGCTCTTAATTTGTCCATTAATTTTGGTTTGTGCCCAATGTCAAACTCAGTATTATTTGAGTCATTTCAAGCTTTTGTAAGCTTTGCACAAGCTTCATTAAAGCTTGTTTAGGATTGATTTTTGGTCCATGTGTAGTAAGCTAGGTGATCTTGAGAACCCATCATCTATTTTTCCCTTTAGCTTATTTGTTTAGCTTATGTAGCTTAAAGTAGACCCCAAGTAGACTTATTTGGTTTTTTCACTTTCATAAGCTCATTCTTAGTTAAGGCATCATTAGTGGTCTAGAGTAGTATTAATTAGTTACATTAGGATTATTATAGTGTACTTTAGCTCTGCTAATCATTTAGTTGAATTTGGTAGCTTGTAACTTATTCTAGTAGCTTATTAAGACTCCCTTTTCACTACAGTTTCATTTTCTCACACATAAGCATAGTATTTTATATTTTTCATAAACTTAGAATATAATTTTAGATTTTCCCTGAAATTTTCATAATTTTTCAAGCATCTTTTTACTATTTTCCTATTTTAAAATAGTTTTTAAGACTTTTAATTAGCTTTTATTGCAAATAAATCAGAAAAAGTTAAAAAAAATAAATTTTCATTTTTCATAGATTAAGAAAAATATAAAAAGCCAAAAAAATATTTTTTCATAATTTTCTTAGTTAAAATAGTATTTTCTAACATTTTAATTAGTTTTAAATAGTATTAAATTAATAATAAATACATAAAAAGTCTAAAAAATATATTTTCAGTTTTAAAATAAGTTTTATAATATTTTAGATTTTTCTAAGTCATAATTTTACTTTTCTAGCTTTATTTCATATTTTCTTATATTTTAGGATATTTTTAAATAGTTAAAAATAGTTTTTAATAATTAAATAAATAGTTATAAAAATAATTTTCTTTTTCCAATAATTTTATAGTATAATTAGGATTGTAAAAATTTATTTTTCATATCCGTAGGTATTTTCCTTCTTTATTTTCACGTTTTATTTTCGACGTTACATAGTTTTTAATTTAAACGTAAGTTTTAGATTATAAACGTTAATCAATTTTAAAAATAGTGGTAGCGTTTATTTAATATAATTTATCATTTTAATTTTCTTTAATTTGCATTTAAGCCCTGTAATTTACAAACTTTTTCTTTAGGTATAAATATTCCAAATCTTCAAACCCCTTTCCCATTCAATATCACTCGATTACAGATTCGTCTTATTAGCAGTGTTACACCTCGTTGGGACTTAACGACCCGGGATACACTAAACTCTCCGACTTAATTGTATTTGTTTCGATGTTCGACTCTTTTATTACGGTTGACCATTCACAAGTGGTTGATTTGTGTGATAAAACCTGACCGTCTGGGACCCGATCAAATTTTAAGCGCCGCGGGAGGTGTCTTTGTCGCATGTTCTACTAATTTGAAGCATCGTTGTGGAATATACATCCATTGTATATTTACCATCTTTGTCCATATTTCCTTGTTTTCATATAAAACCAAAATTATCGTGAAGTTAATTCGTTTGACTAATCGATTACCAAAAATATTTTCATTCTTTGTTTTTACAAAATGTTATCCAAAAATCCAAAAATATCCATCTTTACCCTCTCACATCTTTGATTCTTCATCCCAACCCCTCTGTAAACCTTTGATTCTTTCTATGTCTTATCATCACCCTCTTGATTGTCAATGGTGTGGTGGTCCTTATAATGGTGGCAATTGCCCCGGTTGTAGCATGGTGGAATCAGGAAACGGGTCTGTCTATAACCCGGATCCCTATTCCTACCATAACACAACTGATTTATTCCATCAGCTACCACACTGTGAGGCTCAGCAGTTTTACTGTTGTGAGTACTGTGGTGGTTCACACTACGATTCTGATTGTCAATCGGAAACACCCTTATCTATGAGCGGTTCCTCGACAACAATTATGACTACAACACATATAACTCACAGCCACATCAGTTTTACTGTTGTGAGTATTGTGGAGGTCCTCACTTTAGCTCTGATTGTCAAACAAGGAATCCATTTCCTTGTAACAATTACGACTCTACATTTCAAGACCAACCTCCACAGTATCAAATGAATCAGGCACCACCTCAGCCTGATCTACTTCCTCAAAATCTTCTCCTTGATCTTTTGGATTTAGTGAAAGATTTGAAGGAATGTAAACATTCCCAAGATAATCCAAATGAAAAATCCATAGAAGTTTTGTTAGAAGAAGCGGGCGCTAAATTAGATTCCCAAATTGCCTTTGAAAAATCTATTAGGGAATCAATTGCAAAAGAAAAAGCCGCCAGATCTAGCTCTCAATTTCGTTTTATTCCTGATGACAGTGATGATGAGGATAACCTTGATATCCTTCAATTCTATAAAGATTCATCAAGTTCATCAGTTAAAATTCCTTCCATGAAAAATCAGGGAGAAAAGACTATGATGGAATTACTAGCGGAAGAACAAATGGAAAGTATAAAACATATGTATGCTAGTCCTTCTCAACTCCCTCAGACTGTTGTTATCACACCCGATATTCCCACTCACTCTCTGAACATGGGGGATGAGCATCTTGACACTGTTCCCGAAAAGGAATCGGACGAATTCATAAAGTCTAGTGTTGAGGACCTTGTCCCAATCCCGAGAGAGTCACAGGGAACTTTTGACCATATGTGTGATATCCCTTTCCCTCTTGAGTGTTCAAAAGATCATTTTGAAACTTTCTCCGATTTTAGCGATGATTGTAAATCTTATGGAGACATTGAGTATGTTGAGGCATCACTCCCACAGTCTGATCCTCTTCTTGAGGAGTTCACCGATGAACTCACTCACATCAGTCCACTTTCATCAGAAAGTGACGATGATCTCTTTGATTTCGAAGCCGATCTTGGAGAAATTGAAAGTCTCTTATATAATGATCATTCACTCATTTCTTGTCCCATTTCCAACTCTTCCATTCCTTCTCTCACTCCGGATGAGGAAGATGATAACTTTTGGAAAGAGGTCGATGCTTTTCTTAGTGATGAGTCAATTCCAACAGGGATTGACAACACTTACTTTGATTCGGAGGAGACATCTTTTTCTGGAAAATCTGTTAATTGAAGAACCGTTTCCAGTTCTCCCTCCCGGAAATTTTGTTGCCAATCACCATACAAGCTTCAAGTCTAAGCTTAAAAATATAACAAATGGTGATTTGCTCCTCACTGATGAAGAATGGGATTGCATTGTGATGCACATCTTTATTCCATTTTTCACAGATGGTGTGGTTTCTCCTGTTCTTCACTCCTTCAGGAATGAGGACACTATTTTGATCCCGGACATTTTCATTTATCATTTTTGAGCGGTTCTATGTATATCTCATCGTGTGGAACTTTCACGTACTTCAATGTTTATACAAACATCTTGAATGAAAGTCCGATGGAGATTGTCTCTTCCACTTACTTCCCCATGAACAAATTAATTCTGGGTCGAGTCAAGCTAGCGACTCGGTAATCAAAAACAGTAGTTAAACATGGGTTTTCACCTGTGTGTACCACCTTAGTGTGGGGATATGCCCACATGTTGTATATAGATCTTAAAAATGAATGAAAATTGTAAATATTAAAAAGAGAATAATTGTTGTGTTTCTACACTTAGCTAGTAATGTTATCTTCTTACGTTCAAGGATTCGGCATAATAGCCGAGACTTTGAATATTGAGGACAATATTCATTTCTAAGTGTGGGGAAATCGCGAATTTGATCATAAATGTACCCTTTTAGTCCCTTTTTCCCCCCAAATGGCCAAATTTTAAATTTTTTTTAGTGGAAGTACTATGTACTAAACACAACAAATGGTAATAAGTCCACCATGTCTAACCCACATAAGGATTGGCTAATCCAGGAGCAAACGGCTCTTGGTAAAGATATCTCAAATCCATTTATGGCTTGCAATTTGCCCAAAATTGTATGGTGTTCAGCTCACCATATCTTTAATTAGTGAAGAGTTGGCTAGCCCGCAAGTTTATGGCTTGTGGTAAAGGCAGTTGGAAAACCATAATTGGTAATCGACTCACCAAAGATAATATTGATAATTTATCTAAGAGTTGGCTAGTCCAGAAGCAAACGGCTTCTGGTAAAGACAAATCAAAACCGTTGAAAGGTGGTGATTTGCTCAAAATCATTTGGTTATCATTGTACCAAGGTTCTTACTTGAACTAAAACAACTGGCTACTCCAGAAGTAATGACTTTTGGTAAAGAGATTCAAATCCATTAAGTTTTCTCAAAAGATTGCTAGGGACTAGCAATATTTAGTGTGGGGGATTGATCTAAATACTCATCATTTTTGTACCATTTAGAATGCCAAAAACATCTGAAAACACTTTCGAAATGCATCAAAATGATAAAAATATCACAAATAAGTGTTTTATGTGTTTCAAATGCAAAAATACCAAAATCGGATGAAAAACGTATCAAGTTTGCATAAGTGGCAGTTTTAGTCCCCCAAGTTTCAAAAGTTGTCAAAAATAGTCCCTGGAAAATCAAAATTAAGCAAAAATATCATTTAAGGTCCATGGGATTCAAAAGTTGTCAAAACAAACCCTTCAAAGTTTTAAAATCACAATTTACAACTTTGGTCCCTCAACTTTACAAAAATGTCAAAATCACCCCTGGGTGTTTAAAATGGAAATTATTCAAACTACACCCTTATACTATTCATAAATGGCAAAATTGGTCCTTATGATAAGTTTTGAGAAAATTACAAGTTTGGTCCCTAGAGTTATAAATGTGGCAGTTTTAGTCCTTGGAATTATAAAAAAAATGGGATTTTATCAAATATGGTCCTTGTACTATTAAAGAATGGCAAGATAGGTCCTTGTGATAACTTTGGATTGTTGACAGGATCAGCCCCTCAAAAATGCAGAAATTACAAAATTGGTCCTTGTGTTATATTTCTACAAACCAAACGGATCCCTTTATATTATTTATCCAAATCCAACCCAATCCCAAACCCAGCTGGCCCAACACCAGTCACAAGCCCACGTTTTAAAAATATAAAAACCGCCCAGGTACTGTTCATCCTCCTCACCTATACCTGCAATCCAAAACCAGGTGGTTTCACCACCTGTTTTCCCCACCTCTCCACCTCACCTTATCCCCCCACCTGTCTACCCAATCCCCTCCACCTCTACATACACGAAGAAGCATTAAATGCTAAATACCTGCTCAAAGACTTTTCCCGCCAAAAATCCACATGGACGATTAAGATGATATCAAGCCTATCCAATGGTGGGATTTAATCAGAGGTCGACAAGGAAGCTTTTTGGATGTCTATAAAGAAGAAAGAAGGCAGAAGAAATAGGTGTCGCATGTTTTAGACCAACTTTGTAGTGTAAAACTTCTTTAATATCTGTTTTAACTTAAATTTCAGTTCTTAGTGTAATATTAAGTTTATTTCAAGTTAAATTTCACTTTTGTATTGTAATTATTCCAAGTTAATAAGATTTCAAGTTTTTATGTTTCTTGGTAATTCAGTATAAATCATTTATACTAATTAGAAGTTACAAAAGCTCTTTTACCTTTCATACAAGCTCAGACAAGCTTATTATAGCTTTTCATGAGCCTGCATTAGACTTTAGTATTTTAAATTAAAAAACCAAAAAGGTCAACGAAAGTCAACTGAGGTGAAATTTGGTATGGAAATGGAGTTGGGTTGATGTTGAGCTAAATTCGGATTGGATTTGGTCTTAAAATGGTTGGTTTGGTTATGTATTAAGCTCCATTAAGCTGGACTTCATGTGAGTTTGATTTTCATTCTTCTTTAAAAACTGTCACATATGCTTATTGATTTTAGGTTGTGTTAGACTATGTTAGTACTTGATTTGATCTTGTTTCAGCTTTAGGATCTTAGTTTTATGCCTGTTTTAATCTCTGCACACTAGGAGTAGGATTAAGGTGTTTAATCTGCTTATTAAATAACCTAAAGGACTGTTTGGATTATTGATAAAATCTGAGTTAGAGGAAGGATTAGTGGTCAGTTGTCATTGCATTAGTCTCTCTTAGGTATATTATAGTCACTTAAGTCATTTTCTTGCATTTAGAATCCGTTAAAGTCAAAATTCTTCCTAAACTGCTTTCATTCTTAGTTAAGTAGAAATTAGATTTCTACATTTTGCATATAGGATTAATAGTAGTAAATCTAGCTTAAGTCAAGTTCATTTAGTCATAAAACATTATTTACATTCAATTTCATAAGCTCAGAATCTCATTTTAGTCAAAATGTTAAAATTGTCTCAAAAAGTCAAAAGTGTTAAATCTGTTTTTCACCAAACTTTGTTGAATTTTCATGAATTTGTTTCTGAACCAAAATTAATGAAAATGGGATATGTCCTAGTTTAGTTGGTCAAGATCTTAAATCTGATTTTTGTGTAATTTTTACAAGTCTCTAAAAGCTCTTAATCAGCTGTCCATTAAGCTGGTTTGTGCCCTGTGTCAAACTCAGTATTAGCTGAGTCATTTCAAGCTTTTTGTAAGCTTTGCACAAGCTTCATTAAAGCTTGTTTAGGATTGATTTTTGGTCCATGTGTAGTAAGCTAGGTGATCTTGAGAACCCATCATCTATTTTTCCCTTTAGCTTATTTGTTTAGCCTGTGTAATAGCTTAAAGTAGACCCCAAGTAGACTTATTTGGTTTTTTCACTTTCATAAGCTCATTCTTAGTTAAGGCATCATTAGTGGTCTAGAGTAGTATTAATTAGTTACATTAGGATTATTATAGTGTACTTTAGCTCTGCTAATCATTTAGTTGAATTTGGTAGCTTGTAACTTATTCTAGTAGCTTATTAAGACTCCCTTTTCACTACAGTTTCATTTTCTCACACATAAGCATATGTTTTTATATTTTTTATAGACTTAGAATATTATTTTAGACTTTTCCTGAATTTTTCATAATTTTTCAGTACTGTTTACTATTTTCCTATTTTAAAATAGTTTTTTAAGACTTTTTAATTAGCTTTTATTGCAAATAAATCAGAAAAGGTTAAAAAATAATTTTTCATTTTTAATAGATTAAGAAAAATATAAAAAGCCAAAAAAATATTTTTTCATAATTTTCTTAGTTAAAATAGTATTTTCTAACATTTTAATTAGTTTTAAATAGTATTAAATTAATAATAAATACATAAAAAGTCTAAAAAATATATTTTCAGTTTTAAAATAAGTTTTATAATATTTTAGATTTTTATAAGTCATAATTTTACTTTTCTAGCTTTATTTCATATTTTCTTATATTTTAGGATATTTTTAAATAGTTAAAAATAGTTTTTAATAATTAAATAAATAGTTATAAAAATAATTTTCTTTTTCCAATAATTTTATAGTATAATTAGGATTGTAAAAATTTATTTTTCATATCCGTAGGTATTTTCCTTCTTTATTTTCACGTTTTATTTCGTACGTTACATAGTTTTTAATTTAAACGTAAGTTAGATTATAAACGTTAATCAATTTTAAAAATAGTGGTAGCGTTTATTTAATATAATTTATCATTTTAATTTTCTTTAATTTGCATTTAAGCCCCTGTAATTTACAAACTTTTTCTTTAGGTATAAATATTCCAAATCTTCAAACCCCTTTCCCATTCAATATCACTCGATCACAGATTCGTCTTATTACAGTGTTCACACCTCGTTGGGACTTAACGACCCGGGGATACACTAAACTCTCCTGGACTTAATTGTATTTGTTTCAGACTGTTCGGACTCTTTTATTACGGTTGACCATTCACAAGTGGTTGATTTGTGTGATAAAACCTGACCGTTTGGGACCCGATCAAATTTTGGCGCCGCTGCCGGGGAGGTGTGCTGCGTTCTACGAATTTGAAGCATCAGTGTTGTGGAATATACACCCATTGTATATTTACCATCTTTGTCCATATTTCCTTGTTTTCATATAAAACCAAAATTATCGTGAAGTTAATTCGTTTGACTAATCGATTACCAAAAATATTTTCATTCTTTGTTTTTACAAAATGTTATCCAAAAATCCAAAAATATCCATCTTTACCCTCTCACATCTTTGATTCTTCATCCCAACCCCTATGTAAACCTTTGATTCTTTCTATGTCTTATCATCACCCTCTTGATTGTCAATGGTGTGGTGGTCCTTATAATGGTGGCAATTGCCCCAGTTGTAGCATGGTGGAATCGGGAAACGGTCTGTCTATAACCGGGATCCCTATTCCTACCATAACACAACTGATTTATTCCATCAGCTACCACACTGTGAGGCTCAACAGTTTTACTGTTGTGAGTAATTGGTGGTTCACACTACAGATTCGATTGTCAATCGGAAACACGCTTATCTATGAGCAGGTTCCTGACAACAATTATGACTACAACACATATAACTCACAGCCACATCAGTTTTACTGTTGTGAGTATTGTGGAGGTCCTCACTTTAGCTCTGATTGTCAAACAAGGAATCCATTTCCTTGTAACAATTACGACTCTACATTTCAAGACCAACCTCCACAGTATCAAATGAATCAGGCACCACCTCAGCCTGATCTACTTCCTCAAAATCTTCTCCTTGATCTTTTGGATTTAGTGAAAGATTTGAAGGAATGTAAACATTCCCAAGATAATCCAAATGAAAAATCCATGGAAGTTTTGTTAGCAAGAAAGCGGCTGCTAAATTAGATTCCCAAATTGCCTTTGAAAAATCTATTAGGGAATCAATTGCAGAAAAAGCAGCCGATCTAGCTCTCAATTTCGTTTTATTCCTGATGCGTGATGATGAGGATAACCTTGATATCCTTCAATTCTATAAAGATTCATCAAGTTCATCAGCTGAAATTCCTTCCATGAAAATCGGGAGAAAAGACTATGATGGAATTACTAGCGGAAGAACAAATGGAAAGTATAAAACATATGTATGCTACTCCTTCTCAACTCCCTCATCAGTTGTTAGCACACCCGATATTCCCACTCACTCTCTGAACATGGGGGACGAGCATCTTGACACTGTTCCTCTAAAAGGAATCGGACGAATTCATAAAGTCTAGTGTTGAGGACCTTGTCCCAATCCCGAGAGAGTCACAGGGAACTTTTGACCATATGTGTGATATCCCTTCTCCTCTTGAGTGTTCAAAAGATCATTTTGAAACTTTCTTCGATTTTAGCGATGATTGTAAATCTTATGGAGACATTGAGTATGTTGAGGCATCACTCCCACAGTCTGATCCTCTTCTTGAGGAGTTCACCGATGAACTCACTCACATCAGTCCACTTTCATCAGAAAGTGACGATGATCTCTTTGATTTCGAAGCCGATCTTGGAGAAATTGAAAGTCTCTTATATAATGATCATTCACTCATTTCTTGTCCCATTTCCAACTCTTCCATTCCTTCTCTCACTCCGGATGAGGAAGATGATAACTTTTGGAAAGAGGTCGATGCTTTTCTTAGTGATGAGTCAATTCCAACAAGGATTGACAATACTTACTTTGATTCGGAGGGAGACATCCTTTTTCTGGAAAATCTGTTAATTGAAGAACCGTTTCCAGTTCTCCTCCCGGAAATTTTGTTGCCAATCACCATACAAGCTTCAAGTCTAAGCTTAAAAATATAACAAATGGTGATTTGCTCCTCACTGATGAAGAATGGGATTGCATTGTGATGCACATCTTTATTCCATTTTTCACAGATGGTGTGGTTTCTCCTGTTCTTCACTCCTTCAGGAATGAGGACACTATTTTTGATCCCGGCATTTTCATTTATCATTTTTGAGCCGGTTCTATGTATATCTCATCGGTGTGGAACTTTCACGTACTTCAATGTTTATACAAACATCTTGAATGAAAGTCCGATGGAGATTGTCTCTTCCACTTACTTCCCCATGAACAAATTAATTCGGGGTCGAGTCAAGCTAGCGACTCGGTAATCAAAAACAGTAGTTAAACATGGGTTTTCACCCGTGTGTACCACCTTAGTGTGGGGGAGATGCCCCACATGTTGTATATAGATCTAAAAATGAATGAAAATTGTAAATATTAAAAAAGAGAATAATTGTTGTGTTTCTACACTTAGCTAGTAATGTTATCTTCTTACGTTCAAGGATTCGGCATAATAGCCGGGACTTTGAATATTGAGGACAATATTCATTTCTAAGTGTGGGGGGAATTCTGGCGAATTTGATCATAAATGTACCCTTTTAGTCCCTTTTTCCCCAAAATGGCCAAATTTTAAATTTTTTTTAGTGGAAGTACTATGTACTAAACACAACAAATGGTAATAAGTCCACCATGTCTAACCCACATAAGGATTGGCTAATCCAAGAGCAAACGGCTCTTGGTAAAGATATCTCAAATCCGTTTATGGCTTGCAATTTGCCCAAAATTGTATGGTGTTCAACTCACCATATCTTTAATTAGTGAAGAGTTGGCTAGCCCCCAAGTTTATGGCTTGTGGTAAAGGCAGTTGGAAAACCATAATTGGTAATCGACTCACCAAAGATAATATTGATAATTTATCTAAGAGTTGGCTAGTCCAGAAGCAAACGGCTTCTAGTAAAGACAAATCAAAACCGTTGAAAGTTGGTGATTTGCTCAAAATCATTTGGTTATCATTGTACCAAGGTTCTTACTTGAACTAAAACAACTGGCTACTCCAGAAGTAATGACTTTTGGTAAAGAGATTCAAATCCATTAAGTTTTCTCAAAAGATTGCTAGGGACTAGCAATATCTTAGTGTGGGGGATTGATCAGTGTCTAAATACTCATCATTTTGTACCATTTAGAATGCCAAAAACATCTGAAAACACTCAGAAATGCATCAAAATGATAAAAATATCACAAATAAGTGTTTTATGTGTTTCAAATGCAAAAATACCAAAATCAGATGAAAAACGTATCAAGTTTGCATAAGTGGCAGTTTTAGTCCCCCAAGTTTCAAAAGTTGTCAAAAATAGTCCCTGGAAAATCAAAATTAAGCAAAAATATCATTTAAGGTCCATGGGATTCAAAAGTTGTCAAAACAAACCCTTCAAAGTTTAAAAATCACAATTTACAACTTTGGTCCCTCAACTTTACAAAAATGTCAAAATCAGTCAACTGGTGTTTAAAATGGAAATTATTCAAACTACACCCTTATACTATTCATAAATGGCAAAATTGGTCCTTATGATAAGTTTTGAGAAAATTACAAGTTTGGTCCCTAGAGTTATAAATGTGGCAGTTTTAGTCCTTGGAATTATAAAAAAAATGGGATTTTATCAAATATGGTCCTTGTACTATTAAAGAATGGCAAGATAGGTCCTTGTGATAACTTTGGATTGTTGACAGGATCAGCCCCTCAAAAATGCAGAAATTACAAAATTGGTCCTTGTGTTATATTTCTACAAACCAAACGGATCCCTTTATATTATTTATCCAAATCCAACCCAATCCCAAACCCAGTTGGCCCAACACCAGTCACAAGCCCACGTTTTAAAAATATAAAAACCGCCCAGGTACTGTTCATCCTCCTCACCTATACCTGCAATCCAAAACCAGGTGGTTTCACCACCTGTTTTCCCCACCTCTCCACCTCACCTTATCCCCCCACCTGTCTACCCAATCCTCTCCACCTCTACATACACGAAGAAGCATTAAATGCTAAATACCTGCTCAAAGACTTTTCCCGCCAAAAATCCACATGGACGATTAAGATGATATCAAGCCTATCCAATGGTGGGATTTAATCAGAGGTCGACAAGGAAGCTTTTTGGATGTCTATAAAGAAGAAAGAAGGCAGAAGAAATAGGTGTCGCATGTTTTAGACCAACTTTGTAGTGTAAAAACTTCTTTAATATCTGTTTTAACTTAAATTTCAGTTCTTAGTGTAATATTAAGTTTATTTCAAGTTAAATTTCACTTTTGTATTGTAATTATTCCAAGTTAATAAGATTTCAAGTTTTTATGTTTCTTGGTAATTCATATTAAATCATTTATACTAATTAGAAGTTACAAAGCTCTTTTTACCTTTCATACAAGCTCGAAAAGCTTATTATAGCTTTTCATGAGCCCATTAGACTTTAGTATTTTAAATTAAAAACCAAAAAAGGTCAACGAAAGTCAACTGAGGTGAAATTTGGTATGGAAATGGAGTTGGGTTGATGCTGAGCTAAATTTTGGATTGGATTTGGTCTTAAAATGGTTGGTTTGGTTCTGTATTAAGCTCCATTAAGCTGGACTTCATGTGAGTTTATTTTCATTCTTCTTTAAAAACTGTCACATATGCTTATTGATTTTAGGTTGTGTTAGACCATGTTAGTACTTGATTTGATCTTGTTTCAGCTTTAGGATCTTAGTTTTATGCTTGTTTTAATCTCTGCACACTAGGAGTAGGATTAAGGTGTTTAACCTGCTTATTAAATAACCTAAAGGACTGTTTGGATTATTGATAAAATCTGAGTTAGAGGAAGGATTAGTGGTCAGTTGTCATTGCATTAGTCTCTCTTAGGTATATTATAGTCACTTAAGTCATTTACTTGCATTTAGAATCCGTTAAAGTCAAAATTCTTCCTAAACTGCTTTCATTCTTAGTTAAGTAGAAATTAGATTTCTACATTTTGCATATAGGATTAATAGTAGTAAATCTAGCTTAAGTCAAGTTCATTTAGTCATAAAACATTATTTACATTCAATTTCATAAGCTCAGAATCTCATTTTAGTCAAAATGTTAAAATTGTCTTAAAAAGTCAAAAGTGTTAAATCAGTTTTTCACCAAACTTTGTTGAATTTTCATGGATTTGTTTCTGAACCAAAATTAATGAAAATGGGATATGTCCTAGTTTAGTTGGTCAAGATCTTAAATCTGATTTTTGTGTAATTTTTACAAGTCTCTAAAAGCTCTTAATCAGCTGTCCATTAAGCTGGTTTGTGCCCTGTGTCAAACTCAGTATTAGCTGAGTCATTTCAAGCTTTTTGTAAGCTTTGCACAAGCTTCATTAAAGCTTGTTTAGGATTGATTTTTGGTCCATGTGTAGTAAGCTAGGTGATCTTGAGAACCCATCATCTGTTTTTCCCTTTAGCTTATTTGTTTAGCCTGTGTAATAGCTTAAAGTAGACCCCAAGTAGACTTATTTGGTTTTTGCACTTTCATAAGCTCATTCTTAGTTAAGGCATCATTAGTGGTCTAGAGTAGTATTAATTAGTTACATTAGGCTTATTATAGTGTACTTTAGCTCTGCTAATCATTTAGTTGAATTTGGTAGCTTGTAACTTATTCTAGTAGCTTATTAAGACTCCCTTTTCACTACAGTTTCATTTTCTCACACATAAGCATAGTATTTTATATTTTTCATAAACTTAGAATATAATTTTAGATTTTCCCTGAAATTTTCATAATTTTTCAGTACTGTTTACTATTTTCCTATTTTAAAATAGTTTTTTAAGACTTTTTAATTAGCTTTTATTGCAAATAAATCAGAAAAAGTTAAAAAAAATAATTTTTCATTTTTCATAGATTAAGAAAAATATAAAAAGCCAAAAAAATATTTTTTCATAACTTTCTTAGTTAAAATAGTATTTTCTAACATTTTAATTAGTTTTAAATAGTATTAAATTAATAATAAATACATAAAAAGTCTAAAAAATATATTTTCAGTTTTAAAATAAGTTTTATAATATTTTAGATTTTTCTAAGTCATAATTTTACTTTTCTAGCTTTATTTCATATTTTCTTATATTTTAGGATATTTTTAAATAGTTAAAAATAGTTTTTAATAATTAAATAAATAGTTATAAAAATAATTTTCTTTTTCCAATAATTTTCTAGTATAATTAGGATTGTAAAAATTTATTTTTCATATCCGTAGGTATTTTCCTTCTTTATTTTCACGTTTTATTTCTTACGTTACATAGTTTTTAATTTAAACGTAAGTTTTAGATTATAAACGTTAATCAATTTTAAAAATAGTGATAGCGTTTATTTAATATAATTTATCATTTTAATTTTCTTTAATTTGCATTTAAGCCCCTGTAATTTACAAACTTTTTCTTTAGGTATAAATATTCCAAATCTTCAAACCCCTTTCCCATTCAATATCACTCGATCACAGATTCGTCTTATTACAGTGTTCACACCTCGTTGGGACTTAACGACCCGGGGATACACTAAAATCTCCTGGACTTAATTGTATTTGTTTCAGACTGTTCGGACTCTTTTATTACGGTTGACCATTCACAAGTGGTTGATTTGTGTGATAAAACCTGACCGTTTGGGACCCGATCAAATTTTAGGCCGCTGGAGGTGTCTTTGCGTTCTACTAATTTGAAGCATCGGTGTTGTGGAATATACACCCATTGTATATTTACCATCTTTGTCCATATTTCCTTGTTTTCATATAAAACCAAAATTATCGTGAAGTTAATTCGTTTGACTAATCGATTACCAAAAATATTTTCATTCTTTGTTTTTACAAAATGTTTATCCAAAAATCCAAAATATCCATCTTTACCCTCTCACATCTTTGATTCTTCATCCCAACCCTCTGAAACCTTTGATTCTTTCTATGTCTTATCATCACCCTCTTGATTGTCAATGGTGTGGTGGTCCTTATAATAGTGGCAATTGCCCCAGTTGTAGCATGGTGGAATCAGGAAACGGGTCTGTCTATAACCAGGATCCCTATTCCTACCATAACACAACTGATTTATTCCATCAGCTACCACACTGTGAGGCTCAACAGTTTTTGTAACACCCCGACCCGACAAGGGTAAAGATATCACAATACGGTTTCATATCAGAACTTTAATAACTAAACAAAAACGAAAGTCTTTACGAAAATCCAAAAGAAAACATAAATAACTAAATAACCAAAATAATTCTAAGATCTCTATGGTAAAGTCTTGCTCTCAGCTCTACTCTCAACCCAGATCAGCTATCCCATAAGCTCATCTTGAATGCTTAATACCTGCCGCAGGAAAAGAAAAGTGCGACTGAGCTTACAAAGCCCAGGAAATTGATATAACGAAACAAAAGCTAAACAAAACAAATATACGAATAACGAAAATAAAATGAAATAATGACGAAGGATCTTTTAGGATTCTACGGAAGCACAAATATACGTAAATCCAAACAACCACATAACAGTTTAGACATTACATAGCACATTAATGACGCAAACACAAACATATCAGAACAACCAAACACATAACATATCAAATAACAGATTACGTATAAGCCAAACGGAAAGTCTCAAAACTAACGGAAAACACTTTCTAGTAAATAAACATGGCATTCATACAAATCAATTAATCAACATTTAAAGCACTTAATTCAATATTGTAGCAGCGGAAACAGCAAACAATCATGGCAGACCAAATCATAAACAGATAGATACCCTAACGTATAAGTAAAGTTTACCCGATTAACGGAACAATTATACTTACTAAACTTTCAGAACAATTGATTATCACTAACGTAGTCATCACTCAGATCAAAAGTTCACATAACAATAAGTTAACAGACAATCAGATGGCGATGCGAATCATATTTAAACATATTAATCGTATCCTAGCATGGCAACTAGTAATCATTTGAACAAATACGTCATAAGCACATTAACTAACATATCATATCAGAATACATAATATAAACACTCGAAATACCGAATCATACAGAATACTTAACACAGAAGTAACAGATAAAGATTTAATCAACTACCACGAGCGAAACATATCGGATCATAACATATCATAAGTAACCATTGTAGAGGGTGACCTCGAATACCATATATAATATGAGGAGACCTCGGGTAACCAATGGAGTAGCTAGCTCCCAGAATTTTGTGAAGACGCGTATTGTACACGACATCATTCACCAGAAAACATATCAGATAACAGATCAGATCTAGGATACATCCATACGCCCCTTCCTACATATTCAAAAATATGCTTCACCATTCAGAGACGTGGCAGAACATCACTCTACTGCCCTAGAGTCATATCAGAGGTGCATCACTGATACGGACATGGAACCCCCATGACTAGTTAAATATTTGGCTCGGGTGTCAAACTAACTCAGGTCAAACAGATTTGTCATAAATGACACAGATCATAATTCATCGTAAAGTCACAGATAACATATCAGATAGCTCATATAATAAGATTCATATTCAGATATTCAGAAGTTCATATCACAGTGGCATATCATACATTCATATGCAGAAGTTCATAATCAGAAGTTCATAAATAACCATAGCAAAGTTCAACAATTGCATATCAAATTCTTCCTAACATAAGTTCACATCAGATATTGCATAGTTCACCAGAACATAAGTTCAAATAAGTAACAGATCAAACATTCAGAAAGGGTTCATAGCAATGGCATCGGGAATCCTAATAAGTGAAACAGAAAAAAACGAACGAAAAGAACATCATAAGGAACCTTTACTGAAAAGGTCAGAATATCTGTACCTTTAAGCAAATGAGAGAAAAGCAACGAATGAGTGAATACGAAGATGTAACGTCGCGTCTCCTCCAACGAATCTACACGGATTATGATTTATTTAATACTTATTAGTATAACGGATTAATCTCATTAATACTTTTAGAGTTGTCGGATTATTCTTATTTTGAGGACTTATATGATCATCTTCCAAAGTATAGGGTTTACAAATGTCAAGACGGATTTTAGGATTCTCTTTCAAAATAGTTTACATAATCTTTTATAACGTACATGACTAACCAGACTCACACGTAACATTGTTCGAATGCAAACCCTTAATGAGACCATGCATATTCTAATTTAATTTATCATAACTCACGCATGTTCACGACACACTTAGTACTAGCTCATTTACTCTTAATCAATGGTTATTAATGATTCCAAGACTAACCATCTTCACATGAAATAACGAATCTACACGCTTAGCTTTTAACCCTAATCAACTTCCCATTTAAGTTCTAGGGTTTCCATACTTTTAATATTACTTATTACGCATTTAATTCACATGTTACTTCTTTTAATGATTTCCACTTTGACCTAGAACGTATAAAAACTCAAACGGAAATTAACTTAACTCATGCATGTCCTTACGAAATTTATTTACACATGTTGACCCATAATTACTCAGAATTACATATTACACCCTTAACATCTTTAATCATATGACTTAACCTTATATTATCAGATTTTACACTTTCAGCCCAAAGGTTTTAGAATTTACAAAACATACCCTTTTAAGTTAAATACAATTCGAATAGCCCTCTAAATATCCAAAATTACACGTTTAACCCCCATACTTATTTTTATACGTTTAGTACCATTATTTTACTGTTTAAAAAAATAACCTTTAAGTTTCATAATTTACAAAACCAACCCAAAAATTTTATTTAGAACCGAATAATGCATTATTCAAGTACAAGCCCTAAGCCTAGGTTAAACCAATCATTAGCTCATCATTACTACTTCATTTATTACCCTTAATGATAACAAGAAAACCCTAGTTCATGCAAACCCTAATCGTTCCTTTTTAATTCTTTCTTTATTTATATATGATCGAACCATAAAACCCCAAACAAATCACACAAGCTTCGAATTCATAAATATGTATTTTATTCAGGTCTTATAACATGTAATAGCTTCTGGAAAAATCAAATCATGGTCTTATAAATTATCATAAGCTCATTCGTTATATTTATACGCTTTCTAGGGTTTTAAATCAAATTAATTCCATACGACTTATAAAACATGCATGGCCAATTTATATGTGTTATATGTGACTTGTAGGACTGAAAATAACATTAGGAACTTACCCTTGATGAGCTTTGGTCGTTAGAACAAGAAAACACAAAGACTACCACTCGCCGAAACCCTAATCGATCCAAAAACTCACCACGATCAAAACAACAACTTAGAACTTCGAACACTATTTTTCTCCCCTTCTTTACCTTCAAACTTGTCCAAGAAAAATGGCTTTAAGCCCTGGAAACTGGAAATCGAATTATGGAGGGTTTTGGAGTCGGTTTATGTTAAATCGGCAATTAGGGATTTATGTGAACCGAATAATGTATTTATATAGGCTTTACTATTTTTCTTGTGGGCTTTATAATGTATTGGACTTAAAATAAATGGACTCTTAATAATATAAATTTATATTGGGCTTTTATTAATTAAATTCTTTTATAAAACTAATTAAATATATTCGGCTAATTATAAAAATACAAAACAAATTTTATAAAATCATAAACTATAAAAATTACCTTTTACAAAGTGTTTAATATTTATTTAGATCATGTGGGATATTTCTTAAAAATTTTCTGAATTTACATAGCTTATTTGGTATTCTTTTGAATTAATTATTCGTACTTTTTGATTTTGAGGGTATTTTGGTCTTTTTGTGAATTTTAGAAATTCAGGTATTACAATTCTTCCCCTCTAAAAGAAAATTTCGTCCTCGAAATTGGACAAGACGGAACAAAACAGAAAACGAATCGGATTTAGGAATTTCAAAGAATATAGCAAACGCTAAACTTATCTCGGAACAAACGGATTCTTATCAGAATATTCAAACTCCTACTTATTCAGAAATCCAATCAACAGTCAAATACTTATAATAGATAATTATATACTCATCAAAATAATGGCGGAGAACAGATGAGACGCAGAAAATCAAACGACAAATTTTAACATATTCAGATATCTAATGATGAGGACATCATATGCATAGACAGAATAAATCCTATCAGCCTCAATAGTCGCAAAAATATGTGGAGACATATAAGCTTAAGGTGGTCATAGCAATCTATAGGTTCGCACAGATCATAACAACTTCGGTTCCAAACGTACAAAACTTACAAGCTTGATATCGACGAAAATCTCACAATTAGGTACGAATTCAAACGAACATAGGAGCACACGGATAACTTGAGATACAAGTCAAAGTCCATTCACACATCAACTACAGGCATTTCCCAGACTTCGTATACCTTCAATAAGTTCAGATTATATGATCTCGGTATTATTACGTTGATCAAAGGTCATAATACTTGCATCACATAACAAGTTCTTATTGTCATTATATTCGGTCTCGGATCATGACAAAACACATAACTAATATCGTAACAAAACACACCACATACTGAGATAACATACGATAGCGGTAACATACTATAACAAACCAGATACTTATGAGTATACCATCATGATGGCCACACTTCATTCAAGCGGTAAATTAAACAACATCACTAAGAAAATAAAATAGCGGACAAAACTTATGAGGACTAACGGAAACTTAACGACTCTAGCGAGAAGAAACAACAGGCAGAACTATACTTTCAAAATTTTGTTTTATTTCCATTAATCAAACAAAATTTGCAGAATCGTCTTAAGATGAACTTCCAAAACAAAACTTAAAAATCCCAGATTCAAACGTCAAATGAAAACAAAAGGACCTAGCTCAAAATCAAACGTCAGAAAATTCTCATAAGGAGGACAACTAATCAGAAGCGCAAATTCCTATTCTTGTGTCGGATTAAACCTACTAGTAGCCGTAGACTCCAAATCCGAATCCACCTCGTATTCTTCCTCATGACTTATTACTAACGATCCGTAAGATATACGGAATGCTAAACGATAAAACTTCACGATTCACACCGAGTTCGAACAAATCAGGAGAAAAGCAATACGCCCACGGAATCACTTATCGAATATCAAATCGTCTTGAAACGCATGACAAACGAATCAGAGTGACATAAGTCGCGCCCAAATCATATGAAGTAGATGAATCTTCTCAGCCACCGGTTGAATCTTGTCTCCGTCTCTTGCGCCTTTGGTTGGTCCGTCCAACTTCCTCCAACAGCATCGATGTCTCCAACGGCGGCCGTCGAGTGTGGCTTCCGCTTCACGAACCTCTCGGCCAGCAGAGGAACCGTCAGCGAAGCAGGGTCGGCACCATCTTCTTCGGTTCCACGGGTAGTCTCCATCTAACGATCGACAAACGGACGAGCGAAAACAAAATAACAAAATTCGATGCGAACAAAGGAGGGCCAATTCAGTGAAGGCAAAAGGATATCGAAGTCAAATCTGAACGACCATCAAAAGGAATCGAAAGATATACGACGGAAACCTAATGTCTACCCACTTCTCACAGGTCATAGCCTAAGCTCTAAGGGTCCTAAAATCCGGCTTGATACCATAATTTGTAACACCCCGACCCGACAAGGGTAAAGATATCACAATACGGTTTCATATCAAAACTTTAATAACTAAACAAAAACGAAAGTCTTTACGAAAATCCAAAAGAAAACATAAATAACTAAATAACCAAAATAATTCTAAGATCTCTATGGTAAAGTCTTGCTCTCAGCTCTACTCTCAACCCAGATCAGCTATCCCATAAGCTCATCTTGAATGCTTAATACCTGCCGCAGGAAAAGAAAAGTGCGGCTGAGCTTACAAAGCCCAGTGAACAGATATAACGAAACAAAAGCTAAACAAAACAAATATACGAATAACGAAAATAAAATGAAATAATGACGAAGGATCTTTTAGGATTCTGCGGAAGCACAAATATACAGAAATCCAAACAACCACATAACAGTTTAGACATTACATAGCACATTAATGACGCAAACACAAACATATCAGAACAACCAAACACATAGCATATCACAATAAAGATTCACATTATAAGCCAACGGAAAGTCTAATGACTAACGGAAACACTTCCTAGTAAATAAACATGGCATTCATACAAATCAATTAATCAACATTTAAAGCACTTAATTCAATATTGTAGCTGAAACAAACAATCATGGCGAGACCAAATCATAAGCAGATAGATACCCTAACATTATATAAGTAAAGTTTACCCGATTAACGGAACAATTATACTTACTAAACTTTCAGAACAATTGATTATCACTAACGTAGTCATCACTCAGATCAAAAGTTCACATAACAAAAAGTTAACAGACAATCGATGGCAAAGATGCATCATATTTAAACATATTAATCGTATCCTAGCATGGCAACTAGTAATCATTTGAACAAATACGTCATAAGCACATTAACTAACATATCATATCAGAATACATAATATAAACACTAAATAATCAATCATACGAATACTTAACACAGTAACAGATAAAGATTTAGTCAACTACCACGAGCCAGAAACATATCGATCATAACATATCATAAGTAACCATTGTATTCGAGGGGTGACCTCTGAATACCATATATAATGAGGGGAGACCTCGTGTAACCAATGGAGTAGCTAGCTCCCAGAATTTTGTGAAGACGCGTATAGCACACGACATCATTCACCGAGAAACATATCGATAACAGATCAGATCTAGGATGCATCCATACGCCCCTTCCTACATATATAAAATATGCTTCACCATCCGAGACGTGGCGACATCATCACTCTATGCCCTAGAGTCATATCAGAGGTGCATCATGATACAGGACATGGAACCCCATGACTAGTTAAATATTTGGCTCGGGTGTCAAACTAACTCAGGTCAAACAGATTTGTCATAAATGACACAGATCATAATTCATCGTAAAGTCACGAGATAACATATCGGATAGCTCATATAATAAGATTCATATTCGGATATTCGAAGTTCATATCCGATTGGCATATCATACATTCATATGCAGAAGTTCATAATCAGAAGTTCATAAATAACCATAGCAAAGTTCAACAATTGCATATCAAATTCTTCCTAACATAAGTTCACATCAGATATTGCATAGTTCACCAGAACATAAGTTCAAATAAGTAACAGATCAAACATTCAGAAAGGGTTCATAGCAATGGCATCGGGAATCCTAATAAGTGAAACAGAAAAAAACGAACGAAAAGAACATCATAAGGAACCTTCTTGAAAGGTCAGAATATCTGTACCTTTAAGCAAATGAGAGAAAAGCAACGAATGAGTGAATACGAAGATGTAACGTCGCGTCTCCTCCAAACGAATCTACACGATTATGATTTATTTAATACTTATTAGTATAACGGATTAATCTCATTAATACTTTTAGAGTTGTCGGATTATTCTTATTTTGAGGACTTATATGATCATCTTCCAAAGTATAGGGTTTACAAATGTCAAGACGGATTTTAGGATTCTCTTTCAAAATAGTTTACATAATCTTTTATAACGCATACATGATTAACGGACCACACGTAACATTGTTCGAATGCAAACCCTTAATGAGACCATGCATATTCTAATTTAATTTATCATAACTCACGCATGTTCACGACACACTTAGTACTAGCTCATTTACTCTTAATCAATGGTTATTAATGATTCCAAGACTAACCATCTTCACATGAAATAACGAATCTACACGCTTAGCTTTTAACCCTAATCAACTTCCCATTTAAGTTCTAGGGTTTCCATACTTTTAATATTACTTATTACGCATTTAATTCACATGTTACTTCTTTTAATGATTTCCACTGATCTGTGCTGAACAGTCAAGTCAAATCACACAAGCTAGCCACTTGTGAATGGCTAACCGTAATAGACTTAAAACTGCTTAAAACACAAATGCAATTTAGATCAGAGGAATATAGGGATTCTCTGGTTCAATGTTAAGTCCCACCGGAGGATGAATTGGTGTTAAAACAACCAGATGATAGAATGATCACTAAGGATAGTGATCAGTAAGGTTTTGAATGGATAATTACCTAAAGGAAAGATTTACAAATTACAGCGACTTAAATGCAAATTAAAAGAAATTAAAAAGATAAAATATATTAAATAAACGCTATCACTATTTTTACAGATCGATGAACGTTTATTTTATAAAACAAAATAACTTAAATAAACTATATTAACTAAAACGTAATCCTAAATTACCTAAAAACGTGGTTTAAAATGAAAACGAGCGTTACGTTTAAAAATTACGCTGGAGCGCAAGAAAAAACGTAAAATTTATGAAATAAAAGGCCTACGAATGTAAAACTAATTTTATTACGTACTATATGACAAAAGAAAATTTTAGAAAAAAGATTTATATTTTTTAGACTTTTATATTTTTTATTATGATTTAAATAAGATTTTACACTAATTAAATGATTAAAAATACTAAAACTTATGAGAAAAATCTGAAATTTTCACAGAAAATACTTTAAATAACAAGGAATCTAAGAAAAATAGAAAACTTGGTGGCTGCTTTGCGAAATAAGCTCCAAATAAGCTAAAGAGAGCTTATAGCAAAAACTACCCAACTCCCTTATATATTAAATGTTGCAAACATTGACAAGAAAGACCCAAGGGCGCTATTGGTACAGGTACACATGCTATCACTCTCAAAGGGGTGGAGGTCTCAGGTTCGAGCCTGCCTCCACCCTTTTTGCAAAAACATTTTATTTTTGGAATTTTCTTTTTGCAAACTATTAAATACAAGAAAATAAGCAACTTTTATAACTTGAGCTTTATCTGAAAATGACTAATAAGCTGAGAACAAGCTTATGTTTTCAACAGTGGCTAGAATTTGGAAATAAGCACAAGTCTAAACTAAAAATGGCTATAAACTATGAAATAAGCTAAAGATAAATTAAAATAAGCTAAGTGACTTAAAATAAGCTAATTATATCAACTGAATAAGCACAAAGCACTGATTAAGCACTAAATAAGCAAAAGCTAAGACTGACTATGCACAGTACACTATTGGTTTCACAAGGCACCTTCTAGCTATTTATTAAGCACTTGAATAAGCTACAAAATGGAAATGAACTATGGAGCTAACAAGTAGACCAGATAAGCTAGATTACAAAGATTGGTGTGCTATATTGGGCTTGTGAGAAGCTTTAAAAAAATTGATGAACACTGTCCAACTGATACACTTAGTAAAAATGGACAGATCTAATAGCACAAGCAGGCTTATTGAATAAGTCAGCAAATTGAAAAACAAGCTTTGGAATATTGAGACAGCTAGGTAAGCTACTTAAAAGCTAAATTACAAAAGCTTAGGAGTAATAGAGAACTTATAACAAGCTTGTGAAAAACCTTGTGGATCCAGTAATGTGGCAACTTTCTCATCAAGGGTCTAAAAAGCTAGGAAATAAGCTATTAATAAGCTACTTTATTGAAAACTAATATTTTTGTATTTTTGTTGAGCAGTTAAATATTGAAATCCCAAAAGGGCATAAGCTTAAACTTAGTAATAAGTCCTACACAAAATTATTCATTTTAATCAAAAACGACTATATTGAAAAGTTGACTTTTTAAATTACACTAAAGGTTTGACTAATATGAACTTAGGATTGATTTTATAGACAGAATATGTTGAAATAAGCTACAATGAGATGAGATTAAGCTAAATAAACAACTTTCAAACAAGCTTGTATGATTATGCAGTCTAGAAATCAACAGATAAAGGATAAGCTATGATCAAAAGCTTATTTTGACTTTTATGGTATAAGGACTAAGTTTACTTGCTGAAATGAGTTATTAGACTCTAAGGTAACATGAAGCAAATACAAACAACAACTCAAACATCCTCTAGCACAGTTAACTAAGAAAATCCAAACATCCCTTCACCAAACTGTTATGAATCTTTTTCAAAGTTTAACAAAGATTTAGATTATGAACTAGATTGCAAACCTTAAATAATCATATATTAGGACTGAATAAATATAAAATAACAGTTATAGCAACATAAAACTTTGGATTGAGACTTATGCTAATATGACTTATGAAAAGGAGATTTTTATTATCTATCAATTAAAAAGAACAAGCTTACGGTTTAAAGGTTTAAATACACTTAAATATAACTCATGATCATAAAGGAAAAGAGATTCAAACTAATGAATAACTACAACAGTAAAATGCCAAAATGATCAAAATGGCTTACAAGATGGATTTGAGTACAAACTGAGAATTGAGGACTGAGAACAGATCCTATAGCTTACCAATAAGCACTACACCCAAAAGCATTTCAAACATGACCCTGCTTCATTCTTGATCTTCATTTCCTTTGCCTTTTTATTTTTAACTAATTTTTAGGTAATTTTTGGTATTTTTAAGTTTTGAATTTAAACTGAGTTTAATGATTCTAAAAACTTTAGAAAAGCTTTTTAAGAGCTTAATGAGAGCTTAAGAGTCCAAAACAACAACTAAAAACAACATTCGAATCATCATGAAATTTTGCATAAACTTGAATTTTTGCATAAACTTGAAATGGAACTTAAAACTGAAATTGCTTATTGACGAAGGATTAATATTGATGAGTGTCTAAATACTCATCATTTTTGTACAATATAAACTGCAAAATCATCTGAAAACACTCAGAAACACATCAAAATGATCAAAATATCACAAATCAGTGTTTTATGTGTTTTAAATGCAAAAATATCAAAATCAGATGAAAAACATATCAAATTTGCAAAAATTGCAGTTTTAGTCCCCCAAGTTTCAAAAGTTGTCAAAAACAGTCCCTGAGCACATAATTTCAAAAGTAAAGTCACCAAAGGTCCTTTTAAATCAAAAGTTGTCAAATTTAGTCCTTTGGTGAAAAATGTCAAAAGTTTGAGAAAATTACAAGTTTAGTCCTTCAACTTTGAAATTTGGCAGAATTGGCCCCTGAAAAATTGGAAAATGGCAACATTGGTCCTTGTACTATTGATACTTGTCAAATTCAGCCCTTGGATCAACTTTGAGATGTTGGCGGCTTAGGTCCCTTACATTTTCAGAACTTACAACATTAGTCCTTGAAGTTTTAAACCCTTTCATTTGATTTTGGACCCTGCAACCTTTGGCCCCGTCAAAATACATTGTGAACCCCCTTGGATTATTATATCGGTCAAATTCCAACACCGCCAAAGTCCACCATATCAACTGCTTCCCAACTAGCTTTCCCCATCCCCCCTCTCTCCATCCTCAAACCTGTTCCTACCCCCAACTAGCTTCCAAACATCATTTATTGCTTCCAACCCTCACCTCAACCCCTAATTGGCAGACAACCATTTTGGCGCCAAAAACCTATTTAAACGGTTGAGATCAATTTGAAGCTATCCAAGGGCTAGGATTGGTGGGATTTCATCAGAGCAGAGAGAGAATGCATTTGGGTATAAAAGAAAGGCAAAAGAAGAAGAGAGAGGCAGTTTTTTAGTTTTAAAAATTTTAGTTAATATCGATTTTAGTTTAAATGTTTTAGTTAAGTTGTGACATTGTTAGCTTTTGTTAAATTGTACTTTCTTAAAGTTGTTTTATCAATATTAATCAGTTTCAAGTTCCAATTTCAGTTATTTGATCATTTCCTATTGTTAAAGTTCACTGTTGAAATTTTTATCTTCAAAGTCTTGTATGCAAGCTTAATAATGCTTCTTTTCAAGTTTACATAAGCTTATATAAGCTGGTTATAGCTTTTTATAAGCTTATAGACAAGTTTCAATTCCTTTTGTATTCGGGTCAACAAAAGTCAACTAGGGACCAAAATTGAACATGGAGTTGGAAATGGGTTGATGCAGCAAGTCAAATGGGTTGATTTAGTTCCTGTGGGTTGATACTTAGGGTAGTAGTTCATTGGTTCTTGGATTCAAGCCATAGTGGCTAATGGACATATTGTAAGTTGTTATTTAGTTAAAAAGTATAATCTGTCTCCACTGTCAAAGCTAGTTAAAATCTGTTCAAATAGGTTTATTTTAGTTACATTAATGTAGTTTGATCATTAATCTAAGTTGGATCAATGTTTTGATCAATTTTTATTGCATAATAGATAGTTAAAGGAGTGTTTGGTTCATAGCATAATCTGTCTAATAGGCTTATTTAGTGTTGGAATCCTGTTGGTACATGATTTTTAACCCCATATAAACTCATTTGAGTCTTAGTTTATGTCTGCAAAACCACAAAAGTCAACATTTCAGTTAATCTGTCTCAACTGATAATCTGTGTGGATTTGGATTTGCAAAACTCTTGTTCTGTGTTGACTATTTGTTAAACATAGGTTACTTTAGTTCTATTTCAATCATTAACATCACTTTCAGTCCTTAAATCAAGTTCAAACTTCATAAAAGTCAACCATACTCAACTGCTTTAAAGTCAATAGTTGTAAAATCTTGTTTTGGCCAATGAAAGGATTTTTCTTGAATTCATTTTTAAGCATAAATCAGTGGGACTTGTTGATTTGAAAACTTCAGCTGGTCTACTTTCTTCTTGTCATTTTTACAGATTTTTGGGAATTTTCTTTAAGCTCTTTATAAGCTTGTCAAACTGGACCTAAGTCCCCTGCTCACTGTCAGTTAATACTGAGCTTTTTCTCAGTTTTGTGCAGCTTGTGCACAGAGCTCAAAAGAGCTTTCCATGGACTGATTTTTGGTACACTTGGTCTCACCCAGGTCCTATCCAAGTCCCAGTTGGTGATTTTTCATTTTGAGTTTAATTTGAAGCTTGTGTTTGTATCAAAGAAATGGGCACCTAAATCTGTCTTTAGCTTATAAGTTTTTAAAATCAAATCTGATCTAGCTTGTGATTCAGAGGTTTAGCTTGTTGATTCTCATTGCATTTTAGTTAAATTAGCTTATTAGCTTGTGTTTCAGTTTGGTAGCTTTTGGTGAGCTTTTGGCTTATTAAGTGCTTATTTCAATAAGCATCTCCACATCAGTTGCATATTCTTCCACATAAGCACCTATTTTTCCATTTTTCTTATATTCCTAATATCAATTTAGACTTTTCCTGAAATTTTCAGAATTTTCCAAGCTTGTTTGCTATTTTTCCTAATTTAAATTAGTTTTTAAGTATTTTTAAATAGTTTTTAATACAAAAAATTAAGGAAAGGTTCAAAAAAATAATTTTTCATTTTTCTTAGGTTTAGATAAATATAAATAGCCAAAAATATATTTTTCCATATTTTTCTTAGTTAAATTTGTATTTTCTAGCATTTTAATTAGTCTTAAATAATAATTAATTAATAATAAATATATAAAAAGTCTAAAAAAATATATTTTCTGTTTTAAAATTAGTTTTATCATATTTTAGATTTTTCTAAATCTTAATTTTATTTTTCTAGTCTTATTTCATATTTTCTTTTATTTTAGAGTATTATTAAATAGATTAAAATAGTTTTTTTTATTATTATTTATTTAATAAATATATAATTAGTTTTAAAAATAATTTTCTTTTTCTATAAATTTTCTTTTATCATTAGGATTGTAAAAATGTATTTTTCATATTTTTAGGATCTATATTGTATAAGTTTCACGTTTTATTTTGTACGTTTACGTAATTTAAACGTAAGTTTTTAGTTTTAAGTTTTAAACGTTCATCACTTTAAATATAGTGATAGCGTTTATTTAATAGATTTTATCTTTTTATTTTCCTTTAATTTGCATTTTAGCCGTTTTAATTTGTTGGCTTTTCCTTAGTTATAATCATATTCCAAATCCCTTTATCGTTCAAATCTCGCGATCACTATTCGTTTGATAATCCATTGCATAGCTCGCTGGGACATAACGACCCGGGGAGACCCTATACTCCTCAGATTTTCATTGATTTCGTGCTTAAGCAGTTTTAAGTGGTTACGGTCCGCATTCAAGTGGTGGGCTTGTGTGATTTAGCTTATTTGTTTGGCGCATCAAATTTTTGGCGCCGCTGCGGGGGCTGTGCTATAATTGTCTTCGTCTAGCAGATTAGTTGTTTGAATACTCACTCATTTGTTCATATCATCCATCTATCTATATATATCCATATTTTATTTAAAATCCAAAAACCCAAAAACATCCAAAAACGTATAAAACACAAAAATATTTTTCTTTTGTTTATATATATGTATCAAATAATAAAAATACAAAAAGATTCGTCGTTTTCTTTAAATAACAAAAGATTACCACCGCAAACCAAGGATGCACTACCTAACTGGGGTGCGACCATAATAAGTTCCCGAACTAAAGATTTAAAACTTGCCTTTGTGTCCTTGTGATTGGTGTACCTTTTTCAAAGAAGCCATTCATCTTGGATTATTGGTTAAGTTCACTGTTTGTTTTGCCTCGATTTTGTGTTAATTGATTTTGTTGTGATATCGACGTTTGAACGAGAAAACCCAGAAAGATTCTCCTCACCCCATTTTTATAAAACGTCTTCATAATTCTCATTCTCATCTGAAATATCTTCATAAATTCCATTTCTCTCCCTTCGAGAATCCTTAGAGTTAACTCTAGGTACATGCGCCTTCGTTCTTCTAGATCATTGAGTCGCTGTGATCTAGCAGAAATTCCTAGACGACGTTCACGTAGGTGCGCCCAAATAGTCGAACCCGAGATTCGTACTATTTCTAACAACACCATGGCAAACGAACGTACTATGGAAATGCTCCAGGACCACCGAGGGTTATGGAGATGCCATCGTTTACCAGGTTATCAATTCGATCACTTCGATTGAAGACACATTTGATCACACTGGTGTCTACAATCAATTAAGCGGATCGATCGAGACGACGTATGCACACATCCGTTGGTTTAACAAGTTGACTTCAACTATCAATTTCAAGGATGTGCCACAAAAAGTGATCAGGTTGATGCTATTTCCATTCTCACTTGAGGGGGCCAGTTTGGCTGGAAAAAGAACCCTCGATCCATCGAAACTTGGGAGGATCTTGTTCAAAGTTTGTCAACTATCTTCTTTCTCCATCAAAACTGACTAATCTGAAAAATGAAATTTCTGGATTTCGTCAAAATTTCAATGAAAATTTTGGAGAGGCATGGGAGAGATTCAAAGATCTCCTCAGGAAATGCCCCATCATGAATTCACGGAGCTTCAACAAGTTAATATCTTTTATAATGGGTTGAACGGTAACGATTAAGATTCTTTGAACGCGTCCGCGGGTGGCAATATCTTGAATCGTAGACCTAAAGATGTGCTTGAAATTTGCGAGAGTAAATCACAAGTTCCTATTTCTCGAAACAAAGTCAATGTTGAACACTCGGCCTCTTCATCCGTAACTCTTAGAGTTAGCGCTCGTTAGCGCTCTACGGACATCATCCATTATATGATAAAGAGGTAAAGGAAATCAAAAGCGAAATTCATAGCGGGAACCAATCAAAGCCATAAACGCAGGTGTGTGAAATTTGTAGTGGGCCACACGCGTATTATGATTGTCAAGCAACCGATGCTTCCTTTACCAAAGCTCAAAAGTAGCTGCGGTAAACCACAATCAATACCGACCCGCGGCTGATCCACACTCACCGTGCACCTAGGGTATGACACCACCTGTTTTCCTCTCGCATGGCAAAACCATGGCAATCAAAATCGCTTTGTTCCGAGATCAGGACAAAATTTCAATAACTCTCAAAATTTCAATCAAAACTGGAACAATTTCAACCAACCTTATCAAGCTCCAAATCATCAAAGTTATCAACAACCTCCCCCAAGCTCCTAATCATCATTAAGTTGTCAACAACCCCTCAAGCTCCCATACCCAATGACTTCCTGAAAATGACTGAGTCAAACATGCGTTCAATGCAAACTCAGATCAATAACATGAGAGGTGAGCTTAAAAGGGAAATTGATACCACATTATCTCGGCGGACAAATGAGTTAAAGAATATGATGAGCGGTTTATGAACATGAATATGAAGAAAGCTTCATCATCTTACGGAGGACTCCCAGCAATACAATTCCTAATCCCAATGCCGAGTTGAAAGCCGTCACCACTCGTAGTGGTAAGATGCACAATGGACCTAAGACTCCTATGCCCTCCTCGTGGCAATAGTCAAGTTACCAAGGAGACAACGGACAAGGTGCATTATTCAAGCCCACGAAGTACCGCTTACACGTCCCACCGGTAGTCCAAGCTTCAAGTCCGGAACCCGAAGTTCGAAGAAAAATCTTGAGCCAGAAAACACTTCCATCCCGGCTCAAAAGTCTAGTCAGCTTCCTTACCCATCAAGAATGAATGATGAGAAGCTCAAAGACAAAAACAAAGAGCAAATGGAAAAATTTTTCCAAATCTTCAACGAGCTTCACTTTGATACCGTTGATGCTCTCGTTCTAATGCCTAAATTTGCATCGCGGCTTAAAGGCTTACCACAAAGATAAGCTATCAGAGATGGCTAAAACTCCTCTCAATGAGCAATGCTCGTGACCATTCTTAATAAGCTTCGAAAAGCTTGAAGACCTGGCGGTTCTTAATCCCGTGTGATTTCTTGGGGATGTTTCAATGCTCCGGCCGATCTTGGCGCTAGCATTAACCTCATGCCACTCTCGGTATGGAAGAAGCTGTCTCTTCTGAACTTTCATCCACTCGTATGACACTCGAGCTAGCGGACCGTACCGTAACTCGTCCACTTGGGATAGCCGAGGATGTGGTGATGAAAGTGGGAAAGTTTCACTTTCATCGCGACTTTGTTGTAGTAGACTGTGATGCAGATCCTAGAGTTCCCCTCATCTTAGGGAGAGCTTTCTTAGAGAAGAGTCGTGCTCTGATTGATGTGTTCTTGAAGAGTTGACCATATGGGTTGACAACGAAGAGCTCACGTTAAATATTAACCAAGACTCCAAACCTCTATACAAAAAGAGTGTTGCCACAATTGATCAAAAATTTGAAAGAATCAATGCAACACTCTCAAATTTCACGGTTAAGAGTGTTCACCAACGTCTTTGAGCTCAAAGCTTTGAAAATTACCCCTGGTTCAAACAAATGGTTTGAAAGCTGTACCAGGGAAGTCAAGAGTGTTCTTGATGATGATGATGATCTAGAATCGGAGACTTCATCGGAAGTGGTGGAAGCTGCTAGCTCTAAGAGCACACCACTTGTCCCACCTCCGGAATCAGTTTGTCGTATCGAGTTTGTTAACTCTGTGGATGAAACCAAACTCTCTTGATTTCATCTGAGTTGGATGATGATGTTTGTGATCCAATGGGAGACATTCTTCCCATTGATGAATTGCTCAAAAGTGATCCATCATCTTCTAGTCTTATTCCCGACTCTTCCATCCCCTCCTCACTCGATGAGGAAGATGACAACTTTGGAATGAAGTCGATGCATTTCTTAGTGATGAGTCAATTCCAACGGGAATTAATAACACTTACCTTGATCGGAGGAGACATCCTTTTACGGAAAGTTTGTTGATTGAAGAACCGTTTCCCACCCTCCCTCCCGGACATCTTCTTGACAATCACCATCTAAGCTTCAAGTTTAAGCTTAAAGATGTCACAAATGGTGATTTGCTTCTCTCTGCTGAAGAATGGACATGTATTCTCGTGTACGTCTTTATTCCATTCTTCACAGATGGTGTGGTTGCTCTTTCCCTTTCTCTTTCGGGAATGAGGACACCATCTTTGACCCCGGTATCATCCCTTCTAGTTTCTACCATTAACAGATACCGCGGTTATATCTCGTCGGTGTGGAACTTTCTGATGTTCATATGTTCATTAACACTGTGAACGAAAGTCCGTCGAGATTCGAGATGGTTTTCCACGTTACTTTCCCCATGAACACATGAATTCGGGGTCGAGTCAAGCTAGCGACTCGGGAATCAAAAACAGTAGCATGCAATATGGGTTCTCACCCATATTTCTGTCTTCTACCTCTTTACCACCCTAGTGTGGGGGTTGCCCACATTTCAAAAAAATCTTCTTTCTAAATAATGGTAGTAGTATTTCCTTTTACGTTCTTTGTTTCGGCATAAACGCCGGTACTTTGAATATTGAGGGCAATATTCATTTCTAAGTGTGGGGGAATTCTCACGAATTTTATCATATAATTATACCAATTCCCCCGTTTTGGCCAAAAAATTTTTTTTTTGGAGTAAGTGTTTTACACTTTCTCATTTGGTTATCAGTCGCCATGTCGTAAGACAAAAGGATTGGCTAATCGAGGAGCAAACGGCTCTTGGTAAAGATTTCTCAAATCCGTTTATATGGCTTGCAATTTGCCCAAAATTGTATGGTTCTCAACTCACCATATCCTAAAAGTGAAGAGTTGGCTAGCCCGCAAGATTATGGCTTGTGGTAAAGGTAGTGGAAAATCCATAATGGTATTCAGCTCACCAAAGATAATTCGATAATTTATCTAAGAGTTGGCTAGTCGAGAAGGTGCGACTTACGGTAAAGACACATCAAATCCGTTATATGGTTTATGATTTGCCAATAAATCAGATGGTTATCGGTGTACCATGGTTCTTACTTGAACTGAAACATTTGGCTACTCCTGAAGTAATGGCTTTTGGTAAAGAGATGAAATCCATTAAATTTTCTCAAAAGATTGCTAGGGACTAGCAATATCTCAGTGTGGGGGATTGATGAGTGTCTAAATACTCATCATTTTGGTACAATATAAACTGAAAATCATTGAAAACACTCAAAACACATCAAAATGATCAAAATATCACAAATCGGTGTTTTATGTGTTTTAAATGCAAAAATATCAAAATCAGATGAAAAATGTATCAAATTTGCAAAAATTGGGTTTAGTCCCCAAGTTTCAAAAGTTGTCAAAAGCAGTCCCTGAGCACATAATTTCAAAAGTAAAGTCACCAAAGGTCCTTTTAAAATCAAAACTTGTCAAATTTAGTCCTTTGGTGAAAAATGTCAAAAGTTTGAGAAAATTACAAGTTTAGTCCTTCAACTTTGAAATTTGGCGAGAATTGGCCCTGAAAAATTAGAAAATGGCAACATTGGTCCTTGTACTATTGATATTTGTCAAATTCAGCCCTTGGATCAACTTTGAGATGTTGGACTTAGGTCCCTACATTTTCAGAACTTACAACATTAGTCCTTGAAGTTTTAAACCCTTTCACTTGATTTTGGACCCCTGCCCAACCTTTGGCCCCCTGTCAAAATACATTGTGAACCCCCTTGGATTATTATATCTGGTCAAATTCAACACCCGCCAAAGTCCACCTCATTGCTTCCTATTGCAACCCCTTCCCCATCTCCTCCATCACTATCCAACCTGTTCCTCACCCCCACTAGCTTCCAAACATCATTTATTGCTTCCCTAACCCCTCACTCAACCCTCAATTGGCGAACAACCATTTTGGCCAAAACCTATTAAACGGTTGAGATCAATTTGAAGCTATCCAAGGGCTAGGATTGGTGGGATTTCATCGAAGCGAGAGAGAATGCATTTGGGTATAAAGAAAGGCAAAGAAGAAGAGATGGGCAGTTTTTTAGTTTTAAAAATTTTAGTTAATATCGATTTTAGTTTAAATGTTTTAGTTAAGTTGTGACATTGTTAGCTTTTGTTAAATTGTACTTTCTTAAAGTTGTTTTATCAATATCAGTTCAAGTTCCAATTTCAGTTATTTGATCATTTCCTATTGTTAAAGTTCACTGTTGAAATTTTTATCTTCAAAGTCTTGTATGCAAGCTTAATAATGCTTCTTTTCAAGTTTACATAAGCTTATATAAGCTGGTTATAGCTTTTTATAAGCTTATAGACAAGTTTCAATTCCTTTTGTATTCGGGTCAACAAAAGTCAACTGGGGACCAAAATTGAACATGGAGTTGGAAATGGGTTGATGCAGCAATTCAAATGGGTTGATTTAGTTCCTGTGGGTTGATACTTAGGGTAGTAGTTCATTGGTTCTTGGATTCAAGCCATAGTGGCTAATGGACATATTGTAAGTTGTTATTTAGTTAAAAAGTATAATCTGTCTCCACTGTCAAAGCTAGTTAAAATCTGTTCAAATAGGTTTATTTTAGTTACATTAATGTAGTTTGATCATTAATCTAAGTTGGATCAATGTTTTGATCAATTTTTATTGCATAATAGATAGTTAAAGGAGTGTTTGGTTCATAGCATAATCTGTCTAATAGGCTTATTTAGTGTTGGAATCCTGTTGGTACATGATTGTTAACCCCATATAAACTCATTTGAGTCTTAGTTTATGTCTGCAAAACCACAAAAGTCAACATTTCAGTTAATCTGTCTCAACTGATAATCTGTGTGGATTTGGATTTGCAAAACTCTTGTTCTGTGTTTAGAACTGTTAAACATAGGTTACTTTAGTTCTATTTCAATCATTAACATCACTTTCAGTCCTTAAATCAAGTTCAAACTTCATAAAAGTCAACCATACTCAACTGCTTTAAAAGTCAATAGTTGAAAAATCTTGTTTTTGGCCGAAAGGAGTTTTTTCTTGGATTCATTTTAAGCATAAATCAGTGGAACTTGTTGATTTGAAAACTTCAGCTGGTCTACTTTCTTTTGTCATTTTACAGATTTTTAATTTTCTTTAAGCTCTTTATAAGCTTGTCAAACGGACCTAAGTCCTGCTCCTTGTCAGTTAATCTGAGCTTTTTCTCAGTTTTGTGCAGCTTGTGCACAGAGCTCAAAAGCTTTCCATGGTGATTTTTGGTACACTTGGTCTCCCCAGGTCTATCAAGTCCCAATTGGTGATTTTCATTTTGAGTTTAATTTGAAGCTTGTGTTTGTATCAAAAGTGGGTACCTAAATCTGTCTTTAGCTTATAAGTTCTTAAAATCAAATCTGATCTAGCTTGTGATTCAGAGGGTTTAGCCTGTTGATTCTCATTGCATTTTAGTTAAATTAGCTTATTGCAGCTTGTGTTTCAGTTTGGTAGCTTTTGGTGAGCTTTTGGCTTATTAAGTGCTTATTTCAATAAGCATCTCCACATCAGTTGCATATTCTTCCACATAAGCACCTATTTTTCCATTTTTCTTATATTCCTAATATCAATTTAGACTTTTCCTGAAATTTTCAGAATTTTCCAAGCTTGTTTGCTATTTTTCCTAATTTAAATTAGTTTTTAAGTATTTTTAAATAGTTTTTAATACAAAAAATTAAGGAAAGGTTCAAAAAAATAATTTTTCATTTTTCTTAGGTTTAGATAAATATAAATAGCCAAAAATATATTTTTCCATATTTTTCTTAGTTAAATTTGTATTTTCTAGCATTTTAATTAGTCTTAAATAATAATTAATTAATAATAAATATATAAAAAGTCTAAAAAAAGTATATTTTCTGTTTTAAAATTAGTTTTATCATATTTTAGATTTTTCTAAATCTTAATTTTATTTTTCTAGTCTTATTTCATATTTTCTTTTATTTTAGAGTATTATAAATAGATTAAAATAGTTTTTTTTTATTATTATTTATTTAATAAATATATAATTAGTTTTAAAAATAATTTTCTTTTTCTATAAATTTTCTTTTATCATTAGGATTGTAAAAATGTATTTTTCATATTTTTAGGATCTATATTGTATAAGTTTCACGTTTTATTTTGTACGTTTACGTAATTTAAACGTAAGTTTTTAGTTTTAAGTTTTAAACGTTCATCACTTTAAATATAGTGATAGCGTTTATTTAATAGATTTTATCTTTTTATTTTCCTTTAATTTGCATTTTAGCCGTTTTAATTTGTTGGCTTTTCCTTAGTTATAATCATATCCAAATCCCTTTATCGTTCAATCTCGCGATCACTATTGTTTGATAATCCATTGCATAGCTCATTTGGGACATAACGACGGGAGACCCTATACTCCTCAGTTTTCATTGATTTCGTGCTTAAGCGGAGTTTAAAGTTTGTTCGGTCCGCCATTCAAGTGGCGGGCTTGTGTTAGCTTATTTGTTTGTTTGCATCAAATATCTACTTGAAATTGATAACAAAAGTACTTGGAAGCTTAAAATTACACTAGAAGATGAAAACTACATAAAACGACATAAACTAAACTAAGACTACACTACTTGCTCTACTCTTCCTTCATCCATCTTTATAGACTTTCAAAGCATCCCTCTCCTTTCGATCATTTCCCACCATTGGATAAGCTTGATAGCATCTTAATCGTCCATGTGTAATTTTGGCGGGAAAAGTCCTAGAATGAGGTTATAGCATTTAATGGGATTTGGGAGGTTGTGGAGGTGGAAAGTGGTTAACCAGTGGGGGGATAAGGTAGGTGAGGTGGAAGGTGGGAGAGGTGGAAAAACCACGGTATTGGTGTATACAGGGTGGGAGAGCGGTGAACATGAAGGCGGTTTCTCATTTTAAATTTTGGGCTTGGTGTTGGACTTGGGTTTGGGCCTGGTAATGGATTTGGGTAATATATAAGGTCCGGTTTGGTTTGAGTTAACAACAAGGACCAAAATTGTAATTTTTGCCAAACTTCAGGTGAAATTAACAATCTTCCAAAGTTCACACAAGGATCAAACCTGCCATATAAGAATAGTACAAGGACCATTTGCGTAAAATTCCATTTTTATAATTCCAAGGACCTTTTATGCCATTTTTGAATTTTGAGGGACTAAAAGTGTAATTTCCTCCAAAGTTTATCATAAGGACCATTCTTGTCATTTATTAATAGTACAAGGTTAAAATTTGATAATTTTCACTTTTTAAATTAACCAAGGACTATTTTTGACATTTTTCAAAGTTAAGGGACCAAAGTTGTCATTTTGTGATTTTTGAACTTTAAAGGATTTGTTTTGACAACTTTTGAATCTCATGGACCTTAAATGACATTTTACAAGTTTTTGAATTACCGGGGACTAATTTTGACAACTTTTGAAACTTGGGGGACTAAAACTGCCAATTATGCAAACTTGATACGTTTTCATCGATTTTGATGTTTTTGAATTTAAAACACATAAAACACTTGTTTGTGATATTTTCATCATTTTGATGTGTTTAAAGTGTTTTAGGATGTTTTTGGCATTCAACAGGTATAAAAATGATGAGTATTTAGACACTTCATCCCCCACATAAGATATTAGTCCCTAGCAATGATTTGAGAAAATTTAATGGATTTTATCTCTTTACCAAAAGCCATCATTCGGAGTAGCCATTGTTTCAGTTCAAGTAAGAACCTTGGTAGCGATAACCAAATGATGATTTATTGGCAAATCATAAACCATATAACGGTTTGATGTGTCTTTACCGAAGCCGTTTGCTACGGACTAGCCAACTCTTAGATAAATTATCAATATTATCTTTGGTGAGCCGATTACCAATTATGGTTTTCCAACTGCCTTTACCACAAGCCATAAACTTGCGGGCTAGCCAACTCTTCACTTTTAAGGATATGGTGAGCTGAATACCATACAATTTTGGGCAAATTGCAAGCCGTCATCGGATTTGAGATATCTTTACCAAGAGCCGTTTGCTCCTGGATTAGCCAATCCTTATGTGGGTTAGACATGGTGGACTGATTACCATTTGTTGTGTTTAGTACATAGTACTTCCACTACAAAAAATTTTAAAATTTGGCCATTTTGGGGAAAAAGGGACTAAAAGGGTACATTTATGATCAAATTCTCCAGAATTTCCCCCCACTTAAAATGAATATTGTACTCAATATTCAAAGTACCGCGAATATGCATGAACTTAGAGCGTAAAAGATAACATTACTAACTAAGTGTAGAAACACAACAATTATTCTCTTTTTTAATATTTCAAAAATTATTATTATTATTATTTTTTTTTTTTTTTTTTTTTTAAACATGTGGGGCATCTCCCCCACACTAGGGTTAGTACACGGGTGAAAACCCATGTTTAACTACTTGTTTTTTTGATTAAATTAGCTAGCGGCTCGACCCGAATAATTTGTTCATGGGGAAGTAAGTGGAAGAGACAATCTCCATCGGACTTTCATTCAAGATGTTTGTATAAACATTGAAGTACGTGAAAGTTCCACACCGATGAGATATACATAGAACCGGCTCACAAATGGTATATGGAAATGCGGGGTCAAAGATAATGTCTTCATTCCCGAAGGAGTGAAGAACAGGAGAAGTGAAAGAATATATGAAGAAAAGAAAGAAAATCATGATACAAATCATGACTAACTCTTCATCCTCAATAGGAGAATTCATAGTTTCATAAATCTCCTCAGTTAACTCGCGATCAAGACATATTATGGTGTTAGATCAAAGTGGAAATTATCATACTCGGCGGAGATATGATATGAGTGAGTTCACAGAGAACTCCTCAGGAGAATGATTCATATTCAGGATTGATTGGTGAGTTCACCGGGAACTCCTCAAAAGTGAATGATTCATAATCGGGGAGAGAATTATGAGAATGAGAAGTGGTGATACCACTAATCTTCTCTCCCATATGATCAAAATGGAACGTTTGCAATTCGGTAATAGAATCATTGAACAAAAGTTCACTATCCTCAAAGGGGGATAGGATGAAGTAGCTTTTCATTAAAAGCCTCGATTTTAGAAATGAGAAGATTAACATTCAATAATGTAAGACGAAGAGCTTTGTCTTGGATTATTTCTTCATCATTCTCTTCTCCTAAGTGACAAGCTCGGAAGGTAATTCCCCACATAACTTATGTCTCCACAAGATAAAGAATAGTCCTCATCAGAGAACATCTCAATATGATCATTTTGGAAGACAAGAGGAGTAGGGATATCACACAAATGCTCGAGAATTCCCTGTGACACTCTTGGGATTGGGACAAGGTCCTCAACACTAGACTTTATGAATTCGTCCGATTCCTTTTCAGGAGCAGTGTCAAGATGCTCGTCCCCGTGTTAGGAGAGTGAGTGTGACCTCGGGTGTGATAACAACAGACTGAGGGAGTTGAGAAGGACTAGCAGTTATGGATTCTACAAATTCCATTATTTCTACGCTAGTGATTAGGTCATATTCTTTTCTCCCTGCATTTCCACGGATGGAATCTCAACTGATGAACTTGATGAATAAAATTGTAGAATATCAAGGGTATCTTCATCATTATCGTCATCGGGAATGAATGGAATTGAGAGCTAGATTTGAATGCCTTTTGTAGTTTAATTGATTCCCTAACAGTGTTTTCAATGGCAATCTGGGAATCTAATTTAGACCCGTTCTCGGCTAACAATTCTTCCATGGATTTCTCATGTAACATAGCGACTCCTCCTTAGTTCTTTTAATAACTCAAGACTCTTCAGAGAGAAGGTCATTAAATTCATGAGGAGTTGCTTGAATCATTTGGTATTGTGGAAGTTGGTCTTGATCTGAAGAGGTAATTGTTACAAGGAAATGGATTCCTGTTTGACAATCCGAGCTAGAGTGAGGACCTCACAATTCTCTATGATAAAGCCCGATGTGGCATGAGTCATATGTGTTGTAGTCATAATGTTATCAGGGAACTGCTCATAGACAAGCGTGTTTCGATTGACAATCAGGCTGAGTGTGAACCATCACAGTACTACAACAGTATAACTTCTGAGTCTCACGATGTGATAGGCGATGGAATAAATCGGTTGTGTTATGGTAGGAATAGGGATCCTGGTTATAGACCCAGACCGTTTCACGATTCCACCATGCTACAACTGGGGCAATGCCACCATTATAAGGACACCAACCATTGACAACCAAGAGGGTGAGGATAAGACATAGAAAGAATCAAATGGTTCTAGAGGGTAAGAAATGAAGAATCAAAAGGGTAAGAGGGTAAAGAGGAATATTTTTGGATTTTTGAAAAACATGCCATAAAACAAAGAATGAAAATATTTTGGTGTTGTTAACACTTTAGGAAAAGTGTTAATGAACTTTTTGATTTATATAACTTTACAAAAAACTGTTTACAAAAGGTGGTATATGTGCAAGAATGGATGAAATGCTAAAACAGCAGCTCCTGACCTCGGCCGGTAAAATTTGATCGGTGCAAAACCGTCAAGTTATCTCACATGAAGCTAGCACTTGTGAATGACCAACGTAGAAACTCAAAACAGTTCACACACCAATGCAATTTAAGATCAGAGGAATATAGGGGATTCCTGGGTCGTTAAGTCCCACGGAGGATGAATTGGTGTTAAAACAACTTCAGATGATAGAATGATCACTAAGGATAGTGATCAGTAAGGTTTTGAATGGATAATTACCTAAAGGAAAGATTTACAAATTACAGCGACTTAAATGCAAATTAAAAGAAATTAAAAAGATAAAATATATTAAATAAACGCTATCACTATTTTTACAGATCGATGAACGTTTATTTTATAAAACAAAATAACTTAAATAAACTATATTAACTAAAACGTAATCCTAAATTACCTAAAACTGGTTTAAAATGAACGAGGCGTTACGTTTAAAAATTATTTGGGCGCAAGAAAAACGTAAAATTTATGAAATAAAAGGCCTCTGAATGTAAAACTAATTTTATTGCTATATGACAAAGAAAATTTTAGAAAAAAAGATTATATTTTTTTAGACTTTTATATTTTTTATTATGATTTAAATAAGATTTTACACTAATTAAATGATTAAAAATACTAAAACTTATGAGAAAAATCTGAAATTTTCACAGAAAATACTTTAAATAACAAGGAATCTAAGAAAAATAGAAAACTTGGTGGCTGCTTTGCGAAATAAGCTCCAAATAAGCTAAAGAGAGCTTATAGCAAAAACTGCCCAACTCCCTTATGTATTAAATGTTGCAAACATTGACAAAGAAAGACCCAAGTATTGGTACAGGTACACATGCTATCACTCTCAAAGGGGTGGAGTCTCAGTTCGACCTGCCTCCTTTTTGCAAAACATTTTATTTTTGAAATTTTCTTTTTGCAAACTATTAAATACAAGAAAATAAGCAACTTTTATAACTTGAGCTTTATCTGAAAATGACTAATAAGCTGAGAACAAGCTTATGTTTTCCATGATGGCTAGAATTTGGAAATAAGCACAAGTCTAAACTAAAAATGGCTATAAACTATGAAATAAGCTAAAGATAAACTAAAATAAGCTAAGTGACTTAAAATAAGCTAATTATATCAACTGAATAAGCACAAGCAGATTAAGCACTAAATAAGCAAAAGCTAAGATTGACTATGCACATACACTTTGGTTTCACAAGGCACCTTCTAGCTATTTATTAAGCACTTGAATAAGCTACAAAATGGAAATGAACTATGGAGCTAACAAGTAGACAGATAAGCTATCAAAAAGCTAGATTACAAGATTGGTGTGCTATATTGGGCTGTGAGAAGCTTTAAAAATTGATGAACCTGTCAATGATACACAGTAAAAATGGACAGATCTAATAAGCACAAGCAGCTTATTGAATAAGTGCAAATTGAAAACAAGCTTTGGAATATTGAGACAGCTAGGTAAGCTACTTAAAAGCTAAATTACAAAAGCTTAGGAGTAATAGAGAACTTATAACAAGCTTGTGAAAAACCTTGTGGATCCATTACAGGCTTTCTCAGATCAAGGGTCTAAACAAAGCTAGGAAATAAGCTATTAATAAGCTACTTTATTGAAAACTAATATTTTTGTATTTTTGTTGAGCAGTTAAATATTGAAATCCCAAAAGGGCATAAGCTTAAACTTAGTAATAAGTCCTACACAAAATTATTCATTTTAATCAAAAACGACTATATTGAAAAGTTGACTTTTTAAATTACACTAAAGGTTTGACTAATATGAACTTAGGATTGATTTTATAGACTGAATATGTTGAAATAAGCTACAATGAGATGAGATTAAGCTAAATAAACAACTTTCAAACAAGCTTGTATGATTATGCAGTCTAGAAATCAATAGATAAAGGATAAGCTATGATCAAAAGCTTATTTTGACTTTTATGGTATAAGGACTAAGTTTACTTCTTTGAAATGAGTTATTAGACTCTAAGGTAACATGAAGCAAATACAAACAACAACTCAAACATCCTCTAGCACAGTTAACTAAGAAAATCCAAACATCCTTCACCAATTTATGAATCTTTTCAAAGTTTAACAAAGATTTAGATTATGAACTAGATTGCAAACCTTAAATAATCATATATTAGGACTGAATAAATATAAAATAACAGTTATAGCAACATAAAACTTTGGATTGAGACTTATGCTAATATGACTTATGAAAAGGAGATTTTTATTATCTATCAATTAAAAAGAACAAGCTTCTGGTTTAAAGGTTTAAATACACTTAAATATAACTCATGATCATAAAGGAAAAGAGATTCAAACTAATGAATAACTACAACAGTAAAATGCCAAAATGATCAAAATGGCTTACAAGATGGATTTGAGTACAAACTGAGAATTGAGGACTGAGAACAGATCCTATAGCTTACCAATAAGCACTACACCCAAAAGCATTTCAAACATGACCCTGCTTCATTCTTGATCTTCATTTCCTTTGCCTTTTTATTTTTAACTAATTTTTAGGTAATTTTTGGTATTTTTAAGTTTTGAATTTAAACTGAGTTTAATGATTCTAAAAACTTTAGAAAAGCTTTTTAAGACCTTAATGAGAGCTTAAGAGTCCAAAACAACAACTAAAAACAACATTCGAATCATCATGAAATTTTGCATAAACTTGAATTTTTGCATAAACTTGAAATGGAACTTAAAACTGAAATTGCTTATTGACGAAGGATTAATATACACTGAAATTGATAACAAAAGTACTTGGAAGCTTAAAATTACACTAGAAGATGAAAACTACATAAAACGACATAAACTAAACTAAGACTACACTACTTGCTCTACTCTTACGCTTCAATCCATCTTTATAGACTTTCAAAGCATCCTCTCCACTTCGATTTCCACCATTGGATAAGCTTGATAGCATCTTAATCGTCCATGTGTAATTTTGGCGGGAAAAGTCCTAGATAGCAGGTTATAGCATTTAATGGGATTTGGGAGGTTGTGGAGGTGGAAAGTGGTTGTTAACCAGTGGGGGATAAGGTAGGTGAGGTGGAAAGGTGGAGAGTGGAAAAACCAGGTATTGGTGTATACAAGGGTGGGGAAGACGGTGAAGCAGTGGCGGTTTCTCTGTTTAAATTTTGGGCTTGGGTGTTGGACTGGGTTTGGGCCTGGGTAATGGATTTGGGTAATATATAAGGTCCGGTTTGGTTTGAGTTAACAACAAGGACCAAAATTGTAATTTTGCCAAACTTCAAGGACTGAAATTAACAATCTTCCAAAGTTCACACAAGGATCAAACCTGCCATATAAGAATAGTACAAGGACCATTTGCATAAAATTCCATTTGTTATAATTCCAAGGACCTTTTATGTCATTTTTGGATTTTGAGGGACTAAAAGTGTAATTTCCCAAAAGTTTATCATAAGGACCATTCTTGTCATTTATAAATAGTACAAGGTTAAAATTTGATAATTTTCACTTTTTAAATTAACCAAGGACTATATTCGACAATTTTCAAAGTTAAAGGACTAAAGTTGTCATTTTGTGATTTTTGAACTTTAAAGGATTTGTTTTGACAACTTTTGAATCTCATGGAACTTAAATGACATTTTACAGTTTTTGAATTACCAGGGACTAATTTTGACAACTTTTGTAACTTGGGGACTAAAACTGCCAATTATGCAAACTTGATACGTTTTTCATCTGATTTTGATGTTTTTGAATTTAAAACATATAAAACACTTGTTTGTGATATTTTTATCATTTTGATGTGTTTCTGAGTGTTTTCAGATGTTTTGGCATTCTAAACAGTATAAAAATGATGAGTATTTAGACACTCAATCATCCACACACTAAGATATTGCTAGTCCCTAGCAATGATTTGAGAAAATTTAATGGATTTTATCTCTTTACCAAAAGCCATCACTTCTGGAGTAGCCAATTGTTTCAGTTCAAGTAAGAACCTTGGTACAACGATAACCAAATGATTTATTGGCAAATCATAAACCATATAACGGATTTGATGTGTCTTTACCAGAAGCCGTTTGCTTCTGGACTAGCCAACTCTTAGATAAATTATCAATATTATCTTTGGTGAGCCGATTACCAATTATGGTTTTCCAACTGCCTTTACCACAAGCCATAAACTTGCGGGCTAGCCAACTCTTCACTTTTAAGGATATGGTGGGCTGAATACCATACAATTTTGGGCAAATTGCAAGCCGTCAACGGGTTTGAGATATCTTTACCAAGAGCCGTTTGCTCCTGGATTAGCCAATCCTTATGTGGGTTAGACATGGTGGGCTGATTACCATTTGTTGTGTTTAGTACATAGTACTTCCACTAAAAATTTTAAAATTTGGCCATTTTGGGGGAAAAAGGGACTAAAGGGCATTTATGATCAAATTAGAATTTCCCCCCAGAAATGAATATTGTCCTCAATATTCAAAGTACCGGCTATTATGCCGAAACTTAGAACGTAAAAAGATAACATTACTAGCCAAGTGTAGAAACACAACAATTATTCTCTTTTTTAATATTTACAATTTTCATTCATCATTTTTTTTTTTTTTTAACATGTGGGGCATCTCCCCCACTAGAGGGTGGTACGGGTGAAAACCCATGTTTAACTTCTTGTTTTGATTACCGAGTCGCTAGCTTGACTCGACCCCGAATTAATTTGTTCATGGGGAAGTAAGTGGAAGAGACAATCTCCATCGGACTTTCATTCAAGATGTTTGTATAAACATTGAAATACGTGAAAGTTCCACACCGATGAGATATACATAGAACCGGCTCACAAATGGTATATGGAAATGCCGGGGTCAAAGATAATGTCTTCATTCCCGAAGGAGTGAAGAACAGGAGAAGTGAAAGAATATATGAAGAAAAGAAAGAAAATCATGATACAAATCATGACTAACTCTTCATCCTCAATAGGAGAATTCATAGTTTCATGAAGCTCCTCAGTTAAGCTTCGCTTCAAGACATATGGGAATGTCTAGATCAAAGTAGAAGTTATCATACTCCGGTGGAGATATGATATGAGTGAGTTCACTGGAGAACTCCTCAAAGGAGAATGATTCATATTCAGGGATTGATTTGTGAGTTCCTGGGGAACTCCTCAAAAGTGAATGATTCATAATCGGGGAAAGAATTATGAGAATGAGAAGTGGTAATACCACTAATCTTCTCTTATGATCAAATGGAACGTTTGCAATTCGGAATAGAATCATTGAACAAAAGTTCACTATCCTCAAGGGGATAGGATATGAGTAGGCTTTCATTAAAGCCTCGATTTTAGAAATGAGAAGATTAACATTCAATAATGTAAGACGAAGAGCTTCGTCTTGGATTATTTCTTCATCATTCTCTTCTCCTAAGCTGACAAGCTCAGAAGGTAATTCCCCTACATAACTTATGTCTCCACAAGATAAAGAATAGTCCTCATCGAATCGAGAACATCTCAATATGATCATTTTGGAAGACAAGAGGAGTAGGGATATCACACAAATGCTCGAGAATTCCCTGTGACTCTCTTGGGATTGGGACAAGGTCCTCAACACTAGACTTTATGAATTTGTCCGATTCCTTTTTAGGAACAGTGTCAAGATGCTCGTCCCCGTGTTCGAGAGAGTGAGTGAACCTCGGGTGTGATAACAACAGACTGAGGGAGTTGAGAAGGACTAGCAGTTATGGATTCTACAAGTTCCATTATTTCTACAGCTAGTGATTCAGTCATATTCTTTTCTCTGCATTTCCACGGATGGAATCTCAACTGATGAACTTGATGAATAAAATTGTAGAATATCAAGGGTATTTTCATCATTATCGTCATCAGGAATGAAATGGAATTGAGAGCTAGATTTGAATGCCTTTTGTAGTTTAATTGATTCCCTAACAGTGTTTTCAATGGCAATCTGGGAATCTAATTTAGCGGCCCGTTCCTCACTAACAATTCTTCCATGGATTTCTCGTGTGACATAGCTGACTCCTCCTTAAGTTCTTTTAATAACTCCAAGACTCTTCATGAAGGTCTGTCGTAGTTTCATGAGGAGTTGCTTGAATCATTTGGTATTGTGGAAGTTGGTCTTGATACGAAGAGTCGTAATTGTTACAAGAAATGGATTCCTGTTTGACAATCCGAGCTAGAGTGAGGACCTCCACAATTTCACATGATAAAGCTGATGTGGCTGAGTCATATGTGTTGTAGTCATAATTGTTATCAGGAACCTGCTCATAGACAAGCGTGCTTCCCGATTGACAATCAGAACTGGAGTGTGAACCATCACAGTACTCACAACAATATAACTGCTGAGTCTCACAGGTGTGATAGCGATGGAATAAATCAGTTGTGTTATGGTAGGAATAGGGATCCGGTTATAGACGAGACCCGTTTCTTGATTCCACCATGCTACAACTGGGGCAATTGCCACCATTATAAGGACCACCACACCATTGACAACCAAGAGGGTGAGGATAAGACATAGAAAGAATCAAATGGTTCTAGAGGGTAAAAAATGAAGAATCAAAAGGGTAAGAGGGTAAAGAGGATATTTTTGGATTTTGAAAAACATGCCATAAAACAAAGAATGAAAATATTTTTGGTGTTGTTAACACTTTAGGAAAAGTGTTAATGAACTTTTGGATTTATATAACTTTACAAAAACTTTTACAAAAGGTGGTATATGTGCAAGAATGGATCGGAAATGCTTAAAACAACTACGGCCTCCCGACGTAAAATTTGATCGGTGCAAAACCGTCAAGTTATCTCACGCAAGCTAGCCATTTGTGAATGACCAACCGTAGCTCAAACAGTTCACACAATGCAATTTAAGATCGAGGAATATAGGGATTCCGGGGTTAAGTCCCACGGAGGATGAATTGGTGTTAAAACAACTTCAGATGATAGAATGATCACTAAGGATAGTGATCATTAAGGTTTTGAATGGATAATTACCTAAAGGAAAGATTTACAAATTACAGCGACTTAAATGCAAATTAAAAGAAATTAAAAAGATAAAATATATTAAATAAACGCTATCACTATTTTTACAGATCGATGAACGTTTATTTTATAAAAAAAAATAACTTAAATAAACTATATTAACTAAAACGTAATCCTAAATTACCTAAAAACGTGGTTTAAAATGAAAACGAGCGTTACGTTTAAAAATTATTTGGGCGCAAGAAAAAAGCGTTAAAATTTATGAAATAAAAGGCCTACGAATGTAAAACTAATTTTATTACGTACTATATGACCAAAGAAAATTTTAGAAAAAAGATTTATATTTTTTAGACTTTTATATTTTTTATTATGATTTAAATAAGATTTTACACTAATTAAATGATTAAAAATACTAAAACTTATGAGAAAAATCTGAAATTTTCACAGAAAATACTTTAAATAACAAGGAATCTAAGAAAAATAGAAAACTTGGTGGCTGCTTTGCGAAATAAGCTCCAAATAAGCTAAAGAAGCTTATAGCAAAAGCACTTAACTCCCTATGTATTAAATGTTGCAAACATTGACAAGAAAGACAATATTGGTGCAGTACACATCTTGCTCCATCAAAGGGGTGGAGGTCTGGTTCGAGCTGCCTCCCTTTTATAAAACATTTTATTTTTGGAATTTTCTTTTTGCAAACTATTAAATACAAGAAAATAAGCAACTTTTATAACTGAGCTTTATCCGAAAATGACTAATAAAGCTGAGAACAAGCTTATGTTTTCAACATGGCTAAATTTGGAAATAAGCACAAGTCTAAACTAAAAATGGCTATAAACTATGAAATAAGCTAAAGATAAACTAAAATAAGCTAAGTGACTTAAAATAAGCTAATTATATCAACTGAATAAGCACAAAGCACTGATTAAGCATTAAATAAGCAAAAGCTAAGCTGACTATGCCAGTACACTATTGGTTTCACAAGGCACCTTCTAGCTATTTATTAAGCACTTGAATAAGCTACAAAATGGAAATGAACTATGGAGCTAACAAGTAGACCAGATAAGCTATCCAAAAAGCTAGATTACAAAGATTGGTGTGTTATATTGGGCTTGTGAAAAGCTTTAAAAAATTGATGAACACTGTCCAAGTGATACACTTAGTAAAATGGACAGATCTAATAAGCACAAGCAGGCTTATTGAATAAGCTGCAAATTGAAAAACAAGCTTTGGAATATTGAGACAGCTAGGTAAGCTACTTAAAAGCTAAATTACAAAAGCTTAGGAGTAATAGAGAACTTATAACAAGCTTGTGAAAAACCTTGTGGATCATTACACAGGGCACTTTCTCGATCAAGGGTCTAAACAAAGCTAGGAAATAAGCTATTAATAAGCTACTTTATTGAAAACTAATATTTTTGTATTTTTGTTGAGCGGTTAAACAAAGCTTAAACTTAGTAATAAGTCCTACACAAAAAATTATTCATTTTAATCAAAAAGCACTATATTGAAAAGTTGACTTTTTAAATTACACTAAAGGTTTGACTAATATGAACTTAGGATTGATTTTATAGACAGAATATGTTGAAATAAGCTACAATGAGATGAGATTAAGCTAAATAAACAACTTTCAAACAAGCTTGTATGATTATGCAGTCTAGAAATCAATAGATAAAGGATAAGCTATGATCAAAAGCTTATTTTGACTTTTATGGTATAAGGACTAAGTTTACTTGCTGAAATGAGTTATTAGACTCTAAGGTAACATGAAGCAAATACAAACAACAACTCAAACATCCTCTAGCACAGTTAACTAAGAAAATCCAAACATCCCTTCACAGCTGTTATGAATCTTTTTCAAAGTTTAACAAAGATTTAGATTATGAACTAGATTGCAAACCTTAAATAATCATATATTAGGACTGAATAAATATAAAATAACAGTTATAGCAACATAAAACTTTGGATTGAGACTTATGCTAATATGACTTATGAAAAGGAGATTTTTATTATCTATCAATTAAAAAGAACAAGCTTCTGGTTTAAAGGTTTAAATACACTTAAATATAACTCATGATCATAAAGGAAAAGAGATTCAAACTAATGAATAACTACAATGATAAAATGCCAAAATGATCAAAATGGCTTACAAGATGGATTTGAGCACAAACTGAGAATTGAGGACTGAGAGATCATAGCTTACCAATAAGCACTACACCCAAAAGCATTTCAAACATGACCCTGCTTCATTCTTGATCTTCATTTCCTTTGCCTTTTTATTTTTAACTAATTTTTAGGTAATTTTTGGTATTTTTAAGTTTTGAATTTAAACTGAGTTTAATGATTCTAAAAACTTTAGAAAAGCTTTTTAAGACCTTAATGAGAGCTTAAGAGTCCAAAACAACAACTAAAAAAACATTGAATCATCATGAAATTTTGCATAAACTTGAATTTTTGCATAAACTTGAAATGGAACTTAAAACTGAAATTGCTTATTGACGAAGGATTAATATACACTGAAATTGATAACAAAAGTACTTGGAAGCTTAAATTACACTAGAATGAAAACTACATAAAGCGACATAAAAACTAAACTAAGACTACACTACTTGCTCTACTCTTACACAATCCATCTTTATAGACTTTCAACATCCTCTCCCACTGATCATTTCCCACCATTGGATAAGCTTGATAGCATCTTAATCGTCCATGTGTATTTTGGCGGAAAAGTCCTAGATAGCAGGTTATAGCATTTAATGGGATTTGGGAGGTTGGTGGAAAGTGGTTGTTAACCAGCTGGGGGATAAGGTAGGTGAGGTGGAAAGGTGGGAGAGGAGGTGGAAAAACCACGGTATTGGTGTATACAAGGGTGGGAGGAGGTGAAGCAGTGGCGGTTTCTCTGTTTAAATTTTGGGCTTGGGTGTTGGACTGGGTTTGGGCCTGGGTAATGGATTTGGGTAATATATAAGGTCCGGATTGGTTTGAGTTAACAGGACCAAATTGTAAATCTGCCAAAGTTGAAGGACTGAAATTAACAATCTTCCAAAGTTCACACAAGGATCAAACCTGCCATATAAGAATAGTACAAGGACCATTTGCATAAAATTCCATTTTTTATAATTCCAAGGACCTTTTATGTCATATTTGGATTTTGAGGGACTAAAAGTGTAATTTCCCAAAGTTTATCATAAGGACCATTCTTGTCATTTATAAATAGTACAAGGTTAAAATTTGATAAATTTCACTTTTTAAATTAACCAAGGACTATTTTTGACAATTTTCAAACTTGAGGGACCAAAGTTGTCATTTGTGATTTTGAACTTTAAAGGATTTGTTTTGACAACTTTTGAATCTCATGGACCTTAAATGACATTTTACAAGTTTTTGAATTACCAGGGACTAATTTTGACAACTTTTGTAACTTGGGGACTAAAACTGCCAATTATGCAAACTTGATACGTTTTTCACCTGATTTTGATGTTTTGCATTTAAAACATATAAAACACTTGTTTGTGATATTTTTATCATTTTGATGCATTTCTGAGTGTTTTCAGATGTTTTTGGCATTCTAACAGTATAAAAATGATGAGTATTTAGACACTCATCATCCACTTTGACCTAGAACGTATAAAAACTCAAACGGAAATTAACTTAACTCATGCATGTCCTTACGAAATTTATTTACACATGTTGACCCATAATTACTCAGAATACATATTACCCTTAACATCTTTAATCATATGACTTAACCTTATATTATCAGATTTTACACTTTCATTAAAGGTTTTAGAATTTACAAAACATACCCTTTTTAAGTTAAATCAATTCGAATAGCCCTCTAAATATCCAAAATTACACGTTTAACCCCCCATACTTATTTTTATACGTTTAGTACCATTATTTTACTGTTTAAAAATAACCTTAAGTTTCATAATTTACAAAACCAACCCAAAACTTTTATTTAGAACCGAATAATGCATTATTCAAGTACAAGCCCTAAGCCTAGGTTAAACCAATCATTAGCTCATCATTACTACTTCATTTGTTACCCTTATGATAATGAAAACCCTGGTCCTTAAAACCCTAATCGTTCCTTTTAATTCTTTCTTATTTATATATGATCGAACTATAAAACCCCAAACAAATCACCTGAGCTTCGAATTCATAAATATGTATTTTATTCAGGTCTTATAACATGTAATAGCTTCTGGAAAAATCAAATCATGGTCTTTAAAATTATCATAAGCTCATTCGTTATATTTATACGCTTTCTAGGGTTTTTAAATCAAATTATTCCATACGACTTATAAAACATGCATGGCCAATTTTTATGTGTTATATGTGACTTGTAGGACTGAAAATAACATTAGGAACTTACCCTTGATGAGCTTTGGTCATTAGAACAAGAAAACAAAGTACCACTCGCCGAAACCTAATCGATCCAAAACTCACCAAGATCAAAACAACAACTTAGAACTTCGAACCTATTTTTCTCCTTCTTTACCTTCAAAATTGTCCAAGAAAAATGGCTTTAAGCCCTGGAAACTGGAAATCGAATTATGGAGGTTTTGGAGTCAGGTTTATTTAAATCGGCAATTAGGGATTTATATGGAACCGAATAATGTATTTATATAGGCTTTACTATTTTTTCTTGTGGGCTTTATAATGTATTGGACTTAAAATAAATGGACTCTTAATAATATAAATTTATATTGGGCTTTATTAATTAAAATTCTTTTATAAAACTAATTAAATATATTCGGCTAATTATAAAAATACAAAACAAATTTTATAAAATCATAAACTATAAAAATTACCTTTACAAAGTGTTTAATATTTATTTAGATCATGTGGGATATTTCTTAAAATTTTTCTGAATTTACATAGCTTATTTGGTATTCTTTTGAATTAATTATTCATACTTTTTGATTTTGAGGGTATTTTGGTCTTTTGTGAATTTAGAAATTGGGTATTACTGATTTTACTGTTGTGAATACTGTGGTGGTTCACTGATTCACGATTGTCAATCAGAAACCGCGGCTATGCATGCGGCAAGTTCGACAACAATTATGACTACAGACATATAACTCACAGCCCGCGCTCAGTTTTATGTTGTGAGTATTGAAGTTCTCTTGCTTCTGATTGTCAAACAAGGAATCCATTTCCTTGTAAAATTCACGAACTCTACATTTGCAAGACCAACCTCCGCAGTATCAAATGAATCGGCACCACACCAGCGTCTCTTCCACTGAAAATCTTCTCCTTGATCTTTTATGGATTTAGTGAAAGATTTGAAGGAATGTAAACGATAGAATAATCCAAATGAAAAATCCATGGAAGTTTGTTA
>OU343216.1:46283965-46332304 GCA_910596185.1 Chrysanthemum makinoi | reverse complement strand
ATCCCGTTTGGGACACTTACTAATAAAGTGGTTTGGGTCCCCACATTTAAAGCAAGTACGATCATCCTTTGGCTTCTCGTCCTCTTTGCTTTTCCGAAAGCCTTTCTTATCGTCATACGGTTGTTTGACGTATCTACCCTTTCTTCTAAAGAATATTTTAAAGTCCCTTACCGCCATAGCGTACTCCTCATCATCACTATTTGAAGAGGAGTTCTCTTCATCGCTTGAAGCCTTTTTGGCTTTAAGGGCAAGAGATTTGTGTTTCTCTTTCACTTTTGAGGCTTTGGAGTCTTTAGCAAGGACAAGCTCGTAGACTTTTAGGTTGCCTATGAGTTCATCGAGGGTGAGGGTTGTCAAATCTTTTGACTCTTCGATCGCCGTCACCTTGGATCTCCACTTCGATGGAAGTGCCCTTAGATATCTCCTAACATGGTTACGGCTAGAAAAAGATTCATCAATTGCTTGTAAAGATGTAATAATAGTATTAAAGTTAGCAAATGAATGATCTATAGTTTCCTCATCCGATATTGAAAATTGTTCATATTGTTGAACAAATAAATCAATTTTATTATTTTTTAACTTGTTGGTTGCCTTGATGAATTACAACTAAAGAATTCCAAATTTCTTTAGAGGTTTTAAGCATAGAAATTCTTTCGAATTCCTTTTTCGGTAAAGCATTATATAAAACCATTTTTGCTTCACTATTTTAGAAAGCTTTTTCTTCATTTCATCGTTTAGTTTATCATGAGGTATGTGAACTAAATTTCCTTTATCATCATTTGAGGTAGCCTCAAAATCACCTTCAACCATAATGTACCAAAGATCAATATCTTTAGACTTCACATATGTTTCAAATCTATTTTTCCAATATATAAAACCATTAGTTTCAAGTAGTGGTGGTCGTTGCATAGATTGCCCGTCCTTATAATTTTCAGAACCCATAGTGATCGAAAAGTTTTTAAAATACAATTTTATTTTAAAACTTTTATAAACTTAGCTCTTGATGCCAATTGTGGAAAACTAGAAGGGGGTTGAATAGTTTTGCCGATTTTAAGTTGATTTAAAAAACTTTAGATTCGATATTATGTGAAATCGTATCGATGTTGAGAACGTATAGATCTAATGATAATGCGAGCAAATAAATAAAGTTAAGGGATAGAAATGACACAACCGATTTATAGTGGTTTGGCTACAAGGACACCTTCCTTGCCTACTCACTCCCGAGTCACCTACTTTCGAGTTCAAGCACTATGTCAACAAACTCCTTCACTTGGCGGAGAAGCCTTCATAGCGTTGCTTACACTTTTTCCGGTACAAAGCTAGATACGAGTCAGCGTATCACGGTTGACCAAACCAACACAACTATTACACAACAAATATGTGAAATATCAAATACAAGATCTTAAGCTCTGAGAATCTTACGGGTGACAAATCAATCAAGGACCCCTTGCTTGGATGACTTGTAGAATGCTCGTGATCTAGCCTTAGAGAAGGACCTATATGAGGATCACAAATAGAAAGAAAGAAGAACAACTCTCTAGATCAAGTGATTTATATGTTAGAAGAGAATGAGAGTGTATGGGAGATTTAGTAAGAAGAGGGGAGAGTTAGAATGAAGAAATGGCTCTCTATTTATAGGCAAAATTCTTCACATTACGCGGATCCCAGGATCCCTTCCACTTGGGATCCGTCTAGTGTAATCCTAGGGATCCGTGGAACGCTCCTCTTTTCCCATGGGTTTTTTGGTTATGGGTTGGTCCATGGGTTTTCTTTAGATTCAATGTATCTAAGTATACATTGTATCTAGTCTACTTGGTTACGGGTTAAGATCCATTGGTTATGGTTTTTACCCATCCTAATAAACTATTACAACAAATGCTTAATTATTACATTTTTGTATTTAAATTGCTATATATAAATGCTTTACAAAAGTGACATGTATCCTTATAATTATACTTAAGGTAACATTATATTTGTTATCAACAAAACACAAAGAGATCGCAAAATATTAATAAACATTTTTCACGGTTTTATTTGTATTATGAGAAAGGGTAACTATATCTTGGGTGGACAAATGAAGAAACGGAGCTTAATTTGACTTCTATGGAGAGTTGGCATGGAAAAATGCAAGCGTAAGAGGTCTCTTTGCATCAGCGAGATGGTTTTCTTCATCGGCAAATGAAAGCGGAACTTAATTGACCTCAGTTGGCATTATAATGCGTAGAAGTCTCACTGCTTCTCTGAGGCGGTTTTTCTTCCAAGCCCTACGGCAACAACATAAGCTTCTCAACCACCTAACGTATCTTTGTGCAGGATACCATTTTTAAACAATTTTAAAATAATATTGTTTTGAAAAATGGAAAAATATTAGTTTTGAAAATAAATTGGACTTAATTTTGAAAATCACCGGACTTCATTTTATAAAAAAACCTAAGTCACTCAATCAACGACTACAGTCATCGATTGAGGGGGAGAGTGATTTAAAATAAAATATTTTCAAATGATATTTCTTCACAAAAAGTCCGTTTGTAAGAAATAAAGTGGTGATCTAAAGATTTAAACATTTTCTCCTATGTTTTCTAAACCTTATTAAGTCACTTGGGATCCAAAATCTCAAAGGGTTTGATATTTTTGATCGGGGGAGAAATTGTGATTTAATAATGAAATTTGATAAAAGATGATCGTTTTGATTCAATGTGCAAGTTCTCTCTAATATGTGCCAAACTATTTCGTATATCGATGCACATATTGAGGGGGGCGAATGGTTTCTAAATGGCAATCGTGTAAAGTGCTTCAAAAGAACTCTTTCCTCTATGTGATAAAATGTTTTCAAATATCCTATGCACATATTGAGGGGGAGAATTTACCAAGAAAATCAAATGGCTTTTTCTACGAAAATTGTGATCAAAGAAAATATTTCAAAGCCCTTGATAATTCTACCGAGTGGATTAGAGGTCAAAGGAACTTCCTTTTCTTGAGCAAGTTTTATAACACCCTAGTCGATTGAACCTAATCGTTGTAGTTTAGTATTAGGGTAAGCCACGGGTATTGATATCGTTCTCTAGGGGAATAGGAATGCTAGTGAGAAGTTACTACGCTAAGGTTGGGGTTGAGGAAGATTAATTTTTTTATCTTTTTTGAGGTTTTTTAGGAAATGGAAATGTACGAATCTCGGGGTTTGGATGTGGGGGTTGGTATTGCTACCGATTACTCTACTTATCTAATTATCTAATCTAAGGTGTATGTAGTCTATGTCTAATGTCACACCCCCAAATTACCTGTTTTGCAGCGGAATGGAATTCCTGGGGGATGACTGTCATAGCATCAAAGTTACAGTTATATCGAACGACCTAAAGTGTCGTTTTGAAAATATCGTTTGATTAAGTAAAATAATCAGAGTTTACAAAACATAGGTCCCAAAATATTTCCAATATACCAAAATGAGTTTGTTACAATCAAGCGATAGTTAAGTGCATAAAATATATATGTGAGGCAGCGTCGTCATCGCGCCTCTATGATAAGTCCACATGCATGCCATGAAGTGAATGCCTTAGATACCCGAGATAAAACATGCTAAAAGTGTCAACACAATGGTTGAGTGAGTTCATAGAGTTTTTTTAACAAGTAAGGCTTTTAAAGAACGTTTATGCAGCAAAAGCAAGGTTTTTGGTCATTGAGAATAGTCTACAAAAGCAAAGGCATTGTAAATCCACTTTCAGTTCCAAGTTCGCCCATTCAAAACTTGCAGCACTGTGTGTTCACAACCCACTTGCCAAAATATTTCTAGTTTATGTTCATGCACCGCGTTGTCAAATGAGTTCACAAAGCAAAGGCATTGTAAATCCACTCAGGTTCCAAGTTCGCTCATACAAAACTTGCAACTTTGTGTGTTTACAACCCCTTTGCCAAAAATATGTCTAATAGTCAAGTATACGTTGTCATAATAGTTCATAGTATAGCACCACGTATATAATAGTTCAGGATGCTCGAACATGGGATATTTTTACCTTTGCTCCAACAAAGGAGACTCCTTTGTCACTTTCGACCACCTAGTATTGAGAACACTCCACCGACAAGGCGAGAATTATAAAGAACACTCCACCCGACAAGCGAGAATTATAGAGAACACTCCACCGACATGGCGAGAATTATAGTGATGCTCCGAACAAGGAAGACTTTATAGTGATGCTCCGAACATGGGAGACTTTATAGTGATGCTCCGAACATAGGAGACTTTAGGTGAAGGTCATAACACGTCCGGTTTAATAAGTTCAAACAAGTCATAAGTTTATATTTAAGTTCAAGAGTTCCATTCAAAAGTTCGTAATTAAGTTCAAAGATTTAAGTCGAGTTCAAAAGTTCAGAACAGTCAAAGAGCTCGAATAATATCAAAAGGTTCAAGATATTCAAAGCGTTCAAAATCACATCAAACAAGTTTAAAATATATCAAAAGGGTCCTTGTACAAGTTTAAAGAGTTTAACTATATGTCAAAAGGTTCATATCAAGTCCAAAGTGTTCACTTATATGTTAAAGGGTCCGAATCAATTTAAAAGAGCTCAAATATACATGTCGAATGGTTCAAAATCAAGGAAAGTGGTTCAAATAGTAGTGTTCATAACATAGTGATCAATTTAGTTCGGGCACAATCTACTTACTAGCATAAGTAGTGAAACAAAAGGGTAACAAGTTCATGATAGTTCAAACAATATAGTTTAAGTTCATACAAGTGTAAAGTAAAAGCATGAAGTTGAGCATGTATCTCCCCCGAAGAGTTTATAAAACAATTAAACAAGTAAAAGTGGGGCTACGAACTCACCTGATGCAATGATTATGATGACAAAAGTAGATACACTGAAATGAGGTGCGATCTCTATCCGCAACCTAATATGAATGATGTGTTCTAATGTAAGTCATGAAACAATGTCGTGCATACAAATTCATATGATATCCATACCACTTGTACATTTTTGAAAATAAGGTTTATGTCGAAAATATCGTTTATGACATATTGTCAAGTTATAAAATACTTTACAAGTATTTACTTTGAAACAACCTCCTACGATAGTCATTTAGTGATTTATTATGAAATTATAGCTCTTAATTAGTAAAATAATGTCATTTGACAATTTCATGAAAGTGACTAAATGGCCTCGAAAAGCTAGTCGTAAAAGGGTGCACATCGAGTGTTAGGAAACAAACTCAACGGTTTTGGAAAGCTTGTAGCATTATCTCAAAGTTTTAGCTTTTAAGTTTTTATCATAGATGTCTCGATCATGGAGAAAAACATAGGTAAAGTAGGGTACTTGTACCAAAAATATTGTTTAAGGGTAACTTTCGGCAAAGTTTGAGTGACCGTATGTTATTCGTTACAACTCCGTTTGACGAACGGTTGGACATTTTGGAAAATGGGCTAAGCGAACTTAATTTTACTAGAAGACATCATTTTATAAAAATAAATATATCAATGTCATAAAAATTATAAAAATACATTTCTTACAAAAATTTAGTGAAATAATAATTATCGAGTAGTATTTACGAAAACCGTCGTAATTATATAAATATAACAATTTATATACAAAATAAATTTAAAAAGCCGGGTAAAATAATAATATTATTTTTATAATCTTAATATGAGTATAAAAATATATAAGAATAATTTTTGGAAGCATCGGATCAAATGTTCAAAATAAATGATTACGCGATAGCGTTTATTTAATGGGAATTTATGCGTTTAATGTAAAATGCAAAAATATGCATGAACTAATATGATAATAATGATGCTAATGATATGTAGACTAAACCTAGTCTATATGAAATGTCATTGATGATTGCTCATGAATTCGCAGCTAAACCATTAAGGTTACGCAAATTTGATACTCGTAAACCTAGTTTACGATAAATGATGAATAGAGACTCATGAATAGCGATTTTCTCCGGGAATGAATAGTGTTTCGTGAATAGTAAAATTTTGAAATACGTTCTCAGAATAACAAATCGACTCCAAAAATGATGAATAGTAAAATGATGAATAGTAACTGATGAATAGTAAATTCCCGAGATGAATAGTAAATTTGAGAAATGACCGGAAATTGAGAATTGTGACATTCTTCCCCGGTTAGAGGAATCACTTCCTCGTGATTCGATTAATGATACTATGGTCCGAACCTCGACAAGGGTTCTAAAAGTTCATGCTCGTACGAATAGTCTAAATGATCATGCCAATGCTCGTGCATACGGGTTCCTCATTCAACTAAATACGTTCTCGTGCTATCGTGAGCATTTCCCGTCCTAAATACATGCTCTCTTATGATTAGGTTTGATGAGGCAGGCTTTCCCATTCTCGTGAAACCCTCAAAGATTTTTAGGTAACCGATTTTTACTTAATCTCACAACTCATCAAACAAGAGCTGTCATGAGATTAGGCTAAATCGGTTTGAGCAACAACTTGTTTCTAGCTTGATCTTTACAACTCATCAAACAAGAGCGTCGCTCGGATCAAACTGGAAACAAGTGGTTTGAAGAAAATTTTTTGAAAATTTGGCTCGATTACTGAATTGCTTACACATATGAGACTACTACTCCCTTCATTGCATGATTTTTCCTGAATTAGACATAGGTGATCAGGCTATGTATAATTTAGGAGTAACTATGCAATGCTTGGACTAATCGTCTCATATGATGTTTGGTGTTGAGTCATAAGTCCGCATGTATAATGAGTATGCACTTATAATGATATGATGAGATGCTATGATGATGTAGTTATAGTCTAGGGTCAATGATGCAACCTAGTTCTCTATAACCGATGCTCTGATACCAAGCTGTCACACCCCAAATTACTGTTTTCTTGCGGAATGGAATTCACGGGGATAGCTTGTCATAGCATCAAAGTTCTGAGTTATATCGAGCGACCTAAAGTGTCGTTTTGAAAATAACGTTTGATTAAGTAAAATAATCAGAGTTTACAAAACATAGGTCCCAAAATATTTCCAATATACCAAAATGAGTTTGTTACAATCAAGCGATAGTTAAGTGCATAAAATATATGTGAGGCGTCGTCATCAGCGACTCTATGATATGTCCACATGCATGCCATGAAGTGAATGCCTTAGATACCCGAGATAAAACATGCTAAAAGTGTCAACACAATGGTTGAGTGAGTTCATAGAGTTTGTTTAATAAGTAAGGCTTTTAAGAACGTTTATGCGGCAAAAGCAAGGTTTTTGGTCATTGAGAATAGTCTACAAAAAGCAAAGGCATTGTAAATCCACTCGAGTTCCAAGTTACGCCCATTCAAAACTTGCAACATGTGTGTTCACAACCCACTGCCAAAATATTTCTAGTTTATGTTCATGCACACGTTGTCAAATGAGTTCACAAAGCAAAGGCATTGTAAATCCACTCGGTTCAAGTTCATACATACAAAACTTGCAGCACCTGTGTGTTTACAACCTTTTTGCCAAAATATGTCTAATAGTCAAGTATACGTTGTCATAATAGTTCATAGTGTAGCACCCGTATATAATAGTTGAGGATGCTCGAACATGGGAGATTTTGCCTTTGCTCAACAAAGGAGACTCCTTTGTCACTTTCGACCACCTAAGCGAATTACGAGAACACTCCACCGACAAAGGCTGAGAATTATAGAGAACACTCCACTGACAAGGCGAGAATTATAGAGAACACTCCACCGACATGGCGAGAATTATAGTGATGCTCCGAACAAGGAAGACTTTATAGTGATGCTCCGAACATGGGAGACTTTATAGTGATGCTCCGAACATAGGAGACTTTAGGTCAAGGTCATAACACGTCCGGTTTAATAAGTTCAAACAAGTCATAAGTTTATATTTAAGTTCAAGAGTTCCATTCAAAAGTTCGTAATTAAGTTCAAAGATTTAAGTCGAGTTCAAAAGTTCAGAACAGTCAAAGAGCTCGAATAATATCAAAAGGTTCAAGATATTCAAAGCGTTCAAAATCACATCAAACAAGTTTAAAATATATCAAAAGGGTCCTTGTACAAGTTAAAAGAGTTTAACTATATGTCAAAAGGTTCATATCAAGTCCAAAGTGTTCACTTATATGTTAAAGGGTCCGAATCAATTTAAAAGAGCTCAAATATACATGTCGAAGGGTTCAAAATCAAGGAAAGTGGTTCAAATAGTAGTGTTCATAACATAGTAATCAATTTAGTTCGGGCAAAATCTACTTACTAGCATAAGTAGTGAAACAAAAGGGTAACAAGTTCATGATAGTTCAAACAATATAGTTTAAGTTCATATAAGTGTAAAGTAAAAGCATGAAGTTGAGCATGTATCTCCCCCGAAGAGTTTATAAAACAATTAAACAAGTAAAAGTGGGGCTACGAACTCACCTGATGCAATGATTATGATGACAAAAGTAGATATACTGAAATGAGGTGCGATCTCTATCCACAACCTAATATGAATGATGTGTTCTAATGTAAGTCATGAAACAATGTCGTGCATACAAATTCATATGATATCCATACCACTTGTACATTTTTGAAAATAAGGTTTATCGTCGAAATATACGTTTATGACATATTGTCAAGTTATAAAATACTTTACAAGTATTTACTTTGAAACAACCTCCTACGGTAGTCATTTAGTGATTTATTATGAAATTATAGCTCTTCGTCGTAAAATGATGTCATTTGACAATTTCATGAAAGTAACTAAATGGCCTCGAAAAGCTAGTCGTAAAAGGGTGCACATCGAGTGTTAGGAAACAAACTCAACGGTTTTGGAAAGCTTGTAGCATTATCTCAAAGTTTTAGCTTTTAAGTTTTTATCATAGAGGTCTCGATCATGGAGAAAAACATAGGTAAAGTAGGGTACTTGTATTCAAAATATTGTTTAAGGAAACTTTAGGCAAAGTTTGAGTGACGTATGTTATTAGTTACAACTCCGTTTGACGAACGGTTGGACATTTTGGAAAATAGGCTAGGCGAACTTAATTTTACTAGAAGACATCATTTTATAAAAATAAATATATCAATGTCATAAAAATTATAAAATACATTTCTTACAAAAATTTAGTGAAATAATAATTATTGAGTAGTATTTACGAAAACCGTCGTAATTATATAAATATAACAATTTATATACAAAATAAATTTAAAAAGCCGGGTAAACTAATAATATTATTTTTATAATCTTAATATGAGTATAAAAATATATAAGAATAATTTTTGGAAGCATCGGATCAAATGTTCAAAATAAATGATTACGCGATAGCGTTTATTTAATGGGAATTTATGCGTTTAATGTAAAATGCAAAAACATGCATGAACTAATATGATGATAATGATGCTAATGATATGTAGACTAAACCTAGTCTATATGATATGTCATTGATGATTGCTCATGAATTCGCAGCTAAACCATTAAGGTTACGCGAATTTGATACTCGTAAACCTAGTTTACGATAAGTGATGAATAGAGACTCATGAATAGCGATTTTCTCCGGGAATGAATAGTGTTTCGTGAATAGTAAAATTTTGAAATACGTTCTCAGAATAACAAATCCACTCCAAAAATGATGAATAGTAAAATGATGAATAGTAACGGATGAATAGTAAATTCCCGAGATGAATAGTAAATTTGAGAAATGACCGGAAATTGAGAATTGTGACATCTAATTATTGTGTGCTCGTATGATAGTTTAAAGATGTGTTTACTAGGTTTTACTACTCCTTAATTATCTCCTATTGGTGGTTGAATTGTCACGTCTTTATCCTTAATCGCGTTGTGTGTCTAAAGTCGTAGGGTATGCGTTTATCCCTAACTCTTTGAAATTACCAAAGGGTCTCGTCTACAAAACCCACTAGGGAATATAAACTCTAACTCTAAGGCCTCTTTGGATGGTTTAGCTTACAATCGCTCTAGGTGCTATAACCTAAGGTTCACAAAGATTAATCAAGCATTAAGTACACAACGAATGACCTATCGCATTACTAGATCATTAACAATTAAGATAAGAGACAACCAATCAATATTCAATAATTAAGTTTCATATTCCCTAAGCAAACACACAAGTAAATTAGCCGGACATGGAGAACATGCAAGCATACACACAAATAATCAAAGAAATAATTGAATTAATGAAGTAAAACACTTATCTTGATGCAAGATAGGGTTTGGAACCCTAAAATACTGTACAAGACAGCCTTGGTTCGGTTTAGGTTTTTACTCCAAAAGACTACACTCCAATACTGAAAAATTCGGATTATATATATAAGATTACATATGCGATGGCGTCACCTTATGTTTTGTGACGCCGTCGGATCGCCGTCATTAGGGTTTCGTCTTGGCCACGTTAGTCTTGTAACGGCGTCACCTTGTGCTTCGACACCGTCCTCTTGACTTATGGCGCCGTGCTGGATTAAATCTAGGCCGATGCGAGTTGCGACGACCTACTCTTTTAAAGCTTGACACCGTCACTTGAAAATAAGAAATTTGACTTATGTCCCTTCACAAAATGCTCCGGCGGCGTCGCGGTTTAGCGATGGCGCCGTCACCTTATGTACTTGGCAGCTTGAGTGTCTCGATTTCTTGACTTTGGCCATTTTCTTACGTATATCCGCGCCTTTTTGTCCAAATAAGTGCCATTACAGCAATTTGCCTTCAAGAGACCTAAAAAAGTGAAAAGGAAGCGATATTAAGTAATAACGGATACAAAAGTGATCAAATAAGGGCTTAAATGACCCCTCAAAAAGGTACATTTTAAAACCTTATCAAATATCCATACACTTGGTATTTGCTTGTCCTCAAGCAATGTGCTTTTAGCCAATTAATTTATAAGTTAGGGGTCATGAAGCATTGGTTTAAAACAGTCCACAACACATATAAGCCCCATAAAAGTCATAACAAGCACGGAAATTACATACTAGCACCTCACAAGGGGTGTTTGGATACTCACATCTCTCTGGTGTATATGAAATATAACAAGTTGGAAATGGAAGATAAACACTCATTAACGGTCCTAGTACATAGATTACCATAGGCTTGAGACTAGATCAAACCTCCATCGCTTTGGCGTAAGCACCTAGGAAAGACTATCAAAGAGGTCTTTAAAGGGTTGTAATGTTAGGCTTACGGTAGGGAAACAAAGGGTTTGGTGGGATAGGCTATTTAGTGGTGGCATGTCAAAAATCTTTATGTTACAAGCATACGAAGAATGGCGTTGCTAAGCCAAGACTCGACACTCTAAACTCTAGATAACTGAAACAAACAAACATAAATTTAAAGATAGATATAGGATGGTAGCCCGTATGGTTTTTTTTTTTCATCATACACTTTTACTCTACCATCCTCTACGGTAACATCAAAATGATAGGGATTTATAGGCACATCCCTACACTTGAGTTTTTATTACTCTAACACTAATTTTACCCGAATTGAAAAGATCAAAACACTTGGGGTATGTTATTACGCAAATAAGGGAATTTAACGTTCCCTTCCAATCATTTTATAAATTTTAACATTTTCCCATGAGTCCCAATCATCCCAAAACTGTGTACAAAGGATATGACTCGACTTAGTAACTCATGCAAGCAACTAGATAATTGAACTAAGGGTTTAGGGTGATAACAATAATGCACTAAAAGTGAGTGCATACAAGGTAGGCTAAAGGCGATTTGGGTGTACATTTGGGGGTGGGGTGTAAACAATGCTCTTCATTGATATTCGGAAAACGAAAAATCAAGAGAACATGAAAAGGATAGGCTCTGAGAGGGTTAACTAGGGGTATCGTGTACTAAAGATGAGTACAACGCAAAGGTGTGGGGAATTACTCAACCGATGTGGAAGAAGTAATTATATTACGGGTATCAAACAAGGGTTATCCTAATGCCTCTTATCATTTAGTTATTCCTAACTACACAAGTGTAGTCTTACTAGCGATCTCGGGATGCATCACAAAACAAGTTCTAGAATCTAATATACTACCGGTTCACACTCTAAGCATTAAAGATGAATGCTTTAATTCCTACTAATCTAAGGGTGATCCTCACATTGTGGGTGGAATTTAGGTGGTAAAGGGATTTTTTGCTAGTCATGCAACTTCCTATCCGTGAGACGCTTTTTTTAAGACTAATGGCTCACTCCTATATGTCATGAAAAATTAAAAATTTGGTGCCAAAATTACCCTAACCGACATTTTCTCATGGTTTATTACACAAATACAATTGAAAAAAGCAAATAATCAAGGATAAGTATAGTTTCAAAGTTCCCGTTTTATTTTCCCTCCCTACACCTAAACTGAACATTGTCCCCAATGTTCCCCGAAAGTATCAAAGTTATGATAATAGAAGGTAATGAAAAACGAAAGAAACTAGTTCTCCCCTGATTAGCTCGGTAGGATCCGTGTAAAGTGGTGGTTAAATCCTTTCCAAGAAGATTGTATGCGTGAAAAGCTCCTTCCAAACTTATGTATCTTCTTCTTGATAAATAAAACCTGCACACTTTGAGAAAACAGACAACCCAACGCATCAAACCGAACAAAGAAAAATCACAACAAGATGTAATTCCGGACTTAAATAAGATATAATGCTTGTGGAATGGATGTTTGCAGATTTTCTAGAAAATTAAGACATGAAAAATTCCAAAAATTTATAAGTAGCACGAAAGCGAGAAAAAGTAATCATTGTTTTACGCTCCTTCGGCGTCGGTTGCGATCTGACGCGTCGGTTATCTTGACAAAGCAGTGCGATTTTACGGAAAAAATTCTAGAAAATTTACATCTTTAGAATCTGGAAAAATTTCCGCAAAACATCCATTATGACTCGATACAAGCATTTGACTCAAACAAACACACATGTATATCTTTTAATAATCGTAATTCTCATGTTCGTTAGTTTGAAAACGTGTGTAATCCTCCCTACACTTATCCCTTATGTAAAATACCTTTATATGTAATTAAGATGAGGTTAAAGACAAAATAAAGCATTTTTACAAATTCAAACATGAGAATAAACAATCAATAAAAGATATATGACATACAATTAAAAATGAAAAACAAATACACATGGGTTGCCTCCCAAGAAGCTTGTTTTGTTAGTCACGAGCTTGACTCTACCCTTATTTAACGGATAAAGGGGAGGTTTTCCCTACATTTAAGTTTAAGTGCGGGTGATAGTAGCGATACACACCCTTAGGGTGGAAATTCACTACGTGAGGAGAGAGGTGATGGGTGATTTATATGCTCAAAGGAGTGTGCTCCATTCATTATAACCTTACCTAAGTCTTTTGGTGTAGCGGGTGAATCAAATCTCTCTCCTAAAAATGGATCATCTTCTATCAACTTCAAAGATTCTTAGTTAAGGATCCATCTTGACCTAATAAACCCGGTTTGAACCCATAGTGTTTCTTGTTATCAACCATGAATGGGTGATATAAGTGTGTAAGGTCATGGGTTACTCCTATATTAGCTTCCACTCTACATGGCTTAGAGTCTACTACCTTTATCATGCAACTACGGATCATTTATTTTGATGGGTGGATTGGGGCCTAATTCAATTTCAAGATTCACATCTAAAGACGGAAAATTGGGTAAGGTTTTTGGTTGAGGCTCCATTTTATCAAAATTAGGAACTTCCCTAGGACTAAGAGAGAGGTCATGACAACAAGCATCTAAACCTACATTCTCTAGTGGCGTTTGGTCCAAAGGTTCTACAATCGGGGTTCCTATAGTCTCTTCAACTTCTTTCGGGTAAGTTATAGGCGATGCGTGTTCTTCAAGTGATGGTAGAGCTTGTGGGCTTGGAGTTTCCACCTCATTCTCCATTATATCTAGACCTCCTAAATGTTCATCATGTGTTTTAGTATGATCTGACCCAAATACACTCCTAAGCATCTCAAATCCTTCTTTAGCCATTTCAAATTCTTGGTCCGATTCATAAGAATTATTCTCAAAAATTTGATCATTATGTTCTATTTTTCTAAAGGATTCCTCACGCGTGTCATATGCTTTGAAATCTATCCCATGCATGCAACTAGGCATTTCAACTATAACCATCTCACAATCTTGTTCGGGTTTAGGTTCCATGTTCTTAAAAACTAGGTCTTTTTGATCATGGTGCCTAAGAATATTCAATTGATGGTTTATGCATAGGAGGCTTTCCTTAAAAATTCTCCAGATGGTCTCGCTAAAAGGAGTTGATCCTGACAACGATTGTTGAATAGAAGCCACACAAACACAAAATATATCAAATCCATCCAACCTTACACCCGTCTCCTTTTGGATATCTCTAAGTTCATTCACAAATTCATTAGAACAATAAAAACCAAACCAATCTGCGAAATTCAATTGTTCCTCATTTGTTAATGATTCAAATGCAACTTCACTTGCCCTAGCGACAAATGAAAAGGGTTTTACGAACAGAAACACAAAGAAAGGAGATAGACTACAAGAAAGCTAATAAAAAGAAAAAAAAATCTCACTTGATAGGAATATAGCAAAGAAACCTAAACGAGGTGGACTACTAACTAGCTATTCTATTCCACGGCAACGGAGCCAAAAACTTGATAACGCTACACGCGTCGTTCGGGGTCCAAGGAACTTCCTTTTCTTCGAGCAAGTTTTATAACACCCTAGGCAGTGAACCTAATCGTTGTAGTGTAGTATTAGGGTAAGCCACGGGTATTGATATCGTTCTCTAGGGGAATAGGAATGCTAGTGAGAAGTTACTACGCTAAGGTTGGGGTTGAGGAAGATTAATTTTTTTATCTTTTTTTAGGTTTTTTAGGAAATGGAAAGGTACGAATCTTGGGGTTTGGATTTGGGGGTTGGTATTGCTACCGATTACTCTACTTATCTAATTATCTAATCTAAGGTGTATGTAGTCTATGTCTAATTATTGTGTGCTCGTATGATAGTTTAAAGATGTGTTTACTTAGGTTTTACTACTCCTTAATTATCTCCTATTGGTGGTTGAATTGTCACGTCCTTATTCTTAATCGCGTTGTGTGTCTAAAGTCGTAGGGTATGCGTTTATCCCTAAATCTTTGAACTTACCAAAGGGTCTCGTCTACAAAACCCACTAGGGAATATAAACTCTAACTATAAGGCCTATTTGGATGGTTTAGCTTACAACCGCTCTAGGTGCTATTACCTAGGGTTCACAAAGATTAATCAAGCATTAAGTACACAACGAATGACCTATCGCATTACTAGATCATTAACAATTAAGATAAGAGACAACCAATCAATATTCAATAATTAAGTTTCATATTCCCTATGCAAACACACAAGTAAATTAGCCGGACATGGAGAACATGCAAGCATACACACAAATAATCAAAGACATAATTGAATTAATGAAGTAAAACACTTATCTTGATGTAAGATAGGGTTTGGAACCCTAAAATACTATACAAGACAGCCTTGGTTCGGTTTAGGTTTTTACTCCAAAAGACTACACTCCAATACTTGAAAAATTGGATTCTATATATAAGATTACATATCGACGGCGTCACCTTATGTTTTGTGAGCGCCGTCGGATCATGTCATTAGGGTTTCGTCTTGGCCAGGTTAGTCTTGCGACGGCGAAACCTTGTGCTTGTGACGCCGTCCTCTTCAGACTTATGGCGCCGTCTGGATCAAATCTAGGCGTCGAGTTGCGACGACCTACTCTTTTAAAGCTTGACACCGTCACTTGAAAATAAGAAATTTGACTTATGTCCCTTCACAAAATGCTCCGGCGGCATCGCTTGAGTTTAGTAGTGGCGCCGTCACCTTGTACGCCGAAGCTTGAGTGTCTCGATTTCTTGACTTTGGCCGTTTTCTTCGTATATCCGAGCCTTTTCGTCAAAATAAGTGCCATTACAGCAATTTGCCTTCAAGAGACCTAAAAAGTGAAAAGGAATGATATTAAGTAATAACGGATACAAAAGTGATCAAATAAGGGTTTAAATGACCCCTCAAAAAGGTACATTTTAAAACCTTATCAGCCCTCTTGCCTCCATGTGCTAAACAATTTCTAAATCATATGCATATGTTGAGGGGGAGGTTTTCTAAATGATCAAAACTATTAAGGTACAAAATACTTTGATCTCGTATCACATGTACCTTGATTGTTTTTCCAAATGATTTTTCTATTGGTTTCAAGGAAGAATGAACTGTACCAAAAGACCGGCCATTTTACTTTATGCATGGTGTTATAAGGATGGTTAGGTTAGGTATTGGTTCCCCGCGATCGGGCCGGAGGATCTACCGAGACAATCCACTAGATAGTGCGAGTCCTTAGGTATGAAGAAAAAAGGAGAAAAGTGAGATATGGGAAGAGTGCTTGGTTGAGACGAGCTAATCTTTGGAATAAACCCAACAAGGTTCTAGTAATGAAGTTTAGGTAACTTGAAGGGGTTGAAAAATGAAAAAGAATTAAATGTGAAAAGGGTGAAAAGAAATAGCCCTCTAATAATTCAACCTTAGAGGCGATAACGGGTTCAATACATATACTCTTGGTGGTTACTAAGGTAACACGGTATTGAAGACAAGGCGTCATGGACCCAATGGCGCTTTTGCACTAAACTTCCCAAGCTACTCAAGTTCCTCTTAAAAGGGCTTGTTTCATTCTCACGGAGGCAGACATTATCTATCGACTTTCTCTTAGAGATTGTTGATATTGAAGAAGGAGACCCTCTCCTAGTCTCCGGCATAGGAACCAAATGTGTACAATTGAGTCTAGAGCCAAGAGATCATCCACAATATCTCATTAGGACACTAAATTAATGAAGACTTGCTATTTCACACAATGTGGAAAGTAAGTATATATTGAGAGTCCTACGCATTATCCTTGTGGTATTGCTAGAACATCTGAGTGGTATGTAAAAGTATTCACAATGAAGATGGAAATCCCTCTAGAGCCACCATCAAACAAGCTCTTGGTGGGTGACATGTGAGATCTTTTCTAAAGATCAAGCTTGTGACAAGCTGGATAGAAAGCGATGGGCGATTCACTCTTGAATCAACCTTGGTCGGGATTGGAATTGGCGAATACTTTTGGAAAAACCATTAGATGTGCAAACCTTCTTTTCTCATACGTCGAATGTGTACTCACATTTTCAAATTCAAAAGTATCTCGATTGAAAAAGTACTTTTGGAAAAACCGTTCGATGTGCAAAATTCTTCTTTTCTCTAGCACGTCGAATGTGTATTCTCTTTCAAATACAAAAGGTATTTTTGATTGAAAACTGATCTTTCTTATAAAACCTTCGTCGTATTGCAAAACTCTTTCTTCTAAGCAATACGCGATTGTTTTCAAGTCAAATTTTCATCAATCGATTGAATCTCCCGATTCATTTGGTTCACTCACTCCATTTTTCTTCTTTGAGGCGTTCGGTTTGAGAGCGGCTAGAACATTCTTGAAACCATGTCAAGGAGATTCTTGAGAATTATACCGATCGCGGGAAGTACTTCTACGCGATCAGCGGGGAACGTGGGCGTGTACCTCAATTCAGCGAAAGTGATCAAAGACACTTTCGTGTGTTTTCTTGATAGCTTGTTGTTTTGCGGTACACTTGGGCGGTTGCGGTTGTAATTGAGAATCAATCCAAAGCCACATGCTCACAGCATCCACACTTAATTAAAGAAATCATGACTTGTGCATATCTACAAAACCTGGCTCTGATATTTTTATACTATGTTTACGCTCTGGCTGCTGCAAATATCATGAGTCAATAAAGCTTCGCTACTCGATGGAAAGATGTCATGATCCAAAAGGTGTGAGCATGTCGGTCCAAAATTCACAACATCACATGATGGCAACAGCAAAGGGTGATCGAGATTTCTTGTGGTGATGATCTCAATGGCTTCGAAGATCATCAAAGATGTGGATCGATTAAAGGCCTCCAGCGAAAGTACAAAGCACTTTCGGACTATGAAGAGTCCTTTGCTAAAGCACAAAGATGCAGAAGTTGAAGAATTCAAGTCTACGAGCTCAAGACTGAAGATAAAATAGAATGCTAGGATTCAAAATGTAAAACATGGGGTGACCTCCCTTAAGGGGAGATTGTTAGGAATTAGAAAATTCCATAGTGAAGTATCGGTCACCCCAAATATAATATAGCATAAGTTGGCTCGTAGACATTACGTTATTTACTAGTTATTTAGTTAGTTATTTAGTTTAGTGCAACACCGTGGAGGAAGGACGGGTCTTTACCCACTGTATGCCTGATCCACAGTCCGAAGGAGGACGTTTAGTTTGTACCTATAAATACCCTCTACCTCCCAAGGTAGAGGGTTGGACCTTTCACTCAATCTAACATTTCTTTCTTTGTTTACTTTCTCTCTCTAGAAAGGCTCCCACCTTCTACTTTCTCTCTCTAAACTCTTAAACCATACGCCTAATATTAGTATGTTATGATGTGTATGTGAAATCCAATATGTAACAAGACGCATCACCAATTACGGCGTAATGCCATCTCTGTGGTTACGCCGTAACCACTAAACTGCTGACTTATGTCGAGGTTTTGCGATTACGGCATAACTCCCTCAAAGAGTTACGACATAACCTTCCTCTGATACAATTCTTTCATTTTAAAACACAATAACCTTGTATTAGTACTTTAAATGAACTTTGTGGGTGTGTTCCCTGTAAACCCTCACGAGACTTCACTCGTCCACTTGGGACACCAAGTGGTTTAAAAAACTTGTTGCATATGGTAAATGCAAGTGATTCCTCTGAAAGTGAGTTAGGTTTGTTTTTCATTTTTCATTTTTTTTCTTTTTAGAATTATGCTTGTCGGTAGTGTGATTTCAGGGATTGAAGTTTGTTCATGATGCTTAAACGAAGGCACTCTTTTTCGTGAGCCTTCTTTCTTTGTGGAGCAAATTTCAGGGAAGTTCTCGCTCTAATTCTACTGTTCTCTTCACCTTTATTTAATGCTTAGTACAAAAGAAACTTTGTACAATTCAAGTGGGGGGACGAGAGTAGAATTATCTCTTGAACATTATTTTGCCCTCATTTTCTAGTTTATTTTGAAAAATTATGCCATTTTTAAAATTTTGACATGTTTTTCTTAACCTAACTAGATTATACCTTAGCCGAGCACATACTAACCTTGATATTATATGGTGAGATTAGCCTTATCCGTTTCCAATATTTTACCCCAAATCCACCAAATTATGAGTGTGCCAGTAGCTTGTAAACTTTAGAACTTGGCCTTTGCATCATTTGAGACCATAGACGAGGTATGTTGAGTTAGCTCGATGTATTTGGACTTTTAGGTTTTAGAAGGCAATATTATAGGATTATCACCCAAATAGCCTACCATTGTGTGTCTATCGATTAGTCACCTCGACTTCTCGACCCCCCTGTGAAACCCTTTTGTTGCACTCACCTTTAGTGCAAGATACCCCTAAATACACCCATCTGGGCCATTCCTTTCATTTTGTTAACCCAATATATTGTTTCGATACACCTATACACCTTAACCTACCCTGTAGTCTTTATTTGTGATTGGGAAGTCATCATTTGCCTAAGTTCAAGGTTCAAGGGGAAAGGTTCGGAAATCAGACTTTCGTCGACGACATATTCCTAAAGATCATTGAAGACCCCCCGAATTCCCATTGTTTATTTCAAGTGGGGGGGGGGGGGATATTATGTTTAGTTATTATTGTAATGTTGAAAAAAAAGTAGTTGTTATGTTATCGTAAAGTGCGTTGTTATAAGCACTATGTTATGAGCTATATAGATTTAGTATCGAGGAGGCTACCTCGGTCACATTTGAAGAATGGAGTTGGTAATTATGCCAACAGTTGGAGAAAAGGTAGTGTTCCCATCACGACATCCTCTAATGATACATCTACCTAGTATTTCATGATCCGGTTTCTTGATTTCAAAGCTTGAACTTTGGGTGGACGGTAAGTGGTGATGACTTGGTTATAGATTTAGACTACACCTTCTTTTTATTTTACACCATTTATATATCCCATGTCTTATCCTACCCTTTAGTCATGAAGAGTGTCTAGGTGATGCGTGAGCAATCTTTGGTGTCTTGGCCATGGATTTGGTCATGTATCATTGATTTTTCCACTTCGCCGTGACATGTTAGTAATGACATGAGTCACCCTTAAGCTTTATGTGTGTCTACCCATATTGCCTTCTAGAATTGTATAGCCCTTAACTCTAGTGGTGGAGATTCATGTAACCGCCAAGCTTATGATAGAATACATGCTATGCTGTGCGATTGAGTGATCACCCCGAAATTGACACTTAGAATAATTGAGAGATTTGTGTGTTTCGTTCCCATTTAGGTGAGGTGTTGGCTTTGTTTTATTCTAGCATAAGGGATTTGTAAGCTTATATTTTTCAGATTATGGGAGATATCTTTTTAGGAATCTTTCTAATAAGGTCTACTTGAGGGTAAGTAGAGTTCAAGTGAGGGGATATTTGATAACATCAATAGTCACGAATATTAAGTGTCAATTTTCCCAGATAATGCTTGTAATTTATATCATTTATATGGATTTACGCTTGTTTTCAATTGTTTTCCACTTTCGAGGTAAATTGAGCATTGGAGCTAAAGAGGCGGAATTAGAGAAATATCAAGATTTATCATAGTATGCGACTTTGAAGAAGTTACGGCAGTAACTCATCTCTTACATTCTGTAGTAACTATAGCGTGACTCAAAAACCAACTCATCAGAAGGTTACGGCGTAACTCTCCCCAAAGGCTACCACGTAACTATATTAGGTCAAAAGAGGTTCCACGCCGTGATAACTACTGCGTAACTATTCCACCAACTACTGGTAACCAAGTATCTTGAAGACTACGGTAGTAACCACTAATAAGGTTCTGCCGTAACCAGCAGATCTAGTGCAAATACAAAGGAATTGATGGTTCTGCGTAACTCTTATATTAGTTACGCCGTAACCTAGATCGGCCTATAAATACCCCAATTCGGCATTTCTAATCATCCCATTCCACACACAACAACTAGAGAGCGTGGGAAAAAGCCAAAGCGGGGTCTAGAGGAGCATACAATTTTGTCTCCAAGGGAGAAATCACTCCCTACGATAAGCATTAGCATTTTATCTTTTCTTTACTTTCGATTCATGTATTTCGTAACCTTGAATATTGAATTGATTTGTATGGTTAATATGAGAGTCTAAGCACCTCTTTGTGCTGGCCTAGTTATGATTCCTTAATTGTTTTGTTTGCATTTACATTACTTCCGTATAATTATTTCTAAGTGTATGCATGCATAGTTTATTTGTAGCTACCCTTGTTTCGGTAGTTTTGAATGGCGGTAGAGGCCAATTGCCTAGGAGATATGACCAACTAACCCTAGGTGGCGGTGAGATGGGAAGAGTAAGATATGACCAACTGGCGACCCTTTTCTACTTGTGCGATTTGACTAACCGATCACCTCGGTGTGGAAAATGAGGGAGGCGCCTTCGAGTTTAGGGTGACATCGTCAAGTTGTAGAACGAAATTTGTTACGAGCGTGCGGTCGTGTAATTTGATCAAAATGTATAGGGGCGCGTAAGCCTTTGATTGGGACACCGTCAGGCTTGCTGAATGGACTTTGATCTTGACTTTGCAATTTTCTTCATGTTTTCGCTCCTTTTCGTCAAAATATGCTTCATTCCAGCATTTTGCTCTCAAAAGACCTAAAATGTGAAAAAGGACCTATTTTAAGTAGTAACGGATATAAAATATGTTGATTTAAGGCTTAAATGATCTCCTAAAAACGTATGTTTTAAATCCTTATCAAATTATGACACGCAACAACTTTGGCTTACGAATTAACATTAAACACAAACCATGGTATAGCATGCATAATCGGATGTTTTACTTATCATTCTGACTAAAATCGCTAAAATAATTACAACTTAAATCAACTAAATTAAAAAAACCCGATGTACAAAGACATCAGCGACCAATCAAGTAAATAAATAAAAAGCTATCACTTACATGCATCAAACAATTTTTGTTTTAACGTTCTTGCTTCAGATCTAATAGTTTATGTGTATGCGTTTTTTTGTTTGTGTGTGTATGTGTTTTTTTTCCCACTAGTGTTTCGGGTTTTTTTCTATGTATTTCACTTTTTATTCTAGCAAAACGACTTCTTTAGTTTAGGTAACATATTAAACAACAAAATTGGTTCCTAAACGACTTCGTTTCATCCTTAACAACGTCATTTGGCGTAACTCCAAACATAAACGGTGCAAACGAAGCCTTAAATAGCGTTGTTTGCTTCACTATTGTATAAAATGGTAATTCCTCCCATCCTTCACATCAGGTAACATTCCATAAGACTTCCATCATAATACACACACTTTAAGGTGTAAATTTCACACACATCTCTCATATCCCTCAATCTTAGGTGTGTTTGGCATAGGGAAAAGAAATAGGACAAATGAAATTGGATTAAATTCCTGGCAGAAAAAAAAATGGAGAATTGTAGTAGAATTTGAGAGAAATATGTAGTGTAATTTGATAAGTCTCATTTCCATCTTTTTGGTGAAAATTTTAAATAAATGATATTTTTGTTGCTTGTTTCTTTTTTGTAAATATTATACTTTTCTTCGTAATCGCTTCAAACTATAACTTTATTAAAGAATTTACTATGTCAATAAATTATCAATCTGCGAATCGAGCGAGCTCCCCTTGCATTTATGTAAACAAATTACATGTGCAACCTCAGTGCTCAAAAATTTCGGATAAAATGTTGGTGAAATTATCATAGTATAATCTTTATTATTTATATATTTTAATAAAAATAAATATTTAGTAATTATTTTCATTTCAATTCTTTAACACTATTAAACATTGAAATTCAATAAATTTCTTATTCAATTACATTATCTGAATTCTATTCTCTACATAATTTTTATTCTTTTAATTTCTCTTTATCAAACGTGCCCTAAGTAGCTTATTGAGACACACCCTCATGAGTCATGAAAATGTTTTAATTATGATTTCTTTTAAGGGATTAAGTTATAAAATAATAACGAACTTTCTTCATTTTCTCGTTTTAATACGTGAAATAATTAAAAGATATGCAATAATAATGAACTTTTATAAGTGTTTTAATCTACACATTTTGATAGCGTGTCACGTTATAAATGGTGACACGTGTCAAACTCTCATGTATGACACGTCATCAAAATGTGTAAATTAGAACACTTATAAAAGTTTGTTGCTATTACACATCTTTTAGTTAGTTCATGTATCAAAACGAAACAATGAAAAAAAATTCGTTGATATTCTATAACTTAATCTTTTCTTTCAACATTCTTTTGGAAAAAAAAATGATCACGGGTGTTCATCGGTTTATTCACCTTCTACGGAATAGCCCAGCATGAATGCTAGCTCATTTCAAAGCAAGAATCTTAAGTTCGAGTACCCATCGGCCCAATATCATTTTATCAATGACACCTCATCACAATCCCTCGTAAACGAACTGCCACATGCATAAACAAAATGCATGCAACTCCTCCACGTGTACATCCATCACCTCTTCACCACCGATCCTTTTCCATTGTTTCCAACCTCTCTTTATCTTCATTTTTTTCTCAAAAACTAATCGTAAATCGAATAAACATAAGGAGTTAATCTCGAAACTTGATTAAAAAAATGGCCTCAAAAATGAACCCATCGTTTGCATATACGGTTGTTTACGTGAAAGATGTCGCGAAATCTGTCGAGTTTTATGGTAAGGCGTTTGGTGTGTCTGTTCGTCGATTAGATGATTCCCACAGGTATAATATTAATCATATGACCTTTCGATCGAATTGTGCATATCTGCATAACATGAAATTTAATTCTTTTAGGAAAAAAAAAAACATATATGACCCAACATTATATTTATCAGAAGAAATTTACGTAAGGAACGTAATTGTAACTTCTTGCTAATACTGTTAAAATAATTTCATTTCGTTCTTTAGGAGTTTTCTTTCTGGATCCGTCACTCCATAAATGTTGTGTTATATGAAATGACATTATCTTCATAAAAAGTACTTGATAAATTTAGCTTTTCCAAAATATAAATAACATGAGCTTTTTGTCAAATAAAATTTAATTTCCAGTTTATAAATAACATTAGTTTTTTTGTCAAACAATTATTTTCTAGCAATGTTAAATGCATCCAAAATATAAATGGGAAAATGCTATTTTTTCCCCCTTTTAACTTTTTAACTCAACTATCCTCCTAAGTTTAAAATGGTGACACGTGTGCTGATTGATGACGTAGATGAAAAGTGAAAATGAGTGGATTTCACGTGTGAAAATATTACGGAGTATGTGGTTAGGTTGATAAGCGGAAGAATAAATTAGAAAGAGAAATGATACATGGACCTAAATTACGAGCCAAGCATTAATTACGAGCTTGCTCCAAGCGTGGAGCACCTCTAATGAACGAGGTCAAGCCCGAACTTCGTACATGAGTATCTGTTAGGATCACGATCCTAACGTGTCTTGAAATGCTTCAAGTATCGAGCTTCTCACTTAACGACTGATATAGCTTACTTTGAACACCTTATATTCTTTTATCTTTAAATAATTCTAAAAGTTACAAGATGATTTATAACCGCGCTAAGCTGGAGCTTTGCGAATAACTATCGCCTGGCGCGAGCTATAAAACAAAACTCGAATTCAGCTGAGCTCAAGCATCTCTAAATTGAACAAGCCCCAACTAAAAGTAGTTGCTCAAGATAGGCACTATACATTTGATGTAGGAATGATTTTGTTTCTCTACAAATAGTGGATGACAACAAAACATTTGATATATATGTCGGTGTTTAAAAGTTGAAATTATGTACTTGATTAGCACGTAAAACTAGAAGACATATTATGAGTTTGACGAGATTCATATCCATAACTTGTATCTTAGATGGGGAGAACTAGAAAGTGGACAAACAACAATAGGATTCACACCCGTGCATCAACGTGAGACCGATGACATAACCGGCGAGGTTCAGGAACAAAAATCCAAAAGCCGAAGGAATCAACTCGAGGTTTGCTTTGCTTACGAGGATGTTGATGCTGCATACAAGGTATACATCAAATTATCAATTGTTCCCAGCATTTTACTAATTTCTTAGATATTTGACGTGATTGTTCGATTTTTATGTAATTTAAGAGGGCTGTTGAGAACGGTGCCGAGGCTGTGAGCAAACCAGAGGAGAAAGAGTGGGGGCAGAAGGTCGGGTATGTTCGCGATATCGATGGTATCGTTGTGAGGATGGGCAGCTATGTGAAGTCACGTTAAATGATGTAATACATATGCTATGTGCATATAGTGGTCTCTCTTTCCATTTCGTTTGTTTGTGTTGGTTTCATGTGTTAAATAATGTTATAACATCAATACATGTAACGTTTATACTTTGTTGTTTTCACTTTTATGTCGTGGTTATGTATATGTAGGGGAAATAATATGATTATTAGAAGTGCAGTGATGCACTTCGGAACAAGTTTTTTATATGATTATAAGTTGGAACGTAACCTACAAATAGTTAAATACAGTACTACGTAGTATATAAAAAATTTCTACTGAAAAATCAGATGGCTAAAGCGTTTTTTGTTTTTTAGTGTGGTTACAATTTCATACTGATCTTTTATAAGCAAAGTTATATTCACAAACATTTTAAAAAATAAACATTCACATGTAAATAAAATGTGTTATGCGAGTTCCACCCGAGCACATGTAAATAGCGTTGTGTTATAATTTATTTTATTTTATTCACTTATTTGACACGTATACACGTGATTTTTTTTTTTTTTTTTTTTTTTTTTAAATCTAGAATACTGAATTTTTATTTATTTATTTTAAACATTTTAACATTAGAATACTGATTGACTAGCAGACGACGTGAGGCTTGGTTATTTGATAGCCTCGAGAAACAAGTTGGATGTACCATGTACGTCGATAGTTAACATTTGTTTAGTAGTGTAAAAAGAGTTAAAATATGTAATTCGGGTATCTCACTGGTAATATTTGTCTAGTAGTTAAAATAAAAAAAAAGTTAAAAATATGTAGGCCGAGTATCTCACTGAGACACTGACAATTCAACGGTATAATAATCTTAGCATTTCTTAATTCTTATTGAAATTTTTTTGCTGTCCATTGATCACATTTTCTAAACTAAACTATTCAATGGCTTTTATATCACAAGATGCCTTTATTTTGTTACGAAAGTGTCATTTATTGTGTGTTTGGTATGCTATCATAAATTATACTAATAAATATGGGTTTAGAGATAAAGTGGTCTTTCACGTATGAAAGTTTTATACCTTATTTTTTTGAGTGATTTGTAGTATAAAACATATTTATCTATTATTGTCATATTTAATTGCCAGATTTATCAAACAAACATCATTATTTGGAATGAAACTCATTCCATGATTTTCATAGGCATGTACCAAACACACTCTTAGTAAATGCATAGGATATCCATTTTATTGACTGTTTTTTGGTGCAAATGCAATTTAACATTGGAGAAAAAGAGAATATTAGGAATAATTGTTGAAAAGTGTGATACAAAAGACGGCACTTTCAAGTATATTACAAAATTGACAGAGCACACAAGTAAAAAGAAAATATGTATGAGACTAAAACACATAGTGTGCACACAAACCCATGCACACCTCTGCGGCGCATCGCTAATTCATTTTAGATTTGTTCGACAAGTGTCCATTTTGACTTTGAGGTTCGGTTATAAGCTAACACGTGGCGAGACGCCGCGCAACCCTTATCTTGGCGGCGCACCTTTCGGCAATGTTAATTTCTTTCTCTCGGGACCACTAATACTATACATGACTCACTCTTACTCACAAATGTGTTTGTATTTTTCATTTATTCTTTTAATTTTTCTCTCGAACACACACTACATACACCATTCATTTTTATTTCTTGTTACTCTCTTCTTGAACCACAAAAACATAAAACATATTTCATTTCTTTATCTCATTTATCTTTGTCTTAACCATTTTCAATAATACATACTTCACTTTAATCAGTCTCAAATCTCGGTTCTTTATCTTTTTTTAAAAAAATATAAACATCAACTATATTACTCTTGTGTGAGTTCTTTCATCTCCAAAGTATCTAACTCAGCCACAAATAATTCATGATATCGACACTTCACGTAACCAGTGGTTAATTCATGATACTCAACCAGAAACCAAATTTCAGATGATTAATTGATAAGACAATAACAAATATCACAGATCTATGAAAAAACGTAAAAGCCCCAAAAAAATTCAAACTCTAATAAAGAGCTCTAAACCTAGAGCTCTGATACCATGTAAAAATAAACACAAACGATATAATTCAACCAACCTCCCATTTACGTATTATTACAAAATGAAGAAGAATCGTGCTCCAACGAGTTCGATCCAAACAAGCAAAAGAAAATAGGTTGTCCCCAACACTTATGTAGTCTAAAAGAATACAAGAACTCACACCATACATTTAATAATCAAACAATTACAAGATGTAAATCAGAAACAATATCATGAACATGAAACTGAATGAGACAAAGAGAATAATAGTTGTGCGTGTGTAAGAGAATGAATTTTGAACCCTAGATCACGAGATCGATCGATATAGCCACAAGTTTCCGTTAGTCCTTAAATTTGAATACACCATTGAAATACAAAGTTTTGTAAACTTAGCATAACGAGTCCTCATACTTAACAAAAAAACAATATAAGTTTGTAGGTAGTGCAAAATAGAGTATGCAAATAAGAAATGAGAGTGCCAAATTACCTCCCAAATTTTTTATATGATCCATGGTTCTAATTTCATTTTGTTGCTAAAAAAATTTTCAGAAAATCACGCGAAGAAAAAGTAAATTTTAGACTAAACAATAATAATTTGACCGAAAATACACATAAAAGTGCATTTATCTAAGAATAGTGTTTCGTTAAGTCAATTTTCGCACAAGCAACTGCATATCATTAAACCATTGAATCTCACATTTAGTAATCTACACAACAAAAATGGACATATGATAAGCATAAACTACATCTAACGTAGTGTTTAGTTGTAGAAACAAATTCTTGTTTTTCGTTTCTAGATTTCTTAAGAAAGGAGCGGTTTTTCTTCTTTATAGAAAAATTGATAATTTTGAAAACTCATTTAGATTGAGTTATATATATATATATATATATATATATATATATATATATATATATATATAGAGAGAGAGAGAGAGAGAGAGTTAGGATCAAATAAGAAGATTACTTAAAATAAGAAGAAATAAAAGAACTATAACCTAAATCCGAGATGCACCGACCTAAATTAGATGCATCCTTACAATCTTCGATGCATTAAAACGCACCATAGTGTGTTTTCTAGCTTTTAATCGATGCATATAATCGTATTAGATGCATTTCATGATTTCTCTTGTTTTTGTTCCTATGCCGCGTGCGAAATCATGAAAATCAATTTGCACCATCAATACATCAAATTAACTTTGAAACTCAAGGATGTTGCATCTATATGAATAGAAATGCATCTAATGCAAGTCGTTGCATCTCAAATGCGTGGTTTTCGTCACTTCTCACCACTTCTTATTTTAATTTACTTCTCTTTGAATCCCTATATATATATATATATATATATATATATATATATATATATATATAAATATATATATATATAGTTCCTATTCACTATCGTATAAAAGAGTTTAAGTATTTAAAAACAAACTAATAGTGAATCAATGACTGAAACACAATGTACGTAAAACACTCTGATAAATTTTCAACATAATATTCTTTATTAGAAATGAATCAAATAGAATACATTACCCAAGTACTTGAGCGATTACTTGGGATTGAAATGGCAAAGTGTTGGTAACTCCTCACGAAGCTCAGGCTAAGTCTGAGCACAACTACTATGGAACCACTGAGCTATCTCAAGGACTGAGTTGTATTTGGAGGAGTGAAAGATGGCTTGTGTGTGTATGTGTTTTACAATTCATAAGCTTAAATCTTTCACTCCATCTCTTATGATATTTATACAAGTATGAGTTTTAACTTTATCCTAAGTGACAAACTGACAATTTACAGAAGACAAAATACTGATGTACTTTGTCTCTGTTTACAAAGACTATATTAAGTAAGAGATAAAATTTGCTTTCCATAAGTCAGTGATGACACTGAGCTGATAGTATGCAATCGGGAAAGTTGACTTTGGTTGGTAAGGACTTCGTCTTATCGATTCAAATTTGTCCCGCCTTATCCGGCTCATTCTTCATGCCTTCATCTTCTACTTGAGTTTGACTTGAGTGTAAGTAGCGGTGAGGAGTTTAGGGATTCAGTGAGTTATTGTCATCACTCACCGAATCCACCATCTTCTTCTTGACTCAGTCTTCACCCCTTAAGTTCCGCCTTACTGAGTGGAGAGACTTCTTCTTCGCCTCTTCTGAGTATCCGAAGATGGCTCAGAGAGTATGCACTCGGTGACTGTTAGTGTTTAACGGCCTAAACACTTAGGGTATTTTCTATTCAAATCCTAGACTTAAAGGGTTTGGGTATTTATGAACAACAGTCTCCTATTTGGATATACAAATAGCCTAAGTATTTGATCAGTGTAAGTGAGCAATTGGCTTCTTCTTACACTGAATGTACTAATGAACATAATAAGGAACACTGAATATTTTAACAAAACATACATCGTTTATTGATCAATTACATAGTTCCTATCACTAGTACAAAAAGATAAAACAAAAGATGTTATTCAAGGTGGATCCCCAATGCTTCAAGCTTTGGCTTCTTCTTGAAGAGTGTTTCTTTATCAGGGTGCTCTCTTATCTTAGCATTCAGGTCATTGCAGAACCTGGCGTTTGCTAGGGGTTTGGATCGAGAGGCCACTGGTAGATAACTTGCCATTGTAGATACTCTGCAAGGTCAATGTCACTCCATTTGGAAAATCTGGGTTTCCATAGACATCTATAAAGAAGAGTCCTCTTTCAGGCTCTTCGATGCTAAGACAGTTGACATAATTTACTCCCTCTTGTAGCTCCCTGTTGCAGTCCAGGCCAAGGACTTTGATTTCAGGCTCAGATTCAACCCTTTTCTGCTTGGCCTTTTGAGACTAAGATCCTTGTGGTGCATTAGAGTGGCTGAATTCAAGCTGTGCTAGTGCTTCCCTCAGTCTTTAATATCTTTTACTTAGGGACTTCATTAGCACTTTGACCATGTCATTTTGATTCTTAGAAATTATTGGACCAAGTTCGTCGAGTTCAGTGATCCCAAAGTCAGTGAATTTCATGGGATCATGAACCTCGAAATGTCTTTTATCATCCCCCCTGTAGACATTCATTGCCAGTGGTTTTGGACTTGGGTGATTTTGGACATCGATGATTTTCTCAGGCAACCTTCTGCTTGTCATTGACCAATTGTGGTGGTGTTCTTTCTTGCCGATGGCTGCAACTCTTCTGTTCTTTTCATCTAACTTCTTTCTCATTTCAGCCATTTGAGCAGCCTGATCATCCTTGAACTTCTGTCCAGCCTGACCCTTTTGAAGGTTCTTAGGATCAATTCCAATATTCTCAGCTTCCTCAGCAACAACTTGTACCAGTACTTCTTTGCTCTTTCTTTCTTCCACAGCTAGTTTCTTCCTCCTTTCTTCCTTTGCAAGATAGGCACTTAGCTGTTGTGGAGTGATCAGGTACTGATTGTTGCCGATCATATAGGGAATCTTCTCAGGCTCAGGTGTTTTCATTATGGCCTTTCCTTTGTCCTGGCCTGACGAAGATGCTACCAAGGGTGTTGTTGTCATGATTGTTGTTGTTGGTGGTGGGGCTGAATATATGGGTGTTGCTATACCTGGTGGGACTGATGATATTGGCGTTGCAGAGACTGGTTGAGCTGGCTCCCCCTCAGTGTGAGAGGGAGTCTCTTGATGGTCTTCTCCCTCAATATTCTTTGCAACATCAGTGAGAGCAAGGTTGCCTCGGACACGAGGAGTTGGAGTTGCTTGACCTTTGAAGGCTTGGTAGATCTCAGTGACCATAGCCTTGGTGTCAGTTGTATCCTTTTGAAGACCGGTGACTTGTTCGCCGGATTAGCTGAGATAGTTCCAGCGAGTCATTCTAAGCCCAAGATTCCAAGCCATTGAAGATGATGCCTTAGCCAAAGTAGTCACATGAGCATCCAAAGAACCTAGTGTAGCCTGAAGAGACTGAACTGAAGACTGAAGACCCTGAACATTTGCAGATTGGATCATATCAATTAGTTCAGTGAGACGTGAGGAATTCTTCACGTAGACTTCAGTGGCCTCCAGCACTTTGGAATTGAGTGTTGGGTCTTTTTTGACAGCATCCCTGATTTCATCTATTGTAACGCCACATCCCTGAAGGTGCTTTAGAAATTTGACCAGGTTTTATCCGTCTATGAAGATGTTGGTACATGAGATCCCTGTGTTCATCAGTGTTTATGTCAAATGCTTGTACCTCAGCCTTTAGATCTATTTGTGGTACTTTTAGTGTGTTGGTCCCATAAACTTTCAGTAACCCCAGAATATAGCTTCCTTGAAGCTTTAGTGATCCTTAACGGTTGCCTTTACTGTCAATGGAAGAGTATTGTCAAACTTTTTGAATTCTTGAGGCCGGGGATGAGGAAGAAGAGTTAGAGTCATTATCTTCATTTTGGAAGGTGACTTTTAGGCTCTTGTGGATCAGGTGATGCTCTTGTTGATTTGAACATCGGCGTCCACTTCTTCTCCTGCCGATAGTATTTCATCTTTACTGCCGCTTGTTCTTCATCGAGAAAAGAATTTCATTGACCTCAAGAATCGTTAGTAAACCGGTGGTGATGGGTTCCATATCGGTGGTTTTAATCCCTCTAAGTCTTTGTCCCCGTTGTTCTTCAAGCAATCGTGGGTTATTCCCTGCTAAGCATCCCTAGAAGCAGGGCAGTGAGATCCCTATCGGTTGTTCATTTCCTCCGAGTCTTTGGGAACATTCAATTGGCCCCCACAAAAGTTGTTATTTGCATGTCATCCTTGGGCAGCAGGTAGTGAGCTCCCCTACCGGTGGTATGTTTCCTCCTCGATCTTGGGAGTAGTAGTTGGGACCAAGGGCACTGACCGTGATGTATCGCTGTCCTTCGCTGTCACCGGTGGATGTTGTTTGGTCTCTTAGGTGACCGTTCGGGGTTTTTGCCTTTTAGGCCTAGCTCCGTAAGCCTCGTGGCCCCGAGACTTGGGTTTGGTCTTAGTCCCAGCCTCAGACTTCCCCTTTCTTTAGGAGCAAGGTTTGAGACACTGAGTCCCTTTGGTTGTTTACAAAGAACCTATATGGGTCCGCAATTCTATTTCAAAGGACTTGGGATGGGTCTTTTGAAAGTTTGATTGACTCCAGATACCGTAAAAGCAAAGTATTTGTATTCCGAGGTAATACAACCCAATAACACTTGTAAAGCATATGAGACAAACCTAGGATACGAAACGTATTTCATCCTAGTTTTGTGATATCGCCCAAAACCGCCAAGTTATCTCACACAAGCTAGCCACTTGTGAATGACTAACCGTAAGAAACTTAAAACAGCTCGTACAAACCAATAATAGATGAGAAGTGTGTAGTATACGGTAACTCAAACGCAGCATAGGTTTGAGCACCGAGATCGCTCCTCGAATCCAGGTCAATGAAATTTCCAAAACTCACGCCACGCATTATCGATTTGAATAAGAAAAAAGGGGTAAAACAGTTATCTTAACTACGGGATAAGGAAAGCCAATGGAACTAAAAATTCATGGGGAAAACCTAAGAATAATGGCAACCACGCTAATTTACACTCAAAACGCAAATACTGGATTATAACTAAACGCTTAATAAAATGCAATTATGTCTAATCTAAACCTAAAAATAACCCAAAATTACTTTACTCTAAAATGAATATTTGAAAACTATTTATGAATTACAACTAATTTTTAGGATTTTTCTGGAATTTATTCAAATTAAAAACTAATTATTAACTTTTAAAACTAATTTAAAATACTAAAAATTATGAAGATTAAAGGTAAAATTATGAAACTATTTTTATAAAATCTAAAATAACTCAAAAGACTTTTCAAAACTAATTTTGTATTTTTCCTCAAGATTTTTCTATTTCTATGAATTAAAAAAAAAAAAAAAACTATTTAAATCTAATTTAAATTGAGAAAAAATACCAAATAAAAAGGAAAAAATAGGAAAAATATTTTTTATGCTTTTATATTTTCTTAAACTGGGAAAATTAAAAATTATTTTTTTGGAGCTTTTCTTAATTATTTGCAATAAAGCTATTTAAAAGGCTTAAAACTATTTTGTAATTAAGAAAATAGCAAAACAAGCACTAAAATTATGAAAAACTCAGGAAAATTCTAATTTATTATTCTAAAGCTGTGAAAAATATAAAAACATGGGCTTATGTGAGGGAAAAGAGAGCTGCAGTGTAAACAGTTAAGAAATAAGCACTTTAAATAAAGCAAATAAGCACTAGAATGAACCAACTGAAAACAGAAGCTAATTTATACTATAACTACTCTAAAGCAACTATTTGCAACCATCTTACCTAATAAGCAATTTAACTATATTTGGGTTAACTAATATCTTATCCAAACAGCGGCTCGGGCTCTCCGCTAGTTTTTCATCGCGAACGCTATTCAATAAGCCAAAAAGAAATCAAAAAGTGTGGTCCTCAAGACCACCAACCAGAGATCATTTGTTCACTCATCTTTAAATTTTGAAAGATCCAAACATTGGATCAAACATGTTAGGTCACTAAGTTTACAACACAAGCACAATAGAAAGAGATAGAGAGAAAGATCGGATGAACAAGATACAAACAAACACTATGCGCATAGAATACTAAGGACGGTTATGCTTAGATAGTGAAAGAGAAATGATTGAACAACCAACCCTCAAGTGAGGGTTATTACATAGTATTTATAGAAGGGGAGCTAGGGCAACACTCCTACTCCCTTCCTTTTCCTTATTGGGCTAGGCCTAGGCTTATGGGCCTTCTACATAAGCCTAAGGCTAATTACTAACATAAAGGCCATAATAAGCTAACTATTACATATGAATCACTAACACTTGATTTAGGTTTAGGAGTGATTCCAACAATCTCCCCCTAAGTGTGGGTGATGAATGAATATGAATGGTTAAGGTACAGATGTAATAGTAGCTTTGACGCCTTTCCATTCTTCTTCTCTTGTGAGAAGAATTGCCTTGATTTGAACAATCTCCCCAGGTAGAGAAATTGTTTTTAAACAGTCTGCTTTGACGCCATCTTAATCTTTGTTCTTTGATCATTGTTCTTTGTGATGGTAGTGATAGTATGTTGTTGTTGTTCCTGATCAAGTCTCCGCCTCAGTGTCGCTTCACGCTCAAAGGTTCCACGCCATTCTTCAACATGCTCACACGCTATTTGACGCTGGATTTCAAGATCGATGAAGTTCTTTAAGTCTTTAAACTTTGTAGATTCTTTGATTTGACGTGAGAATCATTCGACTTTTGTGTTGCTTTTGAGAGAACTTCCATTAGTGATGATGTTGGCATGAGCATGTGAAGAATCTCGACGATCACCCCGCCCATAGCTTCCATAAGAAGAAACATAAGAAAGGTTAGTAATAAGCGGATTCCGGCACTTACAAGTTTGAACTTCGAGAGTGTTAACAAGATAGTGTGAAAACACAACTCTAATTCTCACAAAGGCCGCTCCTGAACCGGAGTCCCACAAGTGAGATAACACGATGTACCGAAGTACATCTACAGTTCAGATGAGTCGCTGAGGTACACCGAAGCATCACCTCACGACTGAAGACCGTTTGAGACCACTAAGCGTAATCCACGGGAGTTACCGGCGACCTGTTAGGGCTGTTTGATGTTGACCCCGGCAGAGTTTCCATTCAATCACCGAGGATCACAATGTGAACCTCTCATAAATGTTCTCGCATGATTGCTAAGATCTGTGAAGGACTCGATAACGCACCACGATGTTCTTATTGTTGAACAAGTGATAATGTACCTAAGAGATCTTTTGATGAATCTCGTGGCTCTAGACTCAATAGTGTGCTTTTGGTTTTCCCAGCGGAGACTAGGAGAGGGTCTCCTTCTTCAATACCAAAGAATCTCAAGAGAAAGCCGATAGTTTACGTAGGGTTCCTCGTGAGAATGAAACAAGCTTCTGTTGAGAGAAACTTGAGTGGCTAAGAAGGTTTAGTGCATGCGCCACTGGGTCCATGACGACTTTTAATCTTCAATACCGGTGTCATCAAGTGACAACCAAGAGCATATGAATTGAACCCTATGGTTCCGCTCTAAGTTGAATAATTTGGAGGGCTATTTCTTTTCTTTGCATTTCTTTTTAATTCTTCAACTCCTTCTTTCTCCGATTCTCATTTTCTCCTTTTAATAATCATACCTAAGGACTTCTAGTTCTAACTATTGGTAGTGTCCTTGGGTAGATCCCTCCTGCTCAAGGATCATAGGACGGTTATTCCTAACCTTAATCACCTTATAACTCCATTGCCATAAACCATTTTCAAGAAAATCTCTCGTAGTGTTTGTGAATGAAAACATTTTGTACCACTGAGTTTTATCTTTAGCGTAAATACCCTCCACACGCTTAAGTGTTAAGACGAAATCAAGCATCTGAGAGAGAGAAGACTTTTGAATTGATCGACTCAAGATAGACAATCCCCGCGAGACACGTTACGCTGAATAGTTAAAGAGTTACATTGTCCGCTTTTAGGTGACAACTAGCTCTAATAACTATCTTGAAGGTGTGGACAAAACTCGAAGGTTGTCAAACCCGTCAAAGATCATGTCTACCAAGAGTCTAATGGTACATCTACTCGGACAAGTCCTTTGCGAGACACGCTTACATCACTAGCTAACTAGCTTGAAATATTACCCGTCCCAATTTTCGAGTTACTAACAGCTAAGATCTCGCCAATTGCTGGTTAAGTCTATAGCACAAAGATTCATTTGCAGTTACACAACATATTTCTTATCACATAAATTTTCTCCCCATCAAAAATGGCATATAAATGTTATTTTGAAGAAATGTTGAGAATAAATATGACCATTTTGAGTTTTGTGGGAAGATTACACAAAGAACATTTTGTGAACAAAGTTTTAAGTCAAATACTCCCCCTCAACAAGTGATATAAACGGTTGAGGTTTTGAAAATCATTAGGGGAAGTACTTGTTCTTTTGAGCAAAACCTTGAAAAGTGAAAGGTTTGATAGGTTTTACTCAAAAGTAAGAAGCTTTCGCCCCTTTTATAAGGATTGTGGCACCGCTGCACTACGTGGTCCTTTATTTACAAGAGCGGGTTGTACAATCTATGTGTGCACAAGCCATTGACATATATAATCACACATCCAAATTATATGAAATAGAAGTAGTCAGGGGTACCGTGAAGTCCATCAATGTTTCCAGAATGCTAACCGGGCGTTGATAGCCGGCGAGCAACTCGGCCTACCACCTACAAAGCTTCCTCCATCTGTGGCTCTCACATCCCGCCTTTCCTTAGAATTCCATCGCCTTTGTGACCCAATTCCTTCATGAATATCCTTCAACCTATGCCAATCCGCCCTAACCTTCTTCAATGTGTGATCCCCAAACTTGTGAAGATCTCTACACGCCATCAAGCAATTGCGTTGTGTTTCACTAAGGTAAACCACCAATGGTTGGTCGATGAGTGTGTATTGTGAAAGCCGTTGATGTCGAAGATCTAGCTGAGGTGGGAGTGAAGTTGACACGGGTCTGATATGATTCAACCGCAGTTGGAGATCTTCTACACGCTCTTGATGACTATGCTTCATGATAAGCAAGGACTTGATGAATTCACGTTGCACTTCACGAGAATTGTCTCATGCACCTCTGTACTTTGGCAAGGTACATGTCTTCAATGTCGTTGAGAGACAAATTCTCAAAGTCCGCTTCACAGAATGCATAATCCCTTTCGTCTTGTCTTTTGACCACGATATTCTTGAGAAAAGTGTAGTCCCATTTAGACGAAAGATCAACATGTTTGATGACAACGATATTCTTAGTAACAACACTTCATGTTGAGACTTCAACCGGCAGCTTCTGTAGTAGATTCTTCGGCGTTCCTGCCAATGGTGAATCCCATACATTGCATCACGGTCATACTCTTCCACTTTGTTGGAGAACATGGTTAGCTCTTTCCTCGATGGCTATGCAGTTAGAGTATATAGTCAGCTGAATGGAAGTGTCAAGGATGTAGCGATTTCCTTGAACCATCGCCACCGTGAAGAAGAAATTCCAAGTCTTTGTTGAAGAAATATCGGAATGGAATCCTAGGCCGATCTGGTTGGCCAATTGTTGGTAGAGGTTTAGACCAGTCGGTGTAATATGGAGGGTTGTCCCGTTTGGTGAAGTCGATGTTTGCTTCTTGGTTGAGCCAATCCATGTTGTTAGACATGGCTCGTGCTATATTATCAAGGTGATACTCAACTTCAATAGCACTTTCCGAGCTGTCGTTGAGAAGTTGAAATGCTTCATTCTTGATTCACTAACTCGATTTCGCCATCTTCTTCACACGGAATTTTTCTTGCAAGAGTTTAGCATGCTCCAATGTACTACCATTATGTAACCTCTGACCTTCGGGATGGTAGGGAGTGGAATCAACAAGCTTCGAGAACCATTCAAATTCAGTGTTATCCTCGTCCAGCCATGATAAGACGTCATTCATAGGCTTCTTCTTCTTTTCTTGGCCTAGAGGAGGATTCTGGTTTCTTGGTTGTGTCGAGAGATGGGTTGTTGTTGGGGCTCGGGATTTCCATCGCCACCACCAGTATACTCAAAGTGATCACCGGTTTTCTGAGTCCGGGGTGGTGTCTCGTAATCCCGAGGTTTTTCGTTGAAGAGCAGGAGGAGATCGTCTTGGTGGAGAGGGCCTTCGGGGTGGAGGTGGCATTGAGGAAGATTCACCAGACTTCTTTGAACGCTTAGGTGCGTAATCCTTATCCTGATCATCGTCATCTCTTGGTCATTTTGGTTGACTTGCCGCATTCTTTTCGCATGAAGACTTGAGTTGATATTCTAAAAGAGTCTCAAAAAACTTAGCTTCATCCGAGGCAAAGGTTCCAGCCTCTTTTTGACATTTGCATCACTAATTTAGTAATCAATTCAATTGAAAGTAATCGATTTTGGCCATTGTATGTTTGACCAATGTAACGATGTTTGGAGTAAGTAGTTTGGAATATAACTCTCTTGTCACTTTAGGAATGGTGTCGAGAAGGAACTTGTGAGTGTCTTCTCTGCCATCTTCCAATTCCTTTTGGAAATCTCCACTGATAAACTGACGTTCCCTTTCAACTTGCATCTTTTCATTCTCATCATGAAAGATATCAGACCGGACGACGAGAAAATTCAGCTTTCAGAGTATGTCTTTCTTCCTGACCGCTTGACAAGCTTTAACGATTCGAGTCTTTGCATGAGATCCAAGATGCAGTTGGCTTCTTCACCGATTGGATGTGGATTTGTTGTTCTTTTGATGGTGGTGGTGAAGAGTGAGAAGATTAATCTGATGATGATGAGATATGAGGAGACTCCGTCCTTTGGTGGCCGAAGTTTCCTCCTTGAGCCGCAGGACTATCTAAGAAACTTATCATATTCAATATCTTCTTCATTTCTAGACTTAGCTTTTTCATCAGCTTTATCTTTCTTGGACTTTTCAGTTCTCGGTTCTTCAATGTTGTAATCAATAGAATCTTCCACGTGCTTTTGTTGTTGCTCAAAAGTGGTGGCACCGCCTTTATCGGGTTGATTAACCGCATCAGGATTTGGTGTAGGTTGAACTCCACCACTCGATGCTCCGGGGCCACCCATTTGATCCTTAGCAAATTCTTTTGCAACGTGTTGGAGTCTACTGAATTTGAACTTCTTCCGTGAATGTGTGTCCAGTTGCTCTTCTTCAACTTTCTTCTTCATGCTCAATCATCGAGTCTTCCTTTGCCGTGTTCGCTATGGACTGGGAGGTTTACTACTTGAGGAGTCACATCGTTGCAGCCGTGAGTAGAAAATCTTCGCCTGTTTGTGTATCTTCAGGCCTCCACTAGCTTTCTTTGCGGTTCAAGCTTAGGTAATGAATAGGAACGCTTCCTGGCGGAACTGCCCTCTTACGGAGGATTCCTCTTGGGGAACTTCCTTTGACTCTCAGCTTGCAAGCACTTCCTCCACTTCCTCTTTTGGTTTTCTTGTAGGTGTACCGTAAGATTTTTCATCAAGAAATCCAACTTTGTTCTCTTCCACAAAGAACCAAATATCTTTTATAAGAGTAGAGCTTTTGAGTTCATCCGAGAGAAGGTGATCCGCAACACAAAGACCTTGTTTCTGTGTTGACTCCTTAAATCTGACAGTAGAGTGGGTTCACCAACATGTCGAGATTATCGGGTCATTGATTCTCTTGGGGATATCGTGGTTATATCCAAGTGCTCTTTGGATCAACAGCTTTTGTATATCCGATATAAGGAATTGAGCCAAGCTTTTGAGGAATGTCATCATGTCATCCCGTACATCGAGCCCAAAAAGATTTGCGCTCCACGAGCTGGGATGCTATAGCCGGCCACCACCGTAAACGGATTTGTGATGATGATATAAAGGGTTCTCCGGTTGAGGAATATCTTAAGATCCACGTGAATGCTTATTGATTACCCCGCTTGCACTCCAATATCAATCAAAATTGAACGTAGCTCTTCAGAGGGTGCAGCAGAAGTTCGTTGGTATGATGTCGAATGAGGAGAATGTTCCCTTAAATCAGCAGGAGTGATGGTGATTTGCTTGTGATTGAGCGTCACCGCACAAAGATTTTGACCTTTGATCATTTGCATTGTATTCCTAACTGCTAATGTAGATCTCCTAAACTGTAGGTAATTGGTGAGCATGTTCGATAGGATGGTTCTTCAGAATATCCAACGAATGAGACAAGAAGATTCCGAGCAGTGAGGGTTTCAAAGTCAACATCAAGATTATTCTTTCCAATCTTCATCGGATAACCATGAGGGAAAATATCAGCAATGGTGAGAACATTTGGTGCGTCCACATTCATTTGAGTTCCATGTCGCGGATCTCAAAACACATTTAGCCAAAAGAACCAACATATCGAAAGACATAATGTTAGTCAACAGATGGTTTTATTGTCTAATTATTGAATGTGCAATGTCAATGATTGTTACGAGTCCAAAATCACTTGTTTGTCCAATAGTCCAATGACGTCGGGAAAAGTTTCGTGAGTTAGTTAACTTTAGGTTTTAAAGTTTATGTTATCACATATTTTTCACAACATATTAAACATTTTAAGCTTATTAGTGACATTATTGGTTTCGGATTATGATTTATTTATTTACAAGTTCGCACGTGTAACAATTCATAATGAAGGTTTGATCAAGGCTTAGCGAGAAATGGTAGCTTATGCGTAAACAGGAGTTATACGCTTAGACACAAGCTTATGCGTAGGATCCTGACTTACGCGTAAGAAATATTACGCCGAGGAAAAGGGACCTTATGCGAGAGCTTACGCAGAAGCGATATAAAACCTTACGTAAGGCTTACCGTAAGAGTAGACCTTATGCGTAGAGGTCACCGCTTACGATATCCTTCACAGATACGCAGAGTCCCTATGTAGAACCTACGCCAAACGCTACAGAAGATTTCTCTTACGCGATAACATGCTACGCTGCGAAGGTGATCCTTATGCGTAGATGTATATCAACCTTGATTCTCATTTTACGTAGCAAACCTGAAATAAAATCATCATATCATCAATATTAACACCTACATTCATTCTATAACAGATCATGGCATGAATACTTATAAAACAGCTTTTACGCCAGAGAAAACCTTATGCGTAGAACTTAAAACCCTAGTTCAAGAATTACGCAGAAGAAATCTAGCCATGGAAATTGCACCAAAATTTTCTCGGGAAGTCTTAGAAGCCTAATAAGTATGTTTTATCCAAGTTTTAACATCAAACTCAACATGAATCAAGAATACCCAATTTATGAACTAAACCCTAAATTTCAATTTCATTTTAGTGTTTCGGTAGTTCTAAGCATTGATATATCAATTCATCACATAAACAACATATTATAACAACTTTTGACCAAAAACGTTCACATTTGAAAACACCCAAATCACGATAAACCCTAGTTTTCAAATTCAATCAATTCGTTTCGGGTAAGTTTTGAGGATAAAATGGTATCATTGATGTTTTAAAAACGCTTTGACACAACCTTTTAACCAAAAACACACACCAATGATTGTGTGTTCATACGCTTATGCGTAGAACACAAGATGACTCATATCTTACGTTTTACCGTTGGATTTAGAAAATCAAAACCATTGTTTGTAAACACGTAAAGATCATGAAACAACTTACAAATTGATGATCCAAAACACAGATTTGATGAACGATTTTTAAGCGTAGGATAAGGTTGGTAGGATATTAAATGTGATGAGTAAATGAATTAGGTGGTTGTTTTATTAAAAAATAACTTTGAGATTTTGACAGTTTTAGTCCCTCCACCTTTTCCATTTTCATCCAAAGCCTTTTAACTTCCATTTTGGTTACCAAATGAAGATTTTAAGAAAGAACTTGACGATTACTCCCCTCGACTTAAGAAATAATGAAAGGTTATAATTTTAGTCCGAGGAGTGTCAAGGAACCAGAAATGTGACCACCATTATTAAAGAAACAACCGGGAATAGGTAACATGCAAGAACACGGTTATTTTGAAAAAGCTATTTTTATTTTCTCCCTCAACACTTGATCGAAAAAATATGAATTTTGAAAGATTAGAGTGTTGAATGAAGAAATGTACTTGAATGTTAAAAGAAAAAAATAGATAGAAGAATATTTTTGTTGTTTTATCTGATTTTATATTTTTGTATTTTGTTTTTGAAAAAATATTTACAAAAGAGGTTTTGGTGTTTGACTGGTTTTAAGAATGTTTTAAGAGTTCATCCAGTTCCTCTTGAGTTAAACACCGCATACCAACGTGGGGACCAACTCATTAAACCTAGGGAGCAAGGCTTTGGTGAGAAGATCCGCCAATTGGTATTCTCGTAACCCAAGTATAATTCAACTGCACTGCTCCACGTGGTCCTTGATGAAATGATATCGAAGATCGATGTGCTTTGATTTCGGCGAACCGAAGTTGCACGAGATCGCAATAGCACCGATTGTCGCAGACATCGATTCTGTCAAATACGTAAACATAGTCTTTGAGTTGTGTTCTCATCCAAATGACTTGAGCACAACATGGCTACATATTCTCGCCTGGTTGAGGACACGATGTACAATCCTCGCTTCTTTCGATTGCCATGACACCATTTATCACCAAGAAATTGTAGAGCTCCTGAAGTACTTTCCTTTTCTAAGCTCAAGCGTGATCAAAGTCTAAAAGCTATTAGTTCAAAACCGAATCCTTCGGATACGTGATCCCCAAATTAATGGTTCCCTTGATGTATTGGAGGATTCTTTTAGCCTATGAGAGGTGGGTTTCAGCTTGGTCTAATTCCATAACGGGAGCAAAGATAAACTATTAAAGACAATATCGCTCTCAAATTTTTGGTATGTGCCATTGGTGGCATAAGTATCACAAGTATTCATTCCAAATTTGTTCAATTCAAGGGCATATTTGACTGACTCAAGAAAATACCACGGGGTGATTGATGAACTTGCAATCCTAGAAAGAACGTAAGTTCACCCATCATGGACATTTCAAAAATTTTCTTCGTTAGTTTTGCAAAAGTTTATTGAGTACTTTTTATGTGTTGACCAAAAATGATGTCATCCACGTAAATTTGAACAATTAAAATATGTTCCCGTGATATTGTATGAAAAGAGTTGGGTCGACCGAACCTTTGGTAAAATTATTGGCAATGAGGAAAGATGATAGCTTATCATACCATGCCCGAGGAGCGTGTTTGAGACCATACGAGCTTTGTTCGTTTGTAGACATGGTTCGAAGCTGATCAACGAATCCTTCTCGGGCTGGCCGACATAAACCGCTTTCGTTGTCCATTCGAAAAGCAGCTTTGACATCCATCCGAAAGACCGATGTTCATATGAGCGAACGCCGAAATATCCTCAACGTTCTCAAGACGAGCAACCGGAGCAAATGATTCTTCAAAGTCAATACCCTCTTCCTCTCTATAACCCTTAGCCACCAGACGCGGACTTGTTTCTCGATGACATTCCTTCAAAGATCCAATTTGTTTTTCCAAATCCATTTTAGACCAATGACGTAGACCCTTGTTGGTCTTTCAACCAGTCCCCATACTTCAAGACGTTTGAATTGGTTGAGTTCTTCTTGCATGGATTCAATCCAGTTGTCTTTTGTCATTGCGCCTTTAATGTTTTAGGTTCGATTGGGATGCTGAGTGCATAAATGCAATGTTCACCATCTCGAGTGAAGACGCTTGTCTCAGAACGACCGGGTTGATTCGGGTTGCCAATAATATTTTCCGAGGATGGTCTTTGTCCATCGATGTGTAGGGTTGATGTTGGTATACATTGTGCATATTTTGAGGATTCAAATGGCTTGTTGAAGATTCCACGACATCCGTGTAGCGCCTCATTAGCAAACGGGTTAAAGAACGATTTGGATCAAAATCAGCAGTGGGGGTACTTCATTAAGAACATCATCACCGGTTCATCATTGTTGGAAGCGTTTGTTCAACTGCTGTGTGAGTCAACCGTGGTGCTTCTTCAACAAGAGTTGTTGTAGCAGTGTATCGTGTATAGAGTATTATCGTGTTGAGCAATGGAAACGCGGATACACCCGAGCACGCTCATCAATATCGCCACCGAACAGAGGAGCAAAGTCTTTCCATTTGTTGACGAAAGTAAGTGGGCTTTGTTCACCGATGATGGGGTTTGGGGAAGTTTAAGCGGTTGTGACCGGTTCCAAGTGTTATACTCGAAGCCATTTCCGTAAGTTCATCAAAATGAGCATTAATCGTTTCCATAACCTTCTTTGTTCGACGATTCCGATTCGAAACCTTTAGAATTATCACAATATCCAATAAAGACTCCAATGTCGGCTTTGGCTTTGAGCTTTCCAAAGTCATCACGCATCATTATTCGATAGCAAAGAGATCCAAATACATGAAAGTGTTTGAGATTCGGTTTTCTGCTGTGACAAGCTCGAAGGTGTTTTGTTGTATGCTTGTAATCATAGAACGGTTTTGAGTATAGCATGCAAGAGATACGCTTCGCCCACAAGTAATCCGAAGTTTAGCATTGATTAACATTGTTCTTCCACTAACGCTCGGTTTCGCTCTTCAACAACTCGCTTTGTTCCGTGTATGCGCAATAGATGTCCGATGTCAATTCCCACTTTCTCATAAAATTCACGAAGAGTTTTGTTAACAAATTCAGTTCCTTTGTCTGCTCTTATTTGTCCGACGTGTGAGTCAACTTGATTTTCGTGAGAAAGGTGATGATCATCCGTGGAGCTTGATCTTTGCTTTGAAGAAAGTAGACCCAAGTCCAGCGTGAATAGTCATCAACAATTACTAAGATGTATCGTTTGCCATTGATCGCTTGACGCCAAGATCGGGCCACACAAATCCATGTGAAGAAGATGAAGCACATGCCGAGAGCTGGTTCCACCTTTGAAGGAAAATGAGCACGAGTGCTTTTCCCTTGTTCACAAGCCGAGCAAAGGTGATCTTTAGAATACCGGAATCGTGGGAGTCCTTCAACTAGTTTGTGTCGAGTAAGGTTGGTGATGGTTTGAAAGTTTAGATGTGAGAGACGACGGTGCCATAGCCAAGATTTTGTTGATGTTGCCTTTGAAAGTAAGCAGATGGGAGATGAAGCAACCATGTCTTGCATAGAGATAGCGTAGAGACTAGAATTACGAGCCGCATATAAGGTCGCTTGTAGATCACTTAATGAAACAAGTTTTCTCCCTGAAAGCAACCTCCAAATCTCCATCACAATCCCACTAATCGAAAACAGATTGTGACCGAGGCCTTCCACATAATAAACCCCGCTAATTTCGATGTTCCCATTGATATAGTCTCCGTAGCCCATGATAGCCGCGGGTGATCATTCCCGAATCCGACAAAGGCTAATGAACTTTGCAATAAAGTTTGATAACAGCTTTTAAGGTTGCCTCGTATGTGTCGGAACATCCGCTATCAACAATCCAGAGAATGATCTGTATCACCGTGACATAATAACATACTAATAATGTGATGGAATAGAAGTAGATGTGGAACCCAAATGTTAGAGGGTTCCTGAAAGCTTATAGTAGATATACACACATCAATAGCTTTAGGCATCCATTTAAATCCTAGTGTGTTATATATCCATTTCTGCCATCTCCAACTAGTATTTGCTTTATTCTTAGTGAATGCACTAGGTGGTACTACATTCCTAGGAGGTGAACCGAGCTACAGGACAGCAATGCTTCTTAGAATCTAAAGAGGCGGCTTACCAAGCAATGCACTTAGAAAGATTAGTGGGCCTAGAGGTATTCCGGTTCTTAGGATTCCTTAAACGAGATGATAGCTTTAGCAACACATTTATCATGACAATCAGAATTCATACTTTTACGACAAATCACACAAGGTGCATCGATCAATATCAAAAGTACTTAAAGGTTTAGCATTCGTTACATCACTATTTCTATTACATTTTCTAGACGCAATATCTAAAGTACAATCGAGTCTTATTCATAGTCCTAGGGTGTTCTTCTACTTCAGCATTCTTTATTGATCTTTTCTTAGGTCGCAACTTCCTATTCTTCGTTGTATTGCTCCTAGGTCCGTGAAGTGGACGCTTGGAAAAGAGGCAACTATCCCTGCTTTCAAGAGAAGGAAGCACATTAGCAACTTGTGATTTGGCAGTAGTGATTCTAGGTTCGCGATTACTAAGTGTTACCGTGCAATCTCTTAATGATGGTAGGCGGAAGTTGTTCATACTTTCCTAACATTTCTCTTAACATGAAGATAGTGTGAATCGATCTTGATTTTCGTAACTAAGATTTCCAAAGAAAATGCATAACTTCTTTAGTTTGTGCAAGATAATGATCAAGTTCATTTGATGCTTCATCACGAGTCTTTTGAGTAAATCAAATATGACACCATATTCCTTTTAACTTTTGCAAGTTCTTGTTCATATTTTGAGATTTGACACTTAAAAGACACGCTTTGATCATCCAGTTGCTCAATTTTTGGATCGTAAGATTTTGCACCGAATCGGGCGATTTTGTGTTGAAAGCAAGTTGTTGATCGTGAATATCTTTTTGACACCAATTAAGACGACCTGTTGCATTTGAAAGTTCGCTTTGACAATCGCTCATTTTCAACTTTAAAGACTCGACCAGCACATTATCAAGTTCTCAACATTTACCACGTAATCAACCAAGATATAACAGAGCATATGCAATAACACACAAAGATTATGGACATCAAAGACGTATGACATCTTCCAAGAGTCGATCATCAACATCTTTTCTCAACAATTTCTTTTACGCTTAGTATTAGAAATAGATGTTTCGCTTTCTCTAAAACGACCTTCATCAATCCAAGTTCCTTATGAAAGTCCTTTTCCCAAGACAATGCACAACTTTTCTAATTTTTAACATTTGTAAAAAGATTTTTCTAAAAATGTCTCTTTGTTCTCGCCAATGATATTCTATCTCATGTTGTAAAGTTTTGAGGTCAGCCATGAAAATGTCAAAATATCTAAGAATTTTGCGATTTTCAGGTTTTGAGTTTACTTCACCGATGGAAGGTAAAGGACCATAAGTTTGTGCATAATCTGGTTTGGGATTAACATTAGAAGACTCAGACGTTTTATGATAATCCTTGGTGTGTTAGAAGAATCCGTTGGTGTGACGAAAGTGACCGCTTTGAATAGTTAAAAGGTTTGTTGTAAACAACTTTTTCTAATTTTGATCGACTCTCGCCTTCTGCATCTAATTCCTCTTGACGATGATATTCAACAACACTCATAAATGTAATTATCAATTTTATATTCTCGCGACCGAAACTTCGTGATTTGGTTTGAATGCTTTGGTTGAAAGCTTAGGTTTGTAATCAAGAAGATTCGTCCATATCCATTTGGATTGGGTTTAAAGTAAACTTTTCAATAGTTGTGACCGACTATGTTTGTAAACAACACTCTTAAGTTTGTTTTGCAAGTCGATGATTTCTTCAAGATGATCATCTATTCGCTTCGCTGAATGCTTTTGTATGCAGAGAACTGCTTTTTGACAAGTTAACAACTCAAATTTTAGCTTTTGATTTTCCAAGGTGAGATGCTAATTTGCTTTTTATGTTCATGTTTCAGCTTGTTCTATTTTCGCATAACAAAGCATTCTTTGAAGCTAGATCACGATCCGCTCTCTAAATATTTTTCGCTTTGATGAGATTTAGCAAAGGCGCTTCAAAACCTTTTTCACGCTTTTTCGAGTTTTGAAAAGTTGAGTTGCTTTTGTAAACATTCAAAATCCTTGGTTAATAAAGGCATTTTGCTTTTCAAGTCCCGACATGGCATGATTCTTCCACTATGGTTTGTTGGTCTTGTATTAAACGAGCAAAATCCGGATGAGGCAAAAGTTCGGTGTGTTCAACGTGAGTCACAACATGATCATTACTTAGATCCTCAAGTATAACCACGGAGTCAATTTGATTATCAAAGGAAACCATAAGGTCATCTTGATCGTCAAATATAACTACGGGGTCTAGTTGAAAATCGCCGGAATGAGATGTGGATGGCGCATTTTGAACATTCTGAGCCTTGCCGGATTCAGATGTTGGCGGAGATATGAGATCGAGATAAATATGGTTTGTTCGGTACCGAGACAAGCCATCGCGTCATACACCGGGCCCGTGTCACTCATGTGTAACTCATGCATATTAGCCATCAACATAACAGCCGCATTGGCCTGCAAATCCTCCATATCATCATCCGAAGTCGTGATTTGCCATAAAACTCGTTTTTGTCTCGGAGAGTTCCACCAGCCTTCATCCTTAAGAGCCAAAAGAAGAGCCTCTTTGTGATAAGCACTGCCCCTAGTCCTCGGCTTTGGGCATGCATTAGCCAGTGTCCCTTCTCATTGCAGTTGTAGCATCGAAGACCATTCAACCCATTCCGAGCATTTCCGTTCCACCACTCAGCTCATGTTATTCCTACCCACAAAGATTAAACCCTTGACCACCGCCCATCCGACCCACCATAACCACGATTCTCAACTTAACTCGGCCCATTGTTCACAAATGTACCGATTCCTTGTGTGTTAGATGAGGAACCTAATAATGCATTGTTGGATTTGTTGGTATATCGGCCAAAGCATAGCAATCATAACAAATCCTTGTTGCA
>OU343216.1:46229345-46283865 GCA_910596185.1 Chrysanthemum makinoi | reverse complement strand
CAGAGGGAAACATACCACCCGGGTAGGGAGCTCCTTCCACACTGCCCAAGGATGACATTCAGCAATAACAACTTTGTTCGAGGGCCAACTGAATGATCCCAAAGACTCAGAGGGAACTGAACAACCCACTGATAGGGATCTCACGCCATCTGCTTCTAGGGATAGCTCGGGAATAACCCACGGTGCTTAAAGGAGCAGCAACGGGGGACAAAGACTCGGAGGGATTAAAACCACCCGATATGAACCCATCACCACCATCGGTTTACTAACAGCTTGCCGAGGTCAATGAAATTCTTTTCTCGATGAAGAACAAGCCGACAGATGAAGATGAAATACTATCGAATAGAGAAGAAGTGGACGCCGATGTTGAAATCTGAACAAGAGCATCACCTGATCCACAAGAGCCTAAAAGTCACCTTCCACCAAGATAATGACTCTAACTCTTCTTCCTCATCCTGTCGCCCCAAGAATTCAAAAGTTTGACAATACTCTTCCATTGACGAAAAGGCAACCGGTTATGTGGATCACTAAAGCTTCAAGGAAGCTATATTGGGGTTCTGAAACTTTATGGGACCAACACACTGAAGCAACGCCTATGCAGATCTAAAGGCTGAGGTACAAGCATTTGATGCAAACACCGATGAACACAGGGATCTCATGTACCAACATCTTCATAGACCGGATAAAACCGTCAAATTTCTAAAGCATCTTCGAGTTGTAGGCGTTACAATAGATGAAATCGTGGATCGTCAAAGAAGACCCACTCAATTCCAAAGTGCTGGAGGCCATCTGAAGTCGTGAAGAATTCCTCACGTCTCACTGAACTAATTGATATGATCCAATCTGCAAATGTTCAGGGTCTTCAGTCTTCAGTTCAGTCTCTTCAGGCTACACTGGGTTCTTTGGATGCTCATGTGACTACTTTGGCTAAGGCATCATCTTTAATGGCTTGGAATCTTGGGCTTAGAATGACTGCTTTGGAACTATCTCAGGCTAATCTGGTAGAACAAGTCACCGGTCTTCAAAAGGATACAACTGACATCAAGGCTATGGTCACTGAGATCTACCAAGCCTTCAAAGGTCAAGCAACTCCAACTCCCTCAGTGTTTGAGGCAACTCTTGCTCTCACTGATGTTGCAGCAAAATTGAGGGGGAGAAGACCATCAAGAGACTCCTCTCACACCGAGGGGAGCCAGCCAAAGATCTCTGCAACGCCAATATCATCAGTCCCACCAGGTATAGCAACACCCATATATTCAGCCCCACCACCAACAACAACAATCATGACAACAACACCCTTGGTAGCATCTTCGTCAGGCCAGGACAAAGGAAAGGCCATAATGAAAACACCTGAGCCTGAGAAGATTCCCTATATGATCGGCAACAATCAGACGATCACTCCACAACTAAGTGCCTATCTTGCAAAGGAAGAAAGGAGGAAGAAACTAGAAAGAAGAAAGAGCAAAGAAGTTCTTGGTACAAGTTGTTGTTCGAGAAGCCGAGAATATTGGAATTGATCCTAAGAACCTTCAAAAGGGTCGGAGAAGTTCAAGGATGATCGCCGCCAAATGGCTGAAATGAGAAAGAAGTTAGATGAAAAGAACAGAAGAGTTGCAGCCATCAGGCAAGAAAGAATTGACCACTACAATTGGTCAATGACAAGCAGAAGGTTGCCTGAGAAAATCACTGACGTCAAAATCATCCCCAAGTCCAACCACCAGGCAATGAATGTCTACAAGGGGGATGATAAAATACATTTCGAGGTTCATGATCCCATGAAATTCACTGACTTTGGGATCACTGAACTCGATGAACTTGGTCCAATAATTTCTAAAAAGCAAAATGCAGTGGTTAAAGAGCTGATGAAGTCCCTGAGCAAAAGATATGAAAGACTGAGGGAAGCACTAGCACAGCTTGGAATTCAGCCAGCTCTAACTGCACCACAAGGATCGCAGTCTCAGCCAGCCCAAGGAAAAAGAAAAAGGGTTGAATCTGAGCCTGAAATCAAAGTCCTTGGCCTGGACTGCAACAGGGAGCTACAAGAGGGAGTAAATTATGTCAACTGTCTTAGCATCGAAGAGCCTGAAAGAGGACTCTTCTTTATAGATGTCTATGGAAACCCAGCATTCCAGAGATGGAGTGACATTGACCTTGCAGGAGTATCTACAATAGCAAGTTATCTACCAGTGGCCTCTCAGATCCAAACCCTAGCAAACGTCAGGTTCTGCAATGACCTGAATGCTAAGATAAGAGAGCACCCTGATAAAGAAACACTCTTCAAGAAGAAGCCAAAGCTTGAAGCATTGGGGATCCACCTTGAATAACATCTTTTGTTTTATCTTTTTGTACTAGTGATAGGAACTATGTAATTGATCAATAAACGATGTATGTTTTGTTAAAATATTCAGTGTTCCTTATTATGTTCATTAGTACATTCAGTGTAAGAAGAAGCCAATTGCTCACTTACACTGATCAAATACTTAGGTTATTTGTATATCCAAATAGGGGGAGACTGTTGGGTTCAGTAAATACCCAAACCTCTTAAGTCTAGGATTTGAATAGAAAATACCCTAAGTGTTTAGGCTGTTAAACACTAACAGGTCACTGAGTGCATAGTCTCTCGTAGCCATCTTCGAGATACTCAGTAAGAGGCGAAGAAGAAGTCTCTCCACTCCGTAAGGCGGAACTTAAGGGGGGTGAAGATGAGTCAAGAAGAAGATGGTGGATTCGTGAGTGATGACAATAACTCATGAATCCCTAAACTCCTCACCAGCTACTTACGAAGTCAAACTCAAGTAGAAGACTGAAGGCGTGAAGGAGAAGAATGAGCGGGATAAGGCGGGACAAATTTGAATCAGATAAGACGAAGTCCTTACCAACCAAAGTCAACTTTCCCTGATTGGCATACTATCAGGCTCAGTGTGATCACTGACTTATGGAAAGCAGCCTTATCTCTTACTTAATATAGTCTTTGTAAACAGAGACAAAGTACATCAGTATTTTGTCTTCTGTAAATTGTCAGTTTGTCACTTAGGATAAAGTTAAAACTCATACTTGTATAAATATCATAAGAGATGGAGTGAAAGATTTAAGCTTATGAATTGTAAAACACATACACACACAAGCCATTTTTCACTCCTCCAAATACAACTCAGTCCTTGAGATAGCTCAGTGGTTCCATAGTAGTTGTGCTCAGCCTTAGCCTGAGCTTCGTGAGGAGTTACCAACACTTTGCCATTTCAATCCCAAGTACTGTTCCGCAAGTACTTGGGTAATGTATTTTTTTTTATTCATTTCTAATAAAGAATATTATGTTGAAAATTTATCAGAGTGTTTTACGTACTTTGTGTTTCAGTCATTGATTCACTATTAGTCTGTTCTTAATACTTAAACTGTTTTATACGATAGTGAATAGGGAACTATATATATATATATATATATATATATATATATATATATATATATATATATATATATATATATATATATATATATATATATATAGTAGGGATTCAGTGAGAAGTAAATTAAAATAAGAAGTGGTGAGAAGTGACGAAAACCACGCATTTGAGATGCAACGACTTGCATTAGATGCATTTCTATTCATATAGATGCAACGTCTTGAGTTTCGAAAGTTAATTTGATGTATTGTTTGTGCAAATTGATTTTCATGATTTCGGCACGTGCATAGGAACAAAAAACAAGAGAAATCATGAAATGCATCTAATATACGTATATGCATCTGATTAAAAGCTAGAAAACACACTATGGTGCGTTTTAATGCATCGAAGATTGTAAGGATGCATCTAATTTAGGTCGGTGCATCTCGGATTTGCGGTTATAGTTCTTTTTATTTCTTCTTATTTTAAGTAATCTTCTTATTTGATCCTAACTCTCTCTCTCTCTCTCTCTATATATATATATATATATATATATATATATATATAACTCAATCTAAATGAGTTTTCAAAATTATCAATTTTTCTATAAAGAAGAAAAACCGCTCCTTTCTTAAGAAATCTAGAAACGAAAAACAAGAATTTGTTTCCACAACTAAACACTACGTTAGATGTAGTTTACGCTTATCATATGTCCATTTTTGTTGTGTAGATTACTAAATGTGAGATTCAATGGTTTAATGATATGCAGTTGCTTGTGCGAAAATTGACTTAACGAAACACTATTCTTAGATAAATGCACTTTTATGTGTATTTTCGGTCAAATTATTATTGTTTAGTCTAAAATTTACTTTTTCTTCGCGTGATTTTCTGGAAAAGTTTTTAGCAACAAAATGAAATTAGAACCATGGACTGACATAAAAAAATTTGGGAGGTGATTTGCACACTCTCATTTCTTATTTGCATACTCTATTTTGCACTACCTACAAACTTATATTGTTTTTTTGTTAAGTATGAGGACTCGTTATGCTAAGTTTACAAAACTTTGTATTTCACTTTGGTGTATTCGATATTTTAAGGACTAACGGGAAACTTGTGGCTATATCAGCATCGCATCTCAGTATCTAGGGTTCAAAATTCATTCTCTTACACACGCACAACTATTATTCTCTCTGTCTCATTTAGTTTCATGTTCATGATATTGTTTCTGATTTACATCTTGTAATTGTTTGATTATTAAATGTATGGTGTGAGTTCTTGTATTCTTTTAGACTGCATAAGTGTTGGGGACAACCTATTTTCTTTTGCTTGTTTGGATCGAACTCGTTGGAGCACGATTCTTCTTCATTTTGTAATAATACGTAAATGGGAGGTTGGTTGAATTATATCGTTTGTGTTTATTTTTACATGTTATCAGAGCTCTAGGTTTAGAGCTCTTTATTAGAGTTTGAATTTTTTTGGGGCTTTTACGTTTTTTCATAGATCTGTGATATTTGTTATTGTCTTATCAATTAATCATCTGAAATTTGGTTTCTGGTTGAGTATCATGAATTAACCACTGGTTACGTGAAGTGTCGATATCATGAATTATTTGTGGCTGAGTTAGATACTTTGGAGATGAAAGAACTCACACAAGAGTAATATAGTTGATGTTTATATTTTTTAAAAAAAAGATAAAGAACCGAGATTTGAGACTGATTGAAGTGAAGTATGTATTATTGAAAATGGTTAAGACAAAGATAAATGATATAAAGAAATGAAATATGTTTTATGTTTTTGTGGTTCAAGAAGAGATTAACAAGAAATAAAAATGAATGGTGTATGTAGTGTGTGTTCGAGAGAGAAAATTAAAAAGAACAGCGAAAAATACAAACACATTTGTGAGTAAGAGTGAGTCATGTATAGTATTAGTGGTCCTGAGAAAGAAATTAACATTGGGCTGGAAAGGTGCGCGACTAAGGGTTGCGTGTCTCAAGCCACGTGTTAGCTTATAACTGAACCTGAAAGTCAAAAATGGACACTTGTCGAACAACGAAATGGTGCGTGCAGAGGTGTGCATGGGTTTGTGTGCACACTATGTGTTTTAGTCTCATACTACCTCCGTCCCAAAATTATAGTCTCCGTTTGACTTTTTTGGTCTTTCCCTTCCAACTTTGACCATAAATATTTTCGTTTATGTTATACAATAGTTGATGAAAATTATACCAAATGAAAATACATTAAAAACTCAATCCATTCATATATTTTGCATCAAATATTATATAACACAAAAAAAAATACTTAAGGTCAAAGTGGTAAAAGAAAGACCGAAAAAATAGAAAGGGGACTATAATTTTGGGACGGAGGGAGTACATATTTTCTTTTTACTTGTGTGCTCTGTCAATTTTGTAATATACTTGAAAGTGCCGTCTTTTGTATCACACTTTTCAACAATTATTCCTAATATTCTCTTTTTCTCCAATGTTAAATTGCATTTGCACCAAAAACATTCAATAAAATGGATATCCTATGCATTTACTAAGGGTGTGTTTGGTACATGCCTATGAAAATCATGGAATGAGTTTCATTCCAAATAATGATGTTTGTTTGATAAATCTGGCAATTAAATATGACAATAATAGATAAATATGTTTTATACTACAAATCACTCAAAAAAAAAAAGGTATAAAACTTTCATACCTGAAAGACCACTTTATCTCTAAACCCATATTTATTAGTATAATTTATGATAGCATACCAAACACACAATAAATGACACTTTCGTAACAAAATAAAGGCATCTTGTGATATAAAGCGTCATTGAATAGTTTAGTTTAGAAAATGTGATCAATGGACAACAAAAAAATTTCAATAAGAATTAAGAAATGCTAAGATTATTATATCGTTGAATTGTCAGTGTCTCAGTGAGATACTCGGCCTACATATTTTTAACTTTTTTTATTTTAACTACTAGACAAATATTACCAGTGAGATACCCGAATTACATATTTTAACTCTTTTTACACTACTAAACAAATGTTAACTATCGACGTACATGGTACATCCAACTTGTTTCTCGAGGCTATCAAATAACCAAGCCTAACGTCGTCTGCTAGTCAATCAGTATTCTAATGTTAAAATGTTTAAAATAAATAAATAAAAATTCAGTATTCTAGATTTAAAAAAAAAAAAAAAAAAAAAAGTAACTCCATGATCTACACACATTTAAAAAGATTTAAAAAAAAAATAAAAAAAAAATCACGTGTATACGTGTCAAATAAGTGAATAAAATAAAATAAATTATAACACAACGCTATTTACATGTGCTCGGGCGGAACTCGCATAACACATTTTATTTACATGTGAATGTTTATTTTTTAAAATGTTTGTGAATATAACTTTGCTTATAAAAGATCAGTATGAAATTGTAACCACACTAAAAAACAAAAAACGCTTTAGCCATCTGATTTTTCAGTAGAAATTTTTTATATACTACGTAGTACTGTATTTAACTATTTGTTGGTTACGTTCCAACTTATAATCATATAAAAAACTTGTTCCGAAGTGCATCACTGCACTTCTAATAATCATATTATTTCCCCTACATATACATAACCACGACATAAAAGTGAAAACAACAAAGTATAAACGTTACATGTATTGATGTTATAACATTATTTAACACATGAGACCAACACAAACAAACGAAATGGAAAGAGAGACCGCTATATGCACATAGCATATGTATTACATCATTTAACGTGACTTCACATAGCTGCCCATCCTCACAACGATACCATCGATATCGCGAACATAGCCGACCTTCTGCCCCCACTCTTTCTCCTCTGGTTTGCTCACAGCCTCGGCACCGTTCTCAACAGCCCTCTTAAATTACATAAAAATCGAACAATCACGTCAAATATCTAAGAAATTAGTAAAATGCTGGGAACAATTGATAATTTGATGTATACCTTGTATGCAGCATCAACATCCTCGTAAGCAAAGCAAACCTCGAGTTGATTCCTTCGGCTTTTGGATTTTTGTTCCTGAACCTCGCCGGTTATGTCATCGGTCTCACGTTGATGCACGGGTGTGAATCCTATTGTTGTTTGTCCACTTTCTAGTTCTCCCCATCTAAGATACAAGTTATGGATATGAATCTCGTCAAACTCATAATATGTCTTCTAGTTTTACGTGCTAATCAAGTACATAATTTCAACTTTTAAACACCGACATATATATCAATGTTTTGTTGTCATCCACTATTTGTAGAGAAACAAAATCATTCCTACATCAAATGTATAGTGCCTATCTTGAGCAACTACTTTTAGTTGGGGCTTGTTCAATTTAGAGATGCTTGAGCTCAAGCTCAGCTGAATTCAAGTTTTGTTTTATAGCTCGCGCCAGGCGATAGTTATTCGCAAAGCTCCAGCTTAGCGCGGTTATAAATCATCTTGTAACTTTTAGAATTATTTAAAGATAAAAGAATATAAGGTGTTCAAAGTAAGCTATATCAGTCGTTAAGTGAGAAGCTCGATACTTGAAGCATTTCAAGACACGTTAGGATCGTGATCCTAACAGATACTCATGTACGAAGTTCGGGCTTGACCTCGTTCATTAGAGGTGCTCCACGCTTGGATCAAGCTCGTAATTAAGGCTTGGCTCGTAATTTAAGTCCATGTATCATTTCTCTTTCTAATTTATTCTTCCGCTTATCAACCTAACCACATACTCCGTAATATTTTCACACGTGAAATCCACTCATTTTCACTTTTCATCTACGTCATCAATCAGCACACGTGTCACCATTTTAAACTTAGGAGGATAGTTGAGTTAAAAAGTTAAAGGGGGAAAAAATAGCATTTTCCCATTTATATTTTGGATGCATTTAACATTGCTAGAAAATAATTGTTTGACAAAAAAACTAATGTTATTTATAAACTGGAAATTAAATTTTATTTGACAAAAAGCTCATGTTATTTATATTTTGGAAAAGCTAAATTTATCAAGTACTTTTTATGAAGATAATGTCATTTCATATAACACAACATTTATGGAGTGACGGATCCAGAAAGAAAACTCCTAAAGAACGAAATGAAATTATTTTAACAGTATTAGCAAGAAGTTACAATTACGTTCCTCACGTAAATTTCTTCTGATAAATATAATGTTGGGTCATATATGTTTTTTTTTCCCTAAAAGAATTAAATTTCATGTTATGCAGATATGCACAATTCGATCGAAAGGTCATATGATTAATATTATACCTGTGGGAATCATCTAATCGACGAACAGACACACCAAACGCCTTACCATAAAACTCGACAGATTTCGCGACATCTTTCACGTAAACAACCGTATATGCAAACGATGGGTTCATTTTTGAGGCCATTTTTTTAATCAAGTTTCGAGATTAACTCCTTATGTTTATTCGATTTACGATTAGTTTTTGAGAAAAAAATGAAGATAAAGAGAGGTTGGAAGATCGGTGGTGAAGAGGTGATGGATGTACACGTGGAGGAGTTGCATGCATTTTGTTTATGCATGTGGCAGTTCGTTTACGTGGGATTGTGATGAGGTGTCATTGATAAAATGATATTGGGCCGATGGGTACTCGAACTTAAGATTCTTGCTTTGAAATGGGCTAGCATTCATGCTGGGCTATTCCGTAGAAGGTGAATAAACCGATGAACACCCGTACGTGATCATTTATTTTTTACAAAAGAATGTTGAAAGAAAAGATTAAGTTATAGAATATCAACGAATTTTTTTTCATTGTTTCGTTTTGATACATGAGCTAACTAAAAGATGTGTAATAGCAACAAACTTTTATAAGTGTTTTAATTTACACATTTTGATGACATGTCATACCTGGGAGTTTGACACGTGTCACCATTTATAACGTGACACGCTATCAAAATGTGTAGAATTTACACATTTTGATGACGTGTCATACCTGAGAGTTTGACACGTGTCACCGTTTATAACGTGACACGCTATCAAAATGTGTAGATTGGAACACTTATAAAAGTTCATTATTATTGCATATCTTTTAATTATTTCACGTATTAAAACGAGAAAATGAAGAAAGTTCGTTATTATTTTATAACTTAATCCCTTAAAAGAAATCATAATTAAAACATTTTCATGACTCATGAGGGTGTGTCTCAATAAGCTACTTAGGGCACGTTTGATAAAGAGAAATTAAAAGAATAAAAATTATGTAGAGAATAGAATTCAGATAATGTAATTGAATAAGAAATTTATTGAATTTCAATGTTTAATAGTGTTAAAGAATTGAAATGAAAAATAATTACGAAATATTTATTTTTTATTAAAATATATAAATAATAAAGATTATACTATGATAATTTCACCAACATTTTATCTGAAATTTTTTGAGCACCTGAGGTTGCACATGTAATTTGTTTACATAAATGCAAGGGGAGCTCGCTCGATTCGCAGATTGATAATTTATTGACATAGTAAATTCTTTAATAAAGTTATAGTTTGAAGCGATTACGAAGAAAAGTATAATATTTACAAAAAAGAAACAAGCAACAAAAATATCATTTATTTAAAATTTTCACCAAAAAGATGGAAATGAGACTTATCAAATTAAACTACATATTTCTCTCAAATTCTACTACAATTCTCCATTTTTTTTTCTGCCAGGAATTTAATCCAATTTCATTTGTCCTATTTCTTTTCCCTATGCCAAACACACCTAAGATTGAGGGATATGAGAGATGTGTGTGAAATTTACACCTTAAAGTGTGTGTATTATGATGGAAGTCTTATGGAATGTTACCTGATGTGAAGGATGGGAGGAATTACCATTTTATACAATAGTGAAGCAAACAACGCTATTTAAGGCTTCGTTTGCACCGTTTATGTTTGGAGTTACGCCAAATGACGTTGTTAAGGATGAAACGAAGTCGTTTAGGAACCAATTTTGTTGTTTAATATGTTACCTAAACTAAAGAAGTCGTTTTGCTAGAATAAAAAGTGAAATACATAGAAAAAAACCCGAAACACTAGTGGGAAAAAAAACACATACACACACAAACAAAAAACGACAGACACACATAAACTATTAGATCTGAAGCAAGAACGTTAAAACAAAAATTGTTTGATGCATGTAAGTGATAGCTTTTTATTTATTTACTTGATTGGTCGCTGATGTCTTTGTACATCGGGTTTTTTTAATTTAGTTGATTTAAGTTGTAATTATTTTAGCGATTTTAGTCAGAATGATAAGTAAAACATCCGATTATGCATGCTATACCATGGTTTGTGTTTAATGTTAATTCGTAAGCCAAAGTTGTTGCGTGTCATAATTTGATAAGGATTTAAAACATACGTTTTTAGGAGATCATTTAAGCCTTAAATCAACACATTTTGTATCCGTTACTACTTAAAATAGCTCCTTTTTCACATTTTAGGTCTTTTGAGAGCAAAATGCTGGAATGAAGCATATTTTGACGAAAAGGAGCGAAAACATGAAGAAAATTGCAAAGTCAAGATCAAAGTCCATTCAGCAAGCCTGACGGCGTCCCAATCAAAGGGCGACGCCGTCCCTATACATTTTGATCAAATTACACGCGACGGCTCAGAACAAATTCTGGTTCTACAACTTGACGATGTCACACCTAAACTCTGGAAGGCGTCTCCCTCATTTTCCACACCAGAGGTGATCAGTTAGTCAAATCGCACAAGTAGAAAGGGTCGTCAGTTGGTCATATCTTACTCTTCCCATCTCAGTCCGCTCACCCAGGGTCAGTTGGTCATATCTCCTAGGCAATTGGCCTCTACCGCCATTCAAAACTACCGAAACAAGGGTAGCTACAAATAAACTATGCATGCATACACTTAGAAATAATTATACGGAAGTAATGTAAATGCAAAAAAAACAATTAAGGAATCATAACTAGGCCAGCACAAAGAGGTGCTTAGACTCTCATATTAACCATACAAATCAATTCAATATTCAAGGTTACGAAATGCATGAATCGAAAGTAAAGAAAAGATAAAATGCTAATGCTTATCGTAGGGGAGTGATTTCTCCCTTGGAGACAGCTCCGTATGCTCCTCTAGACCTGCCTTTGGCTTTTCCCACGTCTCTAGTTGTTGTGTGTGGAATGGGATGATTAGAAATGGGAATTCGGGGTATTTATAGGCCGATACCGGTTACGGCTAACTAATATAAGAGTTACGCCGTAACCATCAATTCCTTTGTATTTTGCACTAGATCTGCTGGTTACGGTGTAACCTTATTAGTGGTTACGCCGTAGTCTTCAATATACTTGGTTACGCCGTAGTTGGTGGAATAGTTACGGCGTAGTTATCAGCGGCGTGGAACCTCTTTTGACCTAATATAGTTACGTGGTAGCCTTTGGGGAGAGTTACGCCGTAACCTTCTGATGAGTTGGTTTTTTGAGTCACGCTATAGTTACGGCGTAATGTAAGAGATGAGTTACGCTGTAACTTCTTCAAAGTCAGCATACTATGATAAATCTTTGATATTTCTCTAATTCCGCGTCTCTTTAGCTCCAATGCTCGTAATTTACCTGAAAGTGGAAAACAATGAAAAACAAGCGTAAATCCATATAAATGATATAAATTACAAGCATTATCGGGGGAAATTGACACTTAATATTCAGGACTATTGGATGTTATCAAATATCCCCCCACTTGAACTCTACTTACCCTCAAGTAGACCTTATTAGAAAGATTCCTAAAAAGATATCTCCCATAATCTGAAAAATATAAGCTTACAAATCCCTTATGCTAGAATAAAACAAAGCCGAACACCTCACGAAATGGGAACGAAACACTCAAATCTCTCAACTATTCTAAGTGTCAATTTCGGGGTGATCACTTAATCGCACAGTCATAGCATGTATTCTATCATAAGCTTGGCGGTTACATGAATCTCCACCACTAGAGTTAAGGGCTATACAATTCTAGAAGGCAATATGGGTAGACACGACAAAGCTTAAGGGGTGACTTGTCATTACTAACATGTCATGGCGAAGTGGAAAAAATCAATGATACATGACCAGATACATGACCAAATCCATGGCCAAGACACCAAAGATTGCTCGCTGCATCACCTAGACACGCTTCATGACTAAAGGGTAGGATAAGACATGGGATATATAAATGGTGTAAAATAAAAAAGAAGCAGGTAGTCTAAATCTATAACCAAGTCATCACCACTTACCGTCCACCCAAAGTTCAAGCTTTGAAGTCAAGAAACCGGATCATGAAATACTAGGTAGATGTATCATTAGAGGACGTCGTGATGGGAACACTACCTTTTCTCCAACTGTTGGCATAATTACCAACTCCATTCTTCAAATGTGACCGAGGTAGCCTCCTCGATACTAAATCTATATAGCTCATAACATAGTGCTTATAACAGCGCACTTTACAATAACATAACAACTACTTTTTTTTTTCAACATTACAATAATAACTAAACATAATATCCCCCCCCCCCAACTTGAAATAAACAATGGGAATTCGGGGGGTCTTCAATGATCTTTAGGAATATGTCGTCGACGAAAGTCTGATTTCTGAACCTTTCCCCTTGAACCTTGAACTTAGGCAAATGATGACTTCCCAATTACAAATAAAGACTACAGGGTAGGTTAAGGTGTATAGGTGTATCGAAACAATATATTTGGTTAACAAAATGAAAGGAATGGCTCAGATGGGTGTATTTAGGGGTATCTTGCACTAAAGGTGAGTGCAACAAAAGGGTTTCACAGGGGGGTCGAGAAGTCGAGGTGACTAATCGATAGACACACAATGGTAGGCTATTTGGGTGATAATCCTATAATATTGCCTTCTAAAACTGAAAGTCCAAATACATCGAGCTAACTCAACATACCTCGTCTATGGTCTCGAAATGATGCAAAGGCCAAGTTCTAAAGTTTACAAGCTACGGCACACTCATAATTTGGTGGATTTGGGGTAAAATATTGGAAACGGATAAGGCTAATCTCACCATATAATATCAAGGGTAGTATGTGCTCGGCTAAGGTATAATCTAGTTAGGTTAAGAAAAACATGTCAAAATTTTAAAAATGGCATAATTTTTCAAAATAAACTAGAAACAAGGGCAAAATAATGTTCAAGAGATAATTCTACTCTCGTCCCCCCCACTTGAATTGTACAAAGTTCCTTTTGTACTAAGCATTAAATAAAGGTGAAGAGAAAAGTAGAATTAGAGCGAGAACTTCCCTGAAATTTGCTCCACAAAGAAAGAAGGCTCACGAAAAAGAGACGTGCCTTCGTATAAGCATCATGAAAAAACTTCAATCCCTGAAATCACACTACCGACAAGCATAATTCTAAAAAAAATGAAAATGAAAACAAACCTAACCACTTTCAGTAGGAATCACGGTTGCATTTAGCATATGCAACAAGCCTTTTAAACCACTTTGGTGTCCCAAGTGACGGAGGTGAAGTCTCGTGAGGGTTTACAGGGAACACACCCACAAAGTTCATTTAAAATACTAATACAAGGTTATTGTGTTTTAAAATGAAAGAATTAAAGCATAGGAAGGTTCAAATACAAAAGGTATTTTTGATTGAAAACTGATCTTTCTTATAAAACCTTCGTCGTATTGCAAAACTCTTTCTTCTAAGCAATACGCGATTGTTTTCAAATCAATTTTTCATCAATTAGTTAATCTCAATTCGCTGGTTCACTCACTCCATTTTTTCTTCTTTGAGACGTTCCGGTTTGAGAACGGCTAGAACAGCTGCGAAACCATGTCAAGAAGATTCTTCGAAATTATACCTGATCACAGGAAGTACTTGTACTGATCAACGGGGAAACGTGGGCCGTGTACCTCAATTCAACGAAAGTGATCAAAGACACTTTGTGTGTTTTATTGATGCGTGTGTTTGCGGTACACTTGGACGGTTGCAGGTGATCGGAATTGAGAAGTCAATCCAAAGCCACATGCTCACAGTATCCACACTTAATTGAAGAAATCATGACTTGTGCATATCTACAAAACCGGCTCGATATTTTTATACTATGTTTCTGCTACTGCTGAAAATATCATGAGTCGAAAAGCTCCGCTACTCGATGGAAAGATGTCATGATCCAAAAGGTGTGAGCATGTCAGTCCAAAAGTCACAACATCACATGATGGCAACAACTGTGAAAGGGTGATCCAGAGATTTACGCTGGGTCGATGATCTCAATGAAAGCTCAAGATCATCAAAGATGTGGATCGATTAAAGGCCTCCATGAAAGTACAAAGCATTCGGACTATGAAGAGTCACTGCTAAAAGCACAAAGATGCGAAGTTGAAGAATTCAAGTCTACGAAGCTCAAGACCGAAGATAAAATAGAATGCTAGGATTCAAAATGTAAAACATGGGATGACCTCCCTTAGGGGGAGATTGTTAGGAATTAGAAAATTCTATAGTGAAGTATCGGTCACCCCAAATATAATATAGCATAAGTTAGCTCGTAGACATTACGTTATTTACTAGTTATTTAGTTAGTTATTTAGTTTAGTGCAACACCGTGGAGGAAGGACGGGTCTTTACCCACTGTATGCCTGATCCACAGTCCGAAGGAGGACGTTTAGTTTGTGACTATAAATACCCTCTACCTCCCAAGGTAGACATGAAGACAGATTGCTTCCCTCAGTCAGCGGGAGGCCTAGTCGATGTAGGCCCTCAAAGCAAACGGCGGGCAGACCAGTCGAAGGAGTAGTTCACTTACCTGTTTGTACATATACTATACTCATACCCATATTACGATACATATGTGTTCACCCTATCTTGCTTTCACGGCTTTGACCGGGAACCAAACCAAAGAGCCAATACACCAACAACCAAGGAACGGATGGGTGGTCCCTAAACCAAGGACGGAGTGGGTGGTCCCTAGTAAGCAGCGAAGAAAGGAAGTACTGGTTCAACCAGATACGAGTGACAGAACCGGTGTTGATCAAAGACATGCGTCGAGTGCCAGGAATGACTATAAGCCGATAGAGTCGTTTTAACATGCCATGAATTCAATCCTTGAATGTCGGTTTTGCCTTTGAGTCAGTCAATCGATGAAAGAAAAAGTCGAAGGGGGCAAGGTCCTTTCCTTTATGAACCCGTGAGAAAGGTTCGGTGAAGAGGTCGTAGACGAGTCAATCAATCAATCCCTGGTTCATTTTGATTGATTAGAAAGATCAACCCCGGCCCGAGTGAGAAGAAGATGGTTAGACGCCAATTGAAAGAGTGGTAGTTTTATCCATGATGACCGGGTGACTCCTCTAGTTGAAGTATCGGGCCCCTTTTTTGTTGCCTAGGTTACACCTTCGGAATACCCCAGAAGGGAATTTTTCTCTACTCCCCCCAATCTTCACTTTACGCCACGCCGACTCCCCTTTCGTCATAAGGCCGATACATACGATAGGCGAAGGAAAGACCCCCCATTTCATAGCGCCTGGGGAACGCAAGTTTGATCGAGGATTGGAGAGGAGAGGTGGAAGAAAAGGCTCGGGATGAATTTAGGAGTCTTTGTGCGAGCCGTACGCGGTGAGAGTCGCGCCGAGCGAGAAAGGTCTCTTCTTTCGTTTCGGTTTATTCACTGATCTGAGACTTAGCACTTGTTTTCTTATTGATTCCAGGGGCGGCGGCGTTCTTGAATGAAGTCTATCCGAACCGAATTAGCACTTCTCAGATCAGGCGAGGCCTCTCCAGCGGAGCTGGGCGCCGAGTCCGAAAATCGACTTTGACATCCATTATCAGTCCTGTTGATGATATCGAAGCCGTGACAGAGGTGGTCTCGGACATGAAAGGGTGTCTGAAGGATCTAATGTTGCGGTATGTACTCGAGATATTGATTCCTCCACACAACAATTTGCTTCTCGTATCGACGAATTAGAAGAGATGTCAACCGGCAACCGTATCTGGAAACAACGATTAGTGGATATTGGTACTGTCACTGCACAAAGAAGCAAAGGATTGGGGTGTCTCACGGGCGAAGGAATAGAGTAAGGCTCCACCTTCGAAAAAGTCTTTACTTGAGGGCGGTTGCCGCTTTCTTCCGCAACACGGAGGTCGCGTTCGCCCCACACAGAAAGAGTACAACAAGAAGATGAATACAAGAGATAGAAAGGCTCCGACCCTATCCTTCTTCCATACTCACAGCGAGTCCATTGTGCTTACGAACGAGTGGAGCGTCTTCAATGCGAGTTGTGCTTTAGTCTTACTGGATTTCTTGTTGTTGATCCTCCCCGCGAAACAATCATAGAGCAAAAACAGTGGCTTTTTAACGACCCGACATTTTTTTATGAAAATAAAAAAAATGAGATCAGGGTCGACCTTTTTAACGAAACAAAAAGCAGGAAGAAAGCAAGTAATAGAAAAAGATTGGATTAGGAAAGACCATGGAGGTTGACAAACCAGTGCTGTTGGGGAAGCCTCTCATCGAGAAGAAAAAAGAAAATAGGACAATAGCTGACTAAACCTCGAGCTCTTTTTTCGTAAAGATCCTTTTCTTATTCTTAAAGGGACATTTCCGCACTCATTTCAGATCATAGAGGTCGGGCTTCAGTCGAACAACCTTCTCCCTCCCTTCCACCGAGATCCTTTTCTTTTTCCGGTATGTAGCTCCGCGAGCAAGGAGCGCATCATCGAAGCGGTAGCTAACATAGGATCATGGCCCTTTTCTTCTTTCTTTTGCTACTGATCTCACATCGAGAGCAGCTCCTTCGTGTTCAGGATGATCGGATGAGAGATCTTCCTCCGACGTTGGTCAGGTAAAGGCTGACCAAGCCAATGATGCTTAGCTGGTCTTTTCGGATGATCAGCCACACTGGGACTGAGACACGGCCCGGACTCCCGCGGGGGGCAGCAGTGGGGAATCTTGGACAATGGGCGAAAAGCCCGATCCAGTATCGCGTGAGTGAAGAAGGGCAATGCCGCCTTGTAAAGCTCTTTCGCGAAAAGGCTGCGCGATCATGACAAGACTCGAGGAAGAAGCCACGGAAACTCCGTGCTCAGCGAGAAAAAGAATTTTGCACATCGAACAGTTTTGCCAAAAGTATTTTTTCAATCAGAGATACTTTTTGAATTTGAAAATGTGAGTACACATTCGACGTGCTAGAGAAAAGAAGGTTTGCACATCGAATGGTTTTTCCAAAAGTATTCGTCAATTCCAATCCTGGACCAAGGTTGATTCAAGAGTGAATCGCCCCATCGTTTCTATCCAGTTGTCACAAGCTTGATCTTTAGAAAAGATCTCACATGTCACCCACCAAGAGCTTGTTTGATGTTGGCTCTAGAGGGATTTCCATCTTCATTGTGAATACTTTTACATACCACTCAGATGTTTTGGCAATACCACAAGGATAATGCGTAGGACTCTCAATATATACTTACTTTCCACATTGTGTGAAACAGCAAGTCTTCATTAATTTAGTGTCCTAATGAGATATTGTGGATGATATCTTGGCTCTAGACTCAATTGTACACATTTGGTTCCTATGCCGGAGACTAGGGAGAGGGTCTCCTTCTTCAATATCAACAATCTCTAAGAGAAAGTCGATAGATAATGTCGGTTCCCCGTGAGAATGAAACAAGCCCTTTTAAGAGGAACTTGAGTAGCTTGGGAAGTTTAGTGCAGTGCGTCACTGGGTCCATGACGTCTTGTCTTCAATACCAGTGTTACCTTAGTAACCACCAGTAGCATATGTATTGAACCCGGTTACTGCCCTAAGGTTGAATTATTAGAGGGCTATTTCTTTTCACCCTTTTCACATTTAATTCTTTTTCATTCTTCAACCCCTTCAGTGCTTACCAAAACTTCATTACTAGAAACTTGTTGGGTTTATTCCAGTACTAGCTTCAGTCCGGTCCGCACTCTTCCCATATCTCACTTTTCTCCTTTTTTTCATCATACCTAAGGACTCTGCACTATCTAGTGGATTGTCCCTGGGTAGATCCCTCCGGCTCCGACGGGATCGTGGGAACGAATACCTAACCTAACCATCCTTATAACACCATGCATAAAGTAAAATGGTCGGTCTTTTGGTACAGTTCATTCTTCCTTGAAACCAATAGAAAAATCATTTGGAAAAACAATCAAGGTACTTGTGATACGAGATCAAAGCATTTTGTACCTTAATAGTTTTGATCATTTAGAAAACCTACCCCTCAACATATGCATATGATTTAGAAATTGTTTAGCACATAGAGGCAAGAGGGCTGATAAGGTTTTAAAATGTACCTTTTTTAGGGGTCATTTAAACCCTTATTTGATCACTTTTGTATCCGTTATTACTTAATATCGTTCCTTTTCACTTTTTAGGTCTCTTGAAGGCAAATTGCTGTAATGGCACTTATTTGGACGAAAAGGCGCGGATATACGAAGAAAATGGCCAAAGTCAAGAAATCGAGACACTCAAGCTGCCGAAATACAAGGTGACGGCGCCATGCTAAACAGCGACGCCGTCGGAGCATTTTGTGACGGGACAGAAGTCAAATTTCTTATTTTCAAGTGACGGTGTCAAGCTTTAAAAGAGTAGGCAGTCGAAAAATCAGACGCCTAGATTTGATCCAGACGGCGTCATAAGCTGAAGAAGGGCGTCACAAGCACAAGGTGACGCCGTCGCAAGACTAACGTGGCCAAGACGAAACCCTAATGGCGTGATCGACGGCATCCGGCACAAAACATAAGGTGACGCCGTCGTATATGTAATCTTATATATAGAATCCGAATTTTTCAGTATTGGAGTGTAGTCTTTTGGAGTAAAAACCTAAACCGAACCAAGGCTGTCTTGTGATAGTTTAGGGTTCCAAACCCTATCTTACATCAAGATAAGTGTTTTACTTCATTAATTCAATTATGTCTTTGATTATTTGTGTGTATGCTTGCATGTTCTCAATGTCCGGCTAATTTACTTGTGTGTTTGCTTAGGGAATATGAAACTTAATTATTGAATATTGATTGGTTCTCTCTTATCTTAATTGTTAATGATCTAGTAATGCGATAGGTCATTCGTTGTGTACTTAATGCTTGATTAATCTTTTTGAACCTTAGGTTATAGCACCTAGAGCGGTTGTAAGCTAAACCATCCAAAGAGGCCTTAGAGTTAGAGTTTATATTCCCTAGTGGGTTTTGTAGACGTGACCCTTTGGTAAGTTCAAAGAGTTAGGGATAAACGCATACCCTACGACTTTAGACACACAACGCGATTAAGAATAAGGACGTGAAAATTCAACCACCAATAGGAGATAATTAAGGAGTAGTAAACCTAAGTAAACACATCTTTAAACTATCATACGAGCACACAATAATTAGACATAGACTACATACACCTTAGATTAGATAATTAGATAAGTAGAGTAATCGGTAGCAATACCAACCCCCAAATCCAAACCCCGAGATTCGTACCTTTCCATTTCCTAAAAAACCTAAAAAAAGATAAAAAATTAATCTTCCTCAACCCCAACCTTAGCGTAGTAACTTCTCACTAGCATTCCTATTCCCCTGAGAACGATATCAATACCCGTGGCTTACCCTAATACTACACTACAACGATTAGGTTCACGCCTAGGGTGTTATAAAACTTGCTCGAAGAAAAGGAAGTTCCTTTGACCCGAACGACGCGTGTAGCGTTATCAAGTTTTGGGCGCCGTTGCCGGGGAATAGAATAGCTAGTTAGTAGTCCACCTCGTTTAGGTTTCTTTGCTAGATTCCTATCAAGTGAGATTTTTTTTCTTTTTATTAGCTTCCTTGTAGTCTATCTCCTTTCTTTGTGTTTGTGTTCGTAAAACCCTTTTCATTTGTCGCTATGGCAAGTGAAGTTGCATTTGAATCATTAACACATAAGGAACAATTGAATTCTGAGATTGGTTTGGTTTTATTGTTCTAATGAATTTGTGAATGAACTTAGAGATATCCAAAAGAGCGGTTGTAAGGTTGGATGGATTTGATATATTTTGTGTTTGTGTGGCTTCTATTCAACAATCGTTGTCAGGATCAACTCCTTTTAGCGAGACCATTTGGAGAATTTTTAAGAAAGCCTCCTAGGCATAAACCATCAATTGAATATTCTTAGGCACCATGATAAAAAAGACCTAGTTTTAAGAACATGGAACCTAAACCCGAACAAGATTGTGAGATGGTTATAGTTGAACTGGCTAGTTGCATGCGTGGGATAGATTTCAAAGCATATGACACGCGTGAGGAATCCTTTAGAAAAATAGAACATAATGATCAAATTTTTGAGAATAATTCTTATGAATCGGACCAAGAATTTGAAATGGCTAAAGAAGGATTTGAGATGCTTAGGAGTGTATTTGGGTCAGATCATACTAAAACATATGATGAACATTTAGGAGGTCTAGATATAATGGAGAATGAGGTGGAAACTCCAAGCCCACAAGCTCTACCATCACTTGAAGAACATGCATCGCCTATAACTTACCCGGAAGAAGTTGAAGAGACTATAGGAACCCCGATTGTAGAACCTTTGGACCAAACGCCACTAGAGAATGTAGGTTTAGATGCTTGTTGTCATGACCTCTCTCTTAGTCCTAGGGAAGTTCCTAATTTTGATGAAGCGGAGCCTCAACCAAAAACCTTACACAATTTTCCGTCTTTAGATGTGAATCTTGGAATTGAATTAGGCCCCAATCTACCCATCAAAATAAATGATCCGGGTAGTTGCTTGATAAAGGTGGTAGACTCTAGGCCATGTGAGTGGAAGCTAATATAGGAGTAACCCATGACCTTACACACTTATATCACCCATTCATGGTTGATAACAAGAAACACTATGGGTTTAAACCGGGTTTATTAGGTCAAGATGGATCCTTAACTAAGAATCTTTTGAAGTTGATAGAAGATGATCCATTTTTAGGGGAGAGATTTGATTCACCGCTACACCCATTAGACTTAGGTAAGGTTATAATGAATGGAGCACACTCCTTTGAGCATATAAATCACCCATCACCCTCTCCTCACGTAGCAAATTTCCAACCTAAGGTGTGTATCGCTACTATCACCCGCACTTAAACTTAAGTGTAGGGAAAACCTCCCATTTATCCGTTAAATAAGGGTAGAGTCAGGCTCGTGACTCGAACAAAAACAAGCTTCTTGGGGAGACAACCCATGTGTATTTGTTTTTCATTTTAATGTATGTCATATATCTTTTATTGATTGTTTATTCTCATGTTTGAATTTGTAAAAATGCTTTATTTTGTCTTTAACCTCATCTTAATTACATATAAAGGTATTTTACATAAGGGATAAGTGTAGGGAGGATTACACATGTTTTCAAAGAACGTGAACATGAGAATTACAATTATTTAAAAATATACATGTGTGTTTGTTTGAGTCAAATGCTTGTATCGAGTCATAATGGGTGCTTTGTAGGAAATTTTTCCAGATTCTAAAGATGTAAATTTTCGAATTTTTTAAAAATGAGACGGTTTTTGTCAAGATAACTTGACGGTCAAGATCATAACTTGTGTCGAAGAAGGAGAAAAAATTGATTACTTTTCTCGTTTTACGTACTACTTATAAATTTTTTGGAATTTTTGGTCTTAATTTTCTAGAAAATCTGCAAACATCCATTCCACAAGCATTATATCTTATTTAAGTACGGAATTACATCTTGTTGAGATTTTTGTTTGTTCGGTTTGATGCTTTGGGTTGTCTGTTTTCTCAAAGTGTGCAGGTTTTATTTATCAAGAAGAAGATACATAAGTTTGGAAGGAGCTTTTCACGAATACAATCTTTTTGGAAAGGATTTAACCACCACTTTACACGGATCCTACCGAGCTAATCAGGGGAGTACTAGTTTCTTTCGTTTTTCATTACCTTCTATTATCATAACTTTGATACTTTCGGGGAACATTGGGGACAATGTTCAGTTTAAGTGTAGGGAGGGAAAATAAAACGGGAACTTTGAAACTATACTTATCCTTGATTATTTGCTTTTTCCAATTGTATTTGTGTAATAAACCATGAGAAAATGTCGGTTAGGGTAATTTTGGCACCAAATTTTTAATTTTTCATGACATATAGGAGTGGGCCATTAGTCTTAACAAAAGCGTCTCACGGATAGGAAGTTGCATGACTAGCATAAAATCCCTTTACCACCTAAATTCCACCCACAATGTGAGGATCACCCTTAGATTAGTAGGAATTAAAGCATTCATCTTTAATGCTTAGAGTGTGAACCGGTAGTATATTAGATTCCAGAACTTGTTTTGTGATGCATTCCGAGATCGCTAGTAAGACTACACTTGTGTAGTTAGGAATAACTAAATGATAAGAGGCATTAGGATAACCCTTGTTTGATACCCGTAATATAATTACTTCTTCCACATCGGTTGAGTAATTTCCCCACACCTTTGCGTTGTACTCATCTTTAGTACACGATACCCCTAGTTAACCCCTCAGAGCCTATCCTTTTCGCGGTTCTCTTGATTTTTCGGTTTTCCGGAATATCAATGAAGAGCATTGTTTACACCCCACCCCCAAATATACACCCAAATCGCCTTAGCCTACCATGTATGCACTCACTTTTAGTGCATTATTGTTATCACCCTAAACCCTTAGTTCAATTTTCTAGTTGCTTGCATGAGTTACTAAGTCGAGTCATATCCTTTGTACACAGTTTTGGGATGATTGGGACTCATGGGAAAAAGTTAAAATTTATAAAATGATTGGAAGGGAACGTTAAATTCCCTTATCTGCGTAATAACATACCCCAAGTGTTTTGATCTTTTCAATTCGGGTCAAATTAGTGTTAGAGTAAAAAAAACTCAAGTGTAGGGATGTGCCTATAAATCCCTATCATTTTGATGTTACCGTAGAGGATGGTAGAGTAAAAGTGTATGAAAAAAAAAAAAAAAAAAACCATACGGGCTACCATCCTATATCTATCTTTAAATTTATGTTTGTTTGTTTCAGTTATCTAGAGTTTAGAGTGTCGAGTCTTGGCTTAGCAACGCCATTCTTCGTATGCTTGTAACATAAAGATTTTTGACATGCCACCACTAAATAGCCTATCCCACCAAACCCTTTGTTTCCCTACCGTAAGCCTAACATTACAACCCTTTAAAGACCTCTTTGATAGTCTTTCTTAGGTGCTTACGCCAAAGCGATGGAGGTTTGATCTAGTCTCAAGCCTATGGTAATCTATGTACTAGGACCGGTTAATGAGTGTTTATCTTCCATTTCCAACTTGTTATATTTCATATACACCGAGAGAGATGTGAGTATCCAAACACCCCTTGTGAGGTGCTAGTATGTAATTTCCGTGCTTTTATGACTTTTCTTGGGGCTTATATGTGTTGTGGACTGTTTTAAACCAATACTTCATGACCCCTAACTTATAAATTAATTGGCTAAAAGCACATTTGCTTGAGGACAAGCAAATACCAAGTGTAGGGATATTTGATAAGGTTTTAAAATGTACCTTTTTGAGGGGTCATTTAAGCCCTTATTTGATCACTTTTGTATCCGTTATTACTTAATATCGTTCCTTTTCACTTTTTAGGTCTCTTGAAGGCAAATTGCTGTAATTGCACTTATTTGGACGAAAAGGCGCAGATATACGAAGAAAATGGCCAAAGTTAAGAAATCGAGACACTCAATTTTGAAGTACAAGGTGACGGCGTCCTTTGCTAAATATGACGCCGTCGGAGCATTTTGTGACGGGACAGAAGTCAAATTTCTTATTTTCAAGTGACCGTGTCAAGCTTTAAAAGAGTAGGTCGTCGCAACTCAGACGGCATAGATTTAATCCGGGCGTCATAAGTTGAAAGGGCGGTGAGGAAGCACAAGGTGCGCCGTCGCAAGACTAACGTGGCAAGACGAAACCCTAATGATCCGACGGCGTCACAAAACATAAGGTGAAGCCGTCGCATATGTAATCTTATATATAGAATCCGAATTTTTCAGTATTGGAGTGTAGTCTTTTGGAGTAAAAACCTAAACCGAACCAAGGCTGTCTTGTACAGTATTTTAGGGTTCCAAACCCTATCTTACATCAAGATAAATGTTTTACTTCATTAATTCAATTATTTCTTTGATTATTTGTGTGTATGCTTGCATGTTCTCCATGTCCGGCTAATTTACTTGTGTGTTTGCTTAGGGAATATGAAACTTAATTATTGAATATTGATTGGTTGTCTCTTATCTTAATTGTTAATGATCTAGTAATGCGATAGGTCATTCGTTGTGCACTTAATGCTTGATTAATCTTTGTGAACCTTAGGTTATAGCACCTAGAGCGGTTGTAAGCTAAACCATCCAAAGAGGCCTTAGAGTTAGAGTTTATATTCCCTAGTGGGTTTTTTAGACGAGACCCTTTGGTAAGTTCAAAGAGTTAGGGATAAACGCATACCCTACGACTTTAGAAACACAACGCGATTAAGAATAAGGACGTGACAATTCAACCACCAATAGGAGATAATTAAGGAGTAGTAAAACCTAGTAAACACATCTTTAAACTATTATACGAGCACACAATAATTAGATGTCACAATTCTCAATTTCCGGTCATTTCTCAAATTTACTATTCATCTTGGGAATTTACTATTCATCGATTACTATTCATCATTTTACTATTCATCGTTTTTGGAGTCGATTTAATATTCTGAGAACGTATTTCAAAATTTTACTATTCACGAAACACTATTCATTCCCGGAGAAATCGCTAATCATGAGTCTCTATTCATCACTTATCGTAAACTAGGTTTACGAGTATCAAATTCGCGCAACCTTAATGGTTTAGCTGCGAATTCATGAGCAATCATCAATGACATTTCATATAGACTAGGTTTAGTCTACATATCATTAGCATCATTATCATCATATTAGTTCATGCATGTTTTTGCATTTTACATTAAACGCATAAATTCCCATTAAATAAACGCTATCGCGTAATCATTTATTTTGAACATTTGATCCGATGCTTCCAAAAATTATTCTTATATATTTTTATACTCATATTAAGATTATAAAAATAATATTATTAGTTTACCCGTCTTTTTAAGTTTATTTTGTATATAAATTGTTATATTTATATAATTACGACGGTTTTCGTAAATACTACTCGATAATTATTATTTCACTAAATTTTTGTAAGAAATGTATTTTTATAATTTTTATGACATTGATATATTTATTTTTATAAAATGATGTCTTCTAGTAAAATTAAGTTCGCTTAGCCCATTTTCCAAAATGTCCAACCGTTCGTCAAACGGAGTTGTATGAATAACATACGGTCACTCAAACTTTGCCGAAAGTTACCCTTAAACAATATTTTTGGTACAAGTACCCTACTTTACCTATGTTTTTCTCCATGATCGAGACATCTATGATAAAAACTTAAAAGCTAAAACTTTGAGATAATGCTACAAGCTTTCCAAAACCGTTGAGTTTGTTTCCTAACACTCGATGTGCACCCTTTTACGACTAGCTTTTCGAGGCCATTTAGTCACTTTCATGAAATTGTCAAATGACATTATTTTACGACGAAGAGCTATAATTTCATAATAAATCACTAAATGACTATCGTAGGAGGTTGTTTCAAAGTAAATACTTGTAAAGTATTTTATAACTTGACAATATGTCATAAACGTATATTTCGACGATAAACCTTATTTTCAAAAATGTACAAGTGGTATGGATATCATATGAATTTGTATGCACGAAATTGTTTCATGACTTACATTAGAACACATCATTCATATTAGGTTGCGGATAGAGATCGCACCTCATTTCAGTGTATCTACTTTTGTCATCATAATCATTGCATCAGGTGAGTTCGTAGCCCCACTTTTACTTGTTTAATTGTTTTATAAACTCTTCGGGGGAGATACATGCTCAACTTCATGCTTTTACTTTACACTTATATGAACTTAAACTATATTGTTTGAACTATCATGAACTTGTTACCCTTTTGTTTCACTACTTATGCTAGTAAGTAGATTGTGCCCGAACTAAATTGATCACTATGTTATGAACACTACTATTTGAACCACTTTCCTTGATTTTGAACCCTTCGACATGTATATTTGAGCTCTTTTAAATTGATTCGGACCCTTTAACATATAAGTGAACACTTTGGACTTGATATGAACCTTTTGACATATAGTTAAACTCTTTTAACTTGTACAAGGACCCTTTTGATATATTTTAAACTTGTTTGACGTGATTTTGAACGCTTCGACTATCTTGAACCTTTTGATATTATTCGAGCTCTTTGACTGTTCTGAACTTTTGAACTCGACTTAAATCTTTGAACTTAATTACGAACTTTTGAATGGAACTCTTGAACTTAAATATAAACTTATGACTTGTTTGAACTTATTAAACCGGACGTGTTATGACCTGGACCTAAAGTCTCCCATGTTCGGAGCATCACTATAAAGTCTCCCATGTTCGGAGCATCACTATCAAGTCTTCCTTGTTCGGAGCATCACTATAATTCCCGCCATGTCGGTGGAGTGTTCTCTATAATTCTCGCCTTGTCGGTGGAGTGTTCTCTATAATTCTCGCCTTGTCGATGGAGTGTTCTCATTAATTCTCGCCTAGGTGGTCGAGTGACAAAGGAGTCTCCCTTGTTGGAGCAGTGCAAAGTCTCCCTTGTTCGGAGCATCCCTGAACTATTATATACGTGGTGCTATACTATGAAATATTATGACAACGTATACTTGACTATTAGACATATTTTGGCAGTGGGTTGTAAATACACAGGTTGCAATTTTTGTATGGGCGGAACTTGGAACTGAGTGGATTTACAATGCCTTTGCTTTGTGAACTCATTTGACAACGTGTGCATGAACATAAACTAGACATATTTTGGCAGTGGGTTGTGAACACACAGGTTGCAATTTTTGTATGGGCGAACTTGGACCGAGTGGATTTACAATGCCTTTGCTTTTGTAGACTATTCTCAATGACCAAAAACTTGCTTTTCTTTGCATAAACGTTCTTTAAAAGCCTTACTTGTTAAACAAAATCTATGAACTCACTCAACCATTGTGATGACACTTTTAGCATGTTTTATCTCAGGTATCTAAGGCATTCACTTCATGGCATGCATGTGGACCTATCATAGAGTCGCGATAACGACGCGTCTCATATATATTTTATGCACTTAACTATCGCTTGATTGTAACAAACTCATTTTGGTACATTGGAAATATTTTGGGACCTATGTTTTGTAAACTCTGATTATTTTACTTAATCAAACGATATTTTCAAAACGACACTTTAGGTCGTTCGATATAACTGTAACTTTGATGCTATGACAGTCATCCCCCTGGAATTCCATTCCGCTGCAAAACAGGTAATTTGGGGGTGTGACATTAGACATAGACTACATACACCTTAGATTAGATAATTAGATAAGTAGAGTAATCGGTAGCAATACCAACCCCCGAATCCAAACCCCGAGATTCGTACCTTTCCATTTCCTAAAAAACCTAAAAAAAGATAAAAAATTAATCTTCCTCAACCCCAACCTTAGCGTAGTAACTTCTCACTAGCATTCCTATTCCCCTAGAGAACGATATCAATACCCGTGGCTTACCGTAATACTAAACTACAACGATTAGGTTCACTGCCTAGGGTGTTATAAAACTTGCTCGAAGAAAAGGAAGTTCCTTTGACCCCGAACGACTCGTGTAGCGTTATCAAGGGCTTTGAAATATTTTCTTTGATCACAATTTTCATAGAAAAAGCTATTTGATTTTCTTGGTAAATTCTCCCCCTCAATATGTGCATAGGATATTTGAAAACATTTTATCACATAGAGGAAAAAGTTCTTTTGAAGCACTTTACACGATTTCCATTTAAAAACCATTCGCTCCCCCTCAATATGTGCATCGATATACGAAATAGTTTGGCACATATTAGAGAGAACTTGCACATTGAATCAAAACGATCATCTTTTATCAAATTTCATTATTAAATCACAATTTCTCCCCCGATCAAAAATATCAAACCCTTTGAGATTTTGGATCCCAAGTGACTTAATAAGGTTTAGAAAACATAGGAGAAAATGTTTAAATCTTTAGATCACCACTTTATTTCGTACAAACGGACTTTTTGTGAAGAAATATCATTTGAAAATATTTTATTTTAAATCACTCTCCCCCTCAATCGATGACTGTAGTCGTTGATTGAGTGACTTAGGTTTTTTATAAAATGAAGTCCGATGATTTTCAAAATTAAGTCCAATTTATTTTCAAAACCAATATTTTTCCATTTTTCAAAACAATATTATTTTAAAATTGTTTAAAAATGGTATCCTGCACAAAGATACGTTAGGTGGTTGAGAAGCTTATGTTGTTGCTGTGGGGCTTGGAAGAAAAACCGTCTGTAGAAGCAGTGAGACTTCTTACGTTGCATTATAATGCCAACTGAGGTCAAATTAAGCTCCGTTTCTTCATTTGCTGATGAAGAAAACCATCTGCTGATGCAGTGAGACCTCTTACATTGCATTTTTCCATGCCAACTCTCCATTGAAGTCAAATTAAGCTCCGTTTCTTCATTTGTCGACCCAAGATATAGTTACCCTTTCTGTTAATACAAATAAACCGTAAAAATGTTTATTAATATTTTGCGATCTCTTTGTGTTTTGTTGATAACAAATATAATGTTACCTTAAGTATAATTATAAGGATACATGTCACTTTTGTAAAGCATTTACATATAGCCATTTAAATACAAAAATGTAATAATTAAGCATTTGTTGTAATAGTTTATTAGGATGGGTAAAAACCATAACCCATGGATCTTAACCCATAACCAAGTAGACTAGATACAATGTATACTTAGATACATTGAATCTTTAGAAAACCCATGGACCAACCCATAACCCATGACCCATAACCAAAAAACCCATGGGCAAAGAGGGGCGTTCCACGGATCCCTAGGATTACACTAGACGGATCCCAAGTGGAAGGGATCCGTGGGATCCGGGGAACAGCGAAGAATTTTGCCTATAAATAGAGAGCCATTTCTTCATTCTAACTCACCCCTCTTCTTACTAAATCTCTCATACACTCTCATTCTCTTCTAACATATAAATCACTTGATCTAGAGAGTTGTTCTTCTTTCTTTCTATTTGTGATCCTCATATAGGTCCTTCTCTAAGGCGAGATCACGAGCATTCTACAAGTCATCCAAGCAAGGGGTCCTTGATTGATTTGTCACTCTGCAAGATTTCTGTAGCGAAGATCTTGTATTTGATATTTCACATATTTGTTGTGTAATAGTTGTGTTGGTTTGGTCCACCGTGCTACGGACTCGGTATCTAGATTTGTACCGGAAAAAGTGTAAGCAACGTTGTGAAGGCTTCTCCGCCAAGTGAAGGAGTTTGGTGACATAGTGCTTGAACTCTCGAGTAGGTGACTCGGGGAGTGGAGTAGGGCAAGGAAGGTGTCCTTGTAGCCGAACCACTATAAATCGGTTGTGTCATTTCTATCCCTTAACTTTATTTATTTGCTTGCATTATCATTAGATCTATACGTTCTCAACATCCATACGATTTCACATAATATCGAATCAAAAGTTTTTTAAATCAACTTAAAATCGGCAAAACTATTCAACCCCCCCCCTTCTAGTTTTCCACAATTGGCATCAAGAGCTAAGTTTATAAAAGTTTTAAAATAAAATTGTATTTTAAAAACTTTTCGATCACTATGGGTTCTGAAAATTATAAGGAATGACAATCTATGCAACGACCACCACTACTTGAAACTAATGGTTTTATATATTGGAAAAATAGATTTGAAACATATGTGAAGTCTAAAGATATTGATCTTTGGTACATTATGGTTGAAGGTGATTTTGAGGCTACCTCAAATGATGATAAAGGAAATTTAGTTCACATACCTCATGATAAACTAAACGATGAAATGAAGAAAAAGCTTTCTAAAAATAGTGAAGCAAAAATGGTTTTATATAATGCTTTACCGAAAAAGGAATTCGAAAGAATTTATATGCTTAAAACCTCTAAAGAAATTTGGAATTATTTAGTTGTAACTCATCAAGGCAACCAACGAGTTAAAAATAATAAAATTAATTTATTTGTTCAACAATATGAACAATTTTCAATATCGGATGAGGAAACTATAGATCATTCATTTGCTAACTTTAATACTATTATTACATCTTTACAAGCAATTGATGAATCTTTTTCTAGCCGTAACCATGTTAGGAGATATCTAAGGGCACTTCCATCGAAGTGGAGATCCAAGGTGACGGCGATCGAAGAGTCAAAAGATTTGACAACCCTCACCCTCGATGAACTCATAGGCAACCTAAAAGTCTACGAGCTTGTCCTTGCTAAAGACTCCGAAGCCTCAAAAGTGAAAGAGAAACACAAATCTCTTGCCCTTAAAGCCAAAAAGGCTTCAAGCGATGAAGAGAACTCCTCTTCAAATAGTGATGATGAGGAGTACGCTATGGCGGTAAGGGACTTTAAAATTTTCTTTAGAAGAAAGGGTAGATACGTCAAACAACCGTATGACGATAAGAAAGGCTTTCGGAAAAGCAAAGAGGAGGAGAAGCCAAAAGATGATCGTACTTGCTTTAAATGTGGGGACCCAAACCACTTTATTAGTAAGTGTCCCAAACGGGATGATCAAAAGGCATTCGTGAGCGGCACATAGGGAATGAGCGACGAGGAGGACGAAGAAATTTGTCTCATGGCAAATGACGAGGTGTGTCACGAATACTATAGTAGCTCATCACTTGATGACGACTCATTGCATAACGAATATGATAAACTATGCAATATTAGCTTAAAACTAATTAACAAAAACAAGATTTTAAAGAGTCAAAACCAACGTTTAGATAAAAAAGTCATAGAATTAAAAGCAAAACTAAAACGTTTAGAAAAGGGTAAAATAGCAAGTGGTGAATGTGAACTTTGCGTTCAACTTCAAACACTAGTTGATCAATTAGATTCTAAGATTGGTAGAATGAGCACGAATGCGTTAAATACAATGCTAGATAGTATTAAAACTGAGGACAACCGAGAAGGTTTAGGGTTCCAAAAACTTGATCCACAAACTAGTGATAATAAAGAAACAAACGTTGTTAAGACACAAGAAAAACAAGCCACTGTTGTGGCGGATCCCACGGATCCCTAAAAGGGAACCGCTAGTGCCGTAAAGGGATCCGTGGATCTGTAGCGTAGCAAATAGTAGCAATAACGTAGCTTCTTCACCTAGAACTGAGTTTGTTATAGTTAATAGGAAGAAACCAAATCATGTCACCACTAGACAACCACCTCCAAAATATAATCCTACTTTTGCAAGAAACAAAGCTCCATCTTTTTCAAAACCTAACTCATTTAGGAGACCTAATAACGTTTACCCGAAAGTAACCATCAAATGGGATGGAATCAAAACATGCAAAACGGTTTTCCTTTTCAAAACTTTGCTCCATGGAATGCATACTCATCTTATCCATACATGTCTAACATGAATGGAATGTTTAACACTAATGGACCCATAAACAAATGAGGACCAAACTTTTGAGTTTATTATTGTTTTAGGTGTGCTTAAAGGTCGACCTAGACCCCGATGAATGGGTCAAGGGTAGCGGGTGCACAAGGCACATGACCGGCAATAGGGATCTATTCTCCACATATGAATCCTTCAATGGAGGTAATGTGGTGTTTGGAAATAGCAAAAGTAGAATCATCGGTAAAGGTACGATATATAACAAATCTCTAACCATTAACGATGTGTGTCACGTAGAAAACCTAAACTTTAACCTCTTAAGTATAGGACAAATATGTGATAATAGTGCAATGTACTTTTACGAAACCGTAGTAAGATACTTAAAATGGCATAACCATAGGAAGAGGAATTAGGAAACATGGAGTCTATGTCATTAAAATCAGTAATGAACCTAAAGACAAACTATGTCTTACCTCTATGGATGATACTTCGACCTTATGGCATCGAAGATTGGGTCACGCCAACATGCGACTCATTCAATCGCTATCATCCAAAGATCTAGTAAGAGACCTACCTAAGTTAAAATATGAACATCATTTTTGTGATGCTTGTAATGTAGGAAAACAAGCTTGTGGAAAACTAGAAGGGGGGGGGGGTTGAATAGTTTTACCAATTAAAACTTCTTTTTAATTTATTTAGATAGACTTACGTCAATCTATTTGGATGTGTGTGTTGGATGTTGATAAACAAGCATGTAGAGGTAAGTAATGAAAAGATAAGAGTAAGAAGCACAAAACCACAACGCAAGTATTTATAGTGGTTCGGCTACAAGGTCACCTTCCTTGCCCTACTCCACTCCCTGAGTCACCTACTCGAGAGTTCGTAATCACTACACCAATCTCCTTATGGCGGAGAAGCCTTCACAACGTCGCTTAACCTTTTTCCGGTACAAAGCTAAATACCGAGTTCTTTCACACCAAGGCGAACCACACCTAACACAACGTCGCCTACCCTTTATACGGTGCTAGGCTAACCACCGAGTTCTTTCACGCCTTAGGTGAACTACACCTTCACAACGTCGCCTACCCTTTATTAGGTACTAGGCTAAGCACCTAGTTCCATTGCAATGGAGGAACTACTACCACACTACACCAACGACTAATCCTAAAGGAGATCTACTCCTTTACAACATCATCAAGGATATCAATATCCTTGGATCTAATACTAGTCTATCTTGTACATCGAAACACACCATATCGAATGTACATCTAAGGCACCTTTCACTAATGCCTTTGACTAGATCTACAAGACACCTTTCACTAATGTCTTGTGTCTTCACTTCTAAGCACCTTTCACTAATGCTTCTTTGTCTTGACTTTTAAGCACCTTTCAAAAGTGCTTCTTTGTCTTGACTTCTAAGCACCTACCACAAGTGCTTTATCCTATAGACGATAGATACCCTTCACTAATATCTTCGTCTTAACTCTTGAGACATCTTTCACTAATGTCTTCAACACTACACTTCTTTGAAGAAAGAAAGGAATCATCAACAAGAAGAATTCAGTAGCCTTGATGATGAGGAAGCATGGCAACTCATGGACTTGAGCTTGCTCGACTTCAAAAGTGGTGATCTTGCCTTTAAGAGGAACCTAAAAGATCACACAAAAACAAAACTACAAACATAGATCTCTTGGATCTAAGGTTAGTGAGATTTAACTCAGGGGAGAAAGTATATTGGAAAGGGGTAAGAAACAATGAAGGAATGGCTCACTATTTATAGAGGAAAAACCTCTACTGTTCCCCGGATCCCACGGATCCCTACCACAAGGGATCCGGCTAGCACAAAGCTAGGGATCCGTGGTCCGCTCCTCTTTGCCCATGGGTATTTTTGGTTATGGGTCATGGGTCATGGGTTATGGGTTGATCCATGGTTTTCATTCTAGATACAATGAACTTGGTTAAGTGGTATATATAAAACCATGGGTTATGGGTCAAAACCATTTGCTAGTATTTACCCTTTTAGTATATACTTGTATTTACTCATTTTAGCATACACTTAGTTTTTACCCTTTTTAGTATACTTAGTTTAAGTATATGTTTAACCCAATATGTAAACACTAGTTGTTGTACATATGTATCTAAAAACACTTATACTTGTTTTAGTGTTTTATGTGAAAATGTAAGTGTGTTAGAAAACTATTAATTCAAACTATTTACGTACTCTATTTGTTTCGTTAAAATGATTTTACGTTTGTTATCGACAAAACATTAGAAGATCGTAAAATATAAATAAACGTTTTTACGGCTTATTTGTATTAACAATCTCCCCCTTTTTGTTGATGACAAAACATAAAATTATTTTAAGGAAAAGCTAAAATTCGTAAAAGTTTGAATTTGTAGTTTTACTTTCTTCTCCCCCTTTTGTCGAAAACAAAAGTGTTTGAAGGAAGGCAACACATTTTTTTTAAGAAAAACATGTGAAAGAAAAAGTAAAAAGAGATAGAGAGCAAATAACGGGAAAGGATCTCGTCTTTACTCCCCCTTGACGAGTCCATCCCTAAGTAAGGGCGTCAAGAAAGTAATACTAATCTAGTTTGTTTGCAAATAAGTTTGCAAAAGATATCGTCTACGAGACGAATGAGCTCCCCCTTGATGATTGCAATTTTTGCAAAGGGATGTCACGAAATGTAAACCTAGTATTAGGGTGTCAAAGTCTTCATATGTAAATTGAATAACTACAAAACAAAGGTTAGAAATCAAGAATAAATCACAATTTCCTGCAAATGTGTTTCAAGTTAGTAGAAAGAAAGCTTTCTGTCTCACGGATCCCACGGTTCCCTCCTAGTAGGGATCCGTCTAGGCAAATCTGAGGGATCCGTCTGGCTGATGAATAAAATCAGCAAAGATTGGTATAACAAGAAATGTTAATACCGAAAAGAGATATGGATTATATAGTATACTCATATACTCAGAAATATAGCAAGTAGCATGTAATTCCATTTAACAAACAAGAGTTATGATATACATGACTCGAAAGACAAGAAAATAGACAATACATGACTAGGAAGTTCTAGATCACCTAACGCTTGAAGCTAAGACACCACTATAATCTTCTAGCTCAAGTTTTGTTTAGGTTTAATCTCGTCGAAACGTTCGAGGAGATGATAGAACATGAAACGTTGGTCTTCTCGTACTTCATGTATCAAACTTTCAACATGTTGACAATGATAGCAATCTTTGTCATGACTAGGTAGTGATGGTGGATGAAATGAAATGGCTTGATTCGAAGGATCAAGAGAAGCGGCTTGTGGAGCTTCAAACGATAGAGGGATTGGTGGAGGTGCATTTAAGAATGACTCAACCAAGAATGATGGTGGTGGTAGAGAAGTGTCAACTTCCATATGGTCAGGTGGTTGACTTTGATGATTTGTCATAATCCAAATGGGATTATATGATGAAAACACCGAGAAGGAAGCCGGAGCAAGTGTTGACTCAACACCTTGATTTTGAACCATTATTCCTCCTAATGAGGAGAATTTTGTCGGCGGAAGCGGATGAGACGGCCTAGGAGGCAAGTCCTCTAAATTGGAGAGGTGTGGTGATGATAGTGGGGATGTAAATGAAATAGCTCTAGGAACCAATGGTGATGGTTTGGTGGAGATGATATTGTTTGGCCTAGGAGGTATGGTGGTGTTTGGCATAGGTAGTTTTGTGGGTACTATCCTTTTAGGAATTGGTTTGATTGGATGATGAAGAATTCCATCATTTGTTGGTTTGATGGGAGATGATTCGTTTGAAGAAATTTTGTGTATAACGCGAGCTCTTTTAATGGGTGGTTCTTTGGTGGATAAGGTACTACTTGGGGTTTTCCTCATGATGGGATGATTTCAAGAGGTTGCAAGACCTGAAGTTTAAGATGAGAGTGATGACTATGGAGGTCCTAACAAGGTGGTTTATAAACTAAGAGATTTGGCAAGTGCATTTAAGCTTTAAGCCACTAGGATTCATTGGAATGTGATGATTGACATGCACAAGAGTCAACTTCAGAGGTTGCTCTGATCTAGGAACTCATTTAAGATGAGATGGAGTGTTTGAGTTAGGAAGATGAGTTGAAATGATTGTTTTAGCAAGATTTGACCTATAGTGTCATCCGGATCCCACAGTTCCCTCCTCAGAGGGATCCGTCTAGGCTAATCCTAGGGATCCGTCTCTCAGCAGCTATGAAAGAGTGGAAATGATGTTTCTAAGATCTAAGACCTATATCATCTTGAGTGTTTCAGTCCTCCTAAGTGTTTTAAATGAAGGGATGCTTGAGTACTTGAAAGTAATTATGTAGCTAATGATTGTCATTTATGGAAGGATTTGGAACTTTCAAGAGTACCAATGGATGAGCAAGGATGACACTAAAGATTTAGAGTGTCAATTGAAGCTAAATGATCCTAGAGATCAGGTTGTGTCTTAGGATAGTGTATTGGAAAATATCCTAGCAGCTTTGAGATGAGAAAACTAGATTTTGATCAACTTTGATCAACTTGGAGGTGAGGATGATTTATGATCAATTTTGCCATAATTGAAAATTTTCTAAGACTAGATGTTAGCCTTAATAGTTTTATTAGAAGTGATGGTCATTCACATTTAGGAACTTTGTAACTTGTGTTAGATATCGTGCTAGAATAGTCAAAGGGCTCATGGATTGGGCTAAGCTAAATGGTTAGACGTTAGTTAAGCTAGCCTTGTATAAGTTCATGTAACCCAATCCATGTCCAAGCCCATCTCACGGCCCATGGCCAAGCCTTAGGGCATCATCTCTCTTACTATAAATACCCCTCAAGTATGTCATTTGAGGGGTGTGCTTGAGTGTGTGTGTGTGTGTTTTACTTATGAAATAATGTTTCATCTTCTACTCTTTGTCTCTCTAAAATACACATATCTTCATTCAAGTCACCACTTTCTAACCTTCATCTTTCTTATACGCATAACATACATCTGTTTGTTATACGTGTTTGTATTGGGTTTGCTTAACGTAGTGATAAGGTATATGTGATAAAAGGGGCTTTACAATTGGTATCTATCGCCTAACAATGGTTTAGGAGTGTTTGTGTTTGTTTGTGTTGATACGCGTAAGCTCTCGGTATCAAACGTGGTCACGCTTAAAGCTTTAATTGTTGCACTTAAAAATTCAAGATTCTTGTGGTTTAAGGTTTATTTGGTGCTAAAGTTTCAGTTTTTGCAAAAAGTTCGAAGCTTTACGTATTTTTCTTCATTTTTAAGCTCGTTTTTGGTTCGTTGGTCATTTCTACTCGTAAGCTTTCTAAGCAATTTGGGTGAAAAAGGTCAACATTTTTGTGTTATTCGAGTGTTTTAAGGTTTGTTTGTGCAAGAGAAATTGTTTGAGTCAGCTGGAAATTTTTTAGCGTAGGTCAAAACCCTAGTTCTATGCGTAAGAAAGTCAACACCCTATTTCTACGCATAAGGTTCTACGCATAACTTTTTCGTGAAGATTCTTCGAGCTATAACGATTACTCAGTGCTTCCCTCACTTGGATAAGTTTGTGGAACACTTCGACTTTGGATATCTCTTATACTGTGATAGTGTAAAAGATTTTTGGGCAAAACCCTATTCCTACGCGTAAGCTATACCTACGCGTAAGCTCTTGTGTTACGCGTAAGTTGGGTTCTACGCATAAGTTTATCCTACGCGTAAGGGTCTTTCTACGCCTAAGCAACCTACGCCTAAGCCATCCTACTCGTAACTTCTTTGGTCTACGCCTAAACTCTTTCTACGCATAAAGGTTTAAAAAAAAATTCAAATTTTTACGTTCAGTTTAAATTTTTGAGGAGACTAAACGTTCAATTTTTACGCGAAATTCAAATTTTGGTTTAACTGTGCAAATTTTGGTAAAAAATTAAAATTTTTCGGGTCAAATTTGGCGTCAAAATTGTCATAACTCAAATTTTTCATACGACTTTAGAATTGATTTTTATAGTGAATTTCAAATTTTGGGAGAAAATTTTTTACACCTAAGAACCAAGGTTACGATGCGACTTTCGAAAAACCTCAACCGAGCCTAATCTTCTTCAAACACAACTCCTTTATCGTTGAATCGATCCTACATCAACTTTATCATACATACCTTCCTCAATGGCAACTCTGGGAGATCGTCTCAAAACTGCTTTCTTTGATTCATTCTTCAATGACCTAAACATTAGTCCAACTACACCAAATAACAACAACCAATGGACTTCATCGTATAATCCGCGATTTGCTCAATCAAGTATGCATATGGGTCAAGGAGGACACATGGTTGATGTTATTGGGAATCAGAATGGATTTGCTACGGGTATACAAATGGGGAATCAGATGCAATATACAGACAGTTTGATGGACATCAAGGGGTCGGTGTGAATCGAATATGGGATATCAAAATGGGAATAACTGTTTTATGACTTCGGTTCAGCAAGCTACCTCTAACAATCGCAACAAAGATTCAGGGGTATTTTGATCAGAATGCGGTGTCAAACGATGAGAAGCTTGAAAGGATCCGGTACATGTTGATGTTAGCACGAAAGAAGAATCGGAATTGAATTGATGATGCGTAATACGAATTCATGAATCCAAGACGGGCACATAAAGCAATCAATACTGCAAACTCCAGTCATACAATCAATCAGTAGGACTCAACATCAAGCGGTACTTTTGATACACCTCCAGTCTATGACACAGATTCACTCAATGAGGTACCAAATTATAGTAATGTTGCTAATCATTTTACTCATGATGAACAGAGATTCAATGACATCAGCACCTACTTATGATACATACCTGGACAATCCGAGTTGTAGCAATACGAACTCTGAAACTCTAGATGTGGATCCTAATGGCGTGTGGCACAAAATAATTGACCGATGAGGAAACCGTGCTTATTTTGAATCATTAATCAATAATTGTGGCATTGAGATTGAGAAAGTTAGAAAGGTCAGTCGCGACGTTAAGGCCGCGAATGTGAAATTGACCGCTGAGCTTGAGAGTTACAAGGAGAACGCAAAAGCCTTTGAATTTCAGAAAAACAAAGAATCAGAATTAGAAATTGGTTATTGAAATTTGGTTTCTAAAGAACAACTTTTGCAAATGAAGTATAACACACTTGATGTGAATTTGAACTTGAAAATTAAATCTTTAAACAAGGAAATTTCTGATTTAAATAACCAACTTTCCAAACAAAAAGAAATGTTTTCTAATCTTGAAAAAGAGAAGAAGCAGTTGATTATTGATTTTTCAAAATGAGAAGATTCTCTTCTTGATGAAATTCTTAATAAGAATGAAAAGATAAAAACTTTGGAAAATTTGCTTCTTACAACGGGTCATTCTGCTCAAACAATCAAGATGCTTTCTAATCAAGTAAATCCGCGTTTTCATACTAATAATAGAATGGCACTTGGTAACGACCCTTCCTCGTTCCTCAAGAAAGCTCAGAAATCTCAGAATGTGTTAACCAATGGAAATGTTTTGCATGAACCCATTATTGTTCGTGATTCTCTTGAAACATTAGAACTATCTGAGGAGAGTAGATCCAAACTGAAACAAAATAATTTGGAAATCAAACCAATTGATTATCACAAATAGAACAAAATTAACGGAATTACTTTTGTTAATCAAAAAGAAAAGTCAAAGTTTTCCATCACACCAAGTGTTTCAAACAAAGATTCTACACCTGTTTCAAAATCTGTTTCAAAACCAGTCGTTGTCTCAAAATCTCTTTCGAACATTGAACAAATGTCTTCAAACAATCCTTTTAACACAAGTTATGCGAGAAGTATTTTAGAAAATGTGAAAACTAGGATTGCTGGATCTTCAAGAGCTGTCAAAACTAAAACCACTATTACACCTAACAACCGGTTCTCTAGTTTTGATATCGAACAGAGAGAAAGTTTTTGAAACTCAAATTGCCCCTGGTGAATGCCATCGATTGTAAGGGTAATTCATTTTGAACAAGCATTTTAAAAAACATTTGACTTTGTCAAGGACCATAAATTCCTGGTAAAGCAAGCTACTGAAAGTGTTGAACACATCAAAGTTTTGGAAAATTTGAATGATTCTCTCTTCGAAGATGTGATGACTACCAATATTATGTCCATTATTTTGCAAACATATTATTGAAGATCATGAAAGACTCAGTCATGAGACCTCCGCAATTGTTTCAAAATATGAAAAAACTCTTGAAAAACTTGAAAAAGAAAACATGTCCTATTTTAAACAACTTGATCGAAAAACCGGGAATGCAAGTATGACAAACTGTCGTATGAGCGTGCCTACAAGGACATGCAAGAGCAAAATGATCTTTTGAGAGTTCAACTGGAAAGTTTAAAAGGAAAGGCGTGGATACTAAGTGCGCAAAACCATTGATGAGGAGAAAACAAATGTTCCCAAACCGGTTTCCAAACCAAAAATGTCTGTTTCTATGCCTCCTCCAAAAGTCAATGAGAAAAATGATTTGTCAAAAATAGTAACTCCAGTCCTGCCTATTAAAAAGAGAATTATCAAAAGTTTTGAAAAAGGAAAAGGTTCTTTGAAACACCAAAAGTGATTACACCTGGCATTTCTAGGAATAGTACACGGAATGTGACCAAAAATCCAGTTAAAGAATCTGTCGGTTCTAACGACATGGTCCAAAATCAATATCTAGAAGAAGCTAGGAAAATGGCACAGACTCGAAAAGATGGAATTCTAGGTGCAACATCTAGGGTGATGAATTCTACAAGATTTCAAGGCATTACTAGTAGTAGTAAACCATTACCTAGGAACACTCTACAAACGACTAGGGATTGGCTTGCATCTAAGAGTAGTTAGCAAAAGAGAATGCTATGCCCTTAGAAAACAACACTAGGAATTCTAAGTCTTTTTCGAACCAGAATCAATTTCCAAAAACAGAGTGACAAAGTTAACTTATTTCTGTTTTAAACAAGAATATTGAATTTGTCTATACTACATGTAAAAAATGTGTCTTTTCAGCTAATCATGATGCATGTGTCTCACAATACCTCAAGAAAGATAATTCTCGTGCCAAGGCACAATCCACTAAGACACCAATTAGAAACAAACCCGTTGACAAAATGAACATGGAAAATAAACCTAATAGGTGGATCTCTTCAGGACGTAGCTTTTCCAAAAATGAGTCTTCCGCTGCATTTGAAAAGAAAAAAAATCCTAGATCTTACCTTAGGTGGAATCCCATGGGAAAAGTTTTCAACCAAGTTGGTCTTAGATGGATTCCCACAGGAAAGATTTTTGATACTCGCACCAACACAGATAATAGTGCCAATCATCAGGATAAAGAAGTAGAAACCACTACAACCGTTGATAGTGATCACCCTCACCGTGAGGAATCATGTACTTCTAACACTGTTATTTGTGAAAATTCTTCTTCTGTGGATGCAGGTACTTGTAAAAGTGTTGAAGGTTCATATACCCCGTGTGGTAAAGAAGAACTTTATGCCAATTTCGCATATGGAAATCCTTTTCTAGTTCCACTCTTAACTCCACTTTTACTTGTCCCAACTTAATTTCTCTTTCTTAAAATCTTCTTTGTAAATATTTTTGAAAAACAAAATACAAAATTTGAAAAACCAACAAAAGCAAAATATAAAAATATAAAATTTTCAAAAATACAAAAACATTATAAAATTTCTAAAATCCAAAATATTCTTCTCACGACATGTCTCTTGTATAATCGATATTCATGCGTTTCTAGAAATGTCATTCAACAATGATACGGGTATGTATGAGATGCTTGAGCGAGTTCTTTCATGTTTTTCAAAACATGTCGTTTCTTAAAACATGATGGCTTTTAGTGATACTTCATTTACGAAACCGGACTTCAACATAATGGCTTCGGACACATCAGCCAGACCCGCTTCAAAGAAAGGAAAGTGCTTATCCAAATCAAAGGTTTTAAATATTTTTAAAGCACTTTTCCTAAAACAATGGCTTGCAGTTACTTCAGACTGTAACCCGCACTTATCGAGCACTTATCCTAAAACAAATGAAGATAATTCTTCTTCAATATCTTCAAAAGATTTTTTAAAATCTTCATCTTGCGTACCATTGATTCGAAATTTTTCAAAAAGGTTTTTCAAAATCTCTCACATTTGGTACCAAGATATCTCCCTCATCAAATTCAAAATATGCTTTCGTTAAGGGGGAGTATAAAACCAAAATTGTTCCAAAATTCATGCCAAATCAGTTTCTCTCCAAATGCTTTTCGAAAACATATCTTTTAATCATTTTGTTTCAAAAACATCATAGATATGCTATTTTTGAGGGGAGAAACGTGATTAAAATGTGATCAAAATGTTTAATGATCGTTGTTTGAATCTCAAAAGAGCTTCGACTCGGTTGAAACCAATGAATTGACGAGAAATCAAAGTCAGTATATGTACCATTTCAAGAAACTTGTGATAGACATGAACTTACATGGGTCTAACCTTCTTTTCAAGAAGTGTTTACATCTTCAAGTTAGTTATTAGAGCTAGATGTCACCTAAAAACTGACAATGGAGCTCTTTAACTAAACAATGTAACCGTGTCTCGTGGGGAATTGTCTATCATGAGCCGATCAATTCAAAAAGTGCAAACTCTACCCTCTATGTGCATATTTCTGTCAAAACCTATAAGCATATGTGAAGGGAGAGTGTTTCTGAAAATATAAAACTCACGGAGTGTGTCAAACATGTTTTCTATCATAAACACTCTGAGAGATTTTCAAGAAAAGGTTTTATGGCAACAATAGGACAGTCATGGAGTTATAAGGTGACTAAGGATAGGAAATTCGTCCTATGATCCGCCAGAGCGGAGGATCTACCCAAGGACATCACAAATAGTTAGCATTAGAAGTCCTTAGGAATGATTGAAAAAGGAGAAATGTGAGAAAGGAGAAAGAAGGGGTTGAAGAATTAAAAGAAATGTAATGAAAGGGTGAAAAGAAATAGCCCTCCATATTCAACCTTAGAAGGCGAAACCGGGTTCAATTCATACGCTCTTGGTTGTCACTAAGATGACGCTGGTATTGAAGACAAAGACGTCATGGACCCAGTGACGCACTGCACCTAACCTTCTAGCCACTCAATTCCTCTTAAAAGGATTTGTTTCATTCTCACTGGGAACCCTGCATAATCTATTGACCTTCTCTTAGAGTTGGTTGATACTGAAGAAGGAGACCCTCCCCTAGTCTCCGCTTAGGAAACCAAAATGCACTATTGAGTCTAGAGCCACGAGATTCATCAAAAGATCTCATAGGAACACTTGTCATGACATCGCTTGTTGTTCATCTATAAGGACACAAGTGATATATATTCTAGAGTCCTACCACAGAGATCTTAGCAATGCCTGCGGAACATATTTATGAGAAGTTTCAATTGTGATCTTCAGATGATTGAATGGAAACTCTCACGCGGCCAGGTCAACATCTAGCGACCGACGGCAGGTCACGGTAACTCCGTGGATTACGCTTAGTGTGTCTCAAAGCGGTCTACGTCGTAAGGTGATGCTTCGATGTACCTCGGCATGACTCATCGAGCAGTAGGTGTATTTCGTATATCGCGTTATCTCACTTGTGGGACTCCAGTTAGAACGGCCTCGTGAGAATTAGAGATGTGTTTTCACACTATCTTTGTTAACACCCTCGAAATTCAAACTTGTAATTGCCGGAATCCACTTATTACTAACTTTGTTTTATGTTTTCTTCTTATGGAAGCTCCGGGGCGGATGGATCGTGCAGACTCGCCACATGCTCATACCAACAACACATGAAAGTTCTCTTCAAAATCAAAGGCTACACAAAGTTAAAGATGATTCTTCGTAAATGTCAAAGAATCTACAAAGTTTAAAGACTCGAGAACTACGTCATTGGTAAATCAAAGTCAAATAGAAGTGTGAGCATGGTGGAGAAAGACGTGGAGACACCTAACCAACGAAGTTGACAACGGCAGACAACCACATTATCTGATCACAAAGCATGAAGGAACAAAGAATCAAGACTATTCTATATCTACGCACAAAGTTCAAGCTCGAGAAAAGTAAAGACCAAATCAAGTGGAGCATCTTTTGCATGACCACCCCTTAGGGGGATATTGTTAGCCTTAATAGTTTTTATTAGAAGTGATGGTCATTCACATTTAGGAACTTTGTAACTTGTGTTAGATATCGTGCTAGAATAGTCAAAGGGCTCATGGATTGGGCTAAGCTAAATGGTTAGACGTTTAGTTAAGCTAGCCTTGTATAAGTTCATGTAACCCAATCCATGTCCAAGCCCATCTCACGGCCCATGGCCAAGCCTTAGGGCATCATCTCTCTTACTATAAATACCCTTCAAGTATGTCATTTGAGGGTGTGCTTGAGTGTGTGTGTGTGTGTGTGTGTGTTTTACTTATGAAATAGTGTTTCATCTTCTACTCTTTGTCTCTCTAAAATACACATATCTTCATTCAAGTCACCACTTTCTAACCTTCATCTTTCTTATACGCATAACATACATCTGTTTGTTATACGTGTTTGTGTTGGGTTTGCTTAACGTAGTGATAAGGTATATGTGATAAAAGGGGCTTTACACTAGATGTGAGGGATCAAGTAGAAAATGAGGTGTGAGTTTAAGAGCGGAAGAGTAATGGATTAAAACGAAACGGTAGATCTACAAGCGTTTTTAGAGTGTGACCTTGGTGAGTTATGTATGAATGGGAAAGATTAACCTATCTTGATAAGGACTTAATTTGCCTTAAGACACTATGTTTAGCATAGTGTGAGTTGTTCTAAGAATGTGTTTGAAATACAATGCTTGTAATTGCATTTTCTGTTCGACGGATCCACGGTTCCCTAAGAGTAGGGATCCGTCCTAGTGTAATTTTTTGGGATCCCGCCATGCATACGCTTTCAGCTGAGGACCTTTACTAAAGGTATGCAATGATCTTGACAATGCATTATATCTCAAGGATAGTCTAAAGAAAGTTCTAAATACTAAGATATCAAATGTTTTATTTCATGAAGGAAATTGGATTACATTGATAAAGCACTAGTATAAGAGATTTGATCCTATTTTGGAATACTATTGGTTTCCTTGAGTGTTTTCACTAGGAGGATCATTATGTGATTGATGAGTGTTGGTGGAATCAAGAATGAAGAAAGTCTTCATGAGAGATATGTTTAGCGGTTCCATCATCTTGTTCACAAATACAACGGACTTTGAAATTGAGGATGGAAGTGCATAACATTATGATAGATGCATGTCAAGAACATTCCATAAGGGATGAGTTTATTCTTGGAGCCTTGAAGGTTTGCAATTAGCCTTGCAAAGAAGTAGGCGAGATTGTATGGTTGTTGTGTTAGCAAACAGTACAACATGTGAGCACAACAAGCGAGAAGGATTTCTCGATTTCCCCTAAGACTCCAAACATTTTCACGTAGGATGAGTGCAAGAGGCTTGTACTCTTTTCGGATATCCCTTGTAAAGATAATGTTTGGATTAGAGTAATATGGTCGAGGTTTGCATATTATGCGATTTAAATCTTCCGGAGAGGGTATGTGTGAACAATATGGACTATTTTCTTCACGAAAGTTGAAGAGAGAATCAAGAGACCAATCTTCGGTGAAGGCACATTGTCCATGATTTGGAATCCGGAGGATGTGAGCAAAATGCCCAAGGGTTAGAGTGAACTTTTGGTTTTGATATAAAACCAAAGAGATAGAGAGCGATCCTCGTTACGAACGAGTTCGAATTGATGGAAGAATTCCATTATGAACCTTGGACATATCTTCTCGTTGATTTCAAGAAGGCATTCTAGTCCTATGGCTCGGAAGGAGATATTGATACCTTCTTGAATTGTAGAAGGTGTCTACAATACGTCCTTCATGGAAGTGACGGTTTTTGAGATTATTGAACCCACGGACATGATTGCCGGGCGTGTTGGGTTCGAGAGAGATGTTCGGAGTGTAGACGCTAGTGAGTGAAAAATCAAACTCATATTCATGCGTCATAGTTGAACCTATAGAAATGACAAGTTAATAAAAGGAGATGTTTGTGGTCAACTTATGATAATCTAATGTTTTTACTTGATTTTTATTAACAATGGTTTTTAACAAAAAATACACTAAACTCACTTATGGTTTTGACATACATGTAGAGTATTACTCTTAGAAGAAAAGAGGTTTTTGATTTGCATGAAAAGTTGTTTTCGATGAGACGGATCCCAGGTTCCTTTTCAAAAGGGATCCGGCTAGTATAATTCAGGGATCCGTGGATCAGCCAATAGTAACAGCTTGATTTTATAAAGACATAGATTATATAGTTTTTATACCACGAAAATATGTTTTATCCTACATTTTCCTTTAGCATGCATACATGACTTCTAATGTATCACGAAAGAAATAAAAACATATAAATTGTTGGGTTTTAGGTTCCTTGGATTTGATGAGACAAAATAAATACAAGAATGAAACAAAGGGACTTAAAGTGAAAGAGATGAAACCTACAAAAAGATGGAAGGACTTGCTTGCAAAAGAAGATTTATTATTTAGTCCTTCGTAGTATTTTGTAAACCCTAATCCTCTAGTATATAAAGAGGACATGGGGTGTAGTTTTGATATACATGTCTTCCAATATGTAGTCATTAAAGTGTGTGTGTGTAACCTAGACGTGTTCCTATAAACGTCTTGGGTTAGAGTATGTTTAGTTTAGCCTCAAGAATATGTTGATTCCTGTTACAAGTTTAGTGTAACCGTATTATTCCGATCAAATAATATTTGGGGCTTGGAGTGATTATAAAGATAAACCTTGTGTCAATAACTATGATTTGTTTTATTCCGCTGCGTACCAAGTTTATTGTCATTGTTATTGTTAACCCTAGAGGCTCATAAACGATCATGAAACTATTGTTTACCACGTTTTTAGTTTCCACAATTGGTATCAGAGCTTGGGGAGCTCGTTACTTAGGGATTCGCAAGGTTTTATTGGTCGAAGAATGGCGAAAAGAAGAAAAATTACGAATCACGAAAATTCTCGTATTTTCTGCGATCGTACTGTTTAAAAAGCGATACCTTTTCGTTAACCGTTGGATCATAACGAAATTTTTGGGTGGACGTTCTCTATATAGCCATCTAAATTTTCATCGAAGGGATTGTCGATCTGAGCTCTCTATAAAGTTATTCAATGTCGAGTTCTGCAGGTGTTTAACAATTCAATTTTTGGGTTTTCATGCATATTCAACTTCTTGAATTTGTGTTACTTGTTCTAATTCTTGATGGAGGTTGTTTACACATTGTGTGGTGTTTATGATTCATGGTTAGAAGCAGCTTTCCTAGTGTTTTTACGAAAGCACTTCTAGTGTTTTTAAAGGAAACCACCGATAGTGTTTTCTGAAACCATCGATAGTGTATTCTTGAAACCTTTCGATAGTGTATTCAAACCAGCGATAGTGTTTTCACGAAACCGATGGTAGTATTCTTGAAACCAGCGATAGTGTTTTCAGAAACCATCGATAGTGTATTCTCGAAACCAGCGATAGTGTTTTCGAAACCCACTTCTAGTGTTTTCTGAAACCACTTCTAGTGTTTTTCTAAAACCACTTCAAAGTTTTTTAAAACCACTTCTAGTGTTTTTCTCAAAACCACTCCTAGTGTTTTCTCGAAACCATTTGCTAGTGTTATCTCAATTCCCTTCTTGGTGTTTCTTGCTTATTTGTTTCTGCGATGAGGTTTTGGAATTGAGGGAAGTTGTACATGTTTTTGATGCTGAGATTTTGGTGACACACACATGGGATTTTGGTTCGCACACACAAGAAGATTGGTATTTGTTTTTAAAGGTTTTAAAAGCTCGGTTTAGATTTATTGCATAATTGATTACGAAGAAGATTGATCATAACCTATTTGATATTGTAGTTGAGTAACACAGATTTGTGCTCTTATCATATCTCAAAGTGGGTGTTACACTTTGTAGATAACTTGTTCGTGCTTAAAGGATGTTGGCGAAGACTTGCAAAATCTAGTTTTCATAGGTCAAGGGGTGGATGGATGAAGACCTAGTTAACTATCACTTAAAGGAGTTACATTGTAGTGTTCAGTGTCTCATTGAAGATGAGGATTTTGTCAAGAGATTGCGGTCTACTTATATGGTGTTAGTATAAGTTTGGAGTCATGTGGATAAACAAGACATAAGACACTGAATTTGGTTATTCTACTTCTTTATCAAGTTTGTTATATTTGGTTTTCTTCACAAGTGATCATTACATAGAGCTTATTGAAGAATCATTTTCATGCATCACTCAAGAGGAAGTTTCTACCGCTTATATTCTCTATTTGTTGATAACAAAAAGAGGAAGAAATATTGGAGTAGCATGGCATGGATTAAGGGGAAGACAAGGAAGACAAGATTTGTTTCATTCAAAGAGATGTTTACATCAACTTAACTACTTCGTCTAGGGAAGTTAAGTACATCGACTTTTGTTTGTTTTGTCATCATCAAATAGGGGAAGATTGTTGGGTTTTAGGTTCCTTGGATTTGATGAGACAAAATAAATACAAGAATGAAACAAAGGGACTTAAAGTGAAAGAGAAGAAATCTACAAAAAGATGGAGGATTGCTTGCAAAAGAAGATTTATTATTTAGTCCTTCGTAGTATTTTGTAAATCCCTATCCTCTAGTATATAAAGAGGACATGGGGTGTAGGTTTGATATACATGTCTTCCAATATGTAGTCATTAAAGTGTGTGTGTGTAACCTAGACGTGTTCCTATAAACGTCTAGGGTTAGAGTATGTTTAGTTTAGCCTCAAGAATCTGTTGATTCCTGTTACAAGTTTAGTGTAACCGTATTATTCCGATCAAATAATATTTGGGGCTTGGAGTGATTATAAAGATAAACCTTGTGTCAATAACTATGATTTGTTTTATTCCGCTGCGTACCAAGTTTAATGTCATTGTTATTGTTAACCCTAGAGGCTCATAAACGATCACGAAACTATTGTTTACCACGTTTTTAGTTTCCACATAAATCAAAAGAAATGATAAACACACTATAACAAAAACAACCTAGATAATCTAGATCATTAATAATATTGCATTTCAATGCTAAGGATGATACAAAGGATTGGGTATATGACCCCAAAATAGATTAACAACACAAAGTAAATGTCTCCGTATGTGAACTTCATCATAGGGAACACAAGTGCGATGAGTGTTATGACGATGAGCACGAGTGCGATGTAAACCATGTTGACGGATCTCTTCTGGTCGTTAGATGAAATGAGGAGGAAGATGAGTTTTTAAGAGAGGGAATTTTTTGAAATTGGATGATTTGAAAAAGGTGAGGATTTGATAGATAGGATTACGTGAGTTTTATAGGAAGGAGGAATTTTTGAAATTGTGTTATGTTATTATTGGATTTAAAAGAAATAGAACATAAGTTTTATATACCACGATTTTAGACGAGAAATAAAACACGTATGTGAGAAAAAGGCTTCCTAATGAAGCTTCTTGTAAAACATGTATAAGCACAAAAGATAATCATATAAATACCTAAATAGGTATACTTAATTATCAACCAAAGTAAAAAGAAAATCATACCTCTAGCGTACTTAGGAATGTCTTTACAAATGACACAACAAATGTCACTTAGACGATTCCTGGTCCTTTAAGATACCTTCTTAAGGAAGGTATTCTTGTTACCAAGTTTACTCCTAAAGCTTGGTGAGTATGAGCTTTGACTAATCAACATGACAAAGAAGATTAGTGCATTTAAATGAAAATAAAAAATGTTGTTATCAACTCAACATCCAAACATAGAGTTTTGAAATACATGGTGTTTGCTTTTATGAAAACCTTCGTAGTTTTCAATTAACCATGGATCGTATCAAGTTTTTAAAGTACAATATAGTTTAAGGAACTTGGTAACGGCTCGATGCCAATAGTGGAAAACTAGCGGGGTTGAATAGTTTTACCAATTAAAACCCTTTTTTAATTTATTTAGATAGACTTATGTCAATCTATTTGGATGTGTGTGTTGTATGTTGATAAACAAGCATGTAGAGGTAAGTAATGAAAAGATAAGAGTAAGAAGCACAAAACCACAACGCAAGTATTTATAGTGGTTCGGCTACAAGGTCACCTTTCTTGCCCTACTCCACTCCTCGAGTCACCTACTCGAGTTCAGAATCACTACACCAATCTCCTTATGGCGGAGAAGCCTTCACAACGCCGCTTAACCTTTTTCCGGTACAAAGCTAAATACCGAAGTTCTTCACACCCCAAGGCAACCACACCTAACACAACGCCGCCTATCCTTTATATGGTGCTAGGCTAACCACCGAAGTTTTTCACACCTTAGGTGAACTACACCTTCACAACGCCGCTACCCTTTATTAGGTACTAGGCTAAGCACCTAGTTCCATTGCAATGGAGGAACTACTACCACACTACACCAACGACTAATCCCAAAGGAGATCTACTCCTTTAACATCATCAAGGATATCAATATCCTTGGATCTAATACTAGTCTATCTTGTACATCGAAACATACCATATCGAATGTACATCTAAGGCACCTTTCACTAATGCCTTTGACTAGATCTACAAGACACCTTTCACTAATGTCTTGTGTCTTCACTTCTAAGCACCTTTCACTAATGCTTCTTTGTCTTGACTTCTAAGCACCTTTCACTAGTGCTTCTTTGTCTTGACTTCTAAGCACCTACCACAAGTGCTTTATCCTATAGACGATAGATAGCCTTCACTAATATCTTCGTCTTGACTCTTGAGACATCTTTCACTAATGTCTTCAACACTACACTTTGAAGAAAGAAAGGAATCATCAACAAGAAGACTTCAGGAGCCTTGATGATGAGGAAGCATGGCAACTCATGGACTTGAGCTTGCTCGGATTCAAAGGTGGTGATCTTGCCTTTAAGAGGAACCTAAAAGATCACACAAAAACAAAACTACAAACATAGATCTCTTGGATCTAAGGTTAGTGAGATTTAACTCAAGGGAGAAAGTATATTGGAAAAGGGTAAGAAACAATTAAGAATGGCTCACTATTTATAGAGGAAAAACCTCTACTATTCCTCGGATCCCACGGATCCCTACCACAAGGGATCCGGCTAGCACAAAGCTAGGGATCCGCGGTCCGCTCCTCTTTGCCCATGGGTGTTTTTGGTTATGGGTCATGGGTCATGGGTTATGGGTTGATCGATGGTTTTCTTTCTAGATACAATGAACTTGGTTAAGTGGTATATATAAAACCATGGGTTATGGGTCAAAACCATTTGCTAGTATTTACCCTTTTAGTATATACTTGTATTTACTCATTTTAGCATACACTTAGGTTTTACCTATTTTAGTATACTTAGTTTAAGTATATGTTTAACCCAATATGTAAACACTAGTTGTTGTACATATGTATCTAAAAACACTTATACATGTTTTAGTGTTTTATGTGAAAATGTAAGTGTGTTAGAAAACTATTAATTCAAACTATTTACGTACTCTATTTGTTTCGTTAAAATAATTTTACGTTTGTTATCGACAAAACATTAGAAGATCGTAAAATATAAATAAACGTTTTTACGGCTTATTTGTATTAACAATCTCTCCCTTTTGTTGATGACAAAACATAAAATTATTTTAAGGAAAAGCTAAAATTGTAAAAGTTTGAATTTGTAGTTTTACTTTCTTCTCCCCCTTTTTGTCGAAACAAAAAGTGTTTGAAGGAAGGCAACACATTTTTTTTTAAAGAAAAACACGTGAAAGAAAAAGTAAAAAGAGATAGAGAGCAAATAACGGGAAAGGATCTCGTCTTTACTCCCCTTGACGAGTCCATCCCTAAGTAAAGGCGTCAAGAAAGTAATACTAATCTAGTTTGTTTGCAAATAAGTTTGCAAAATATATCGTCTACGAGACCTAATGAGCTCCCTTGATGATTGCAAATTTTGCAAAGGGATGTCACGAAATGTAAACCTAGTATTGCAAGTAATTTGCTATGTATTGCTTTGACATAAAGCTCCCCTAGCTTTAGGGTGTCAAAGTCTTCATATGTAAATTGAATAACTACAAAACAAAGGTTAGAAATCAAGAATAAATCACAATTTCACGCAAATGTGTTTCAAGTTAGTAGAAAGAAAGCTTTATGTCTCACGGATCCCACGGTTCCCTCCTAGTAGGGATCATTCGGGCAAATTCAGGGATCCGTCTGGTGATGAATAAAATCAAAGCAAAGATTGGTATAGCAAGAAATGTTAATACCGAAAAGAGATATGGATTATATAGTATACTCATATACTCGAATATATCAAGTAGCATGTAATTCCATTTAACAAACAAGAGTTATGATATACATGACTCGAAAGGCAAGAAAATAGACAATACATGACTAGGAATTTCTAGATCACCTAACGCTTGAAGCTAAGACACCACTATAATATTCTAGCTCAAGTTTTGTTTAGGTTTAATCTCGTCCAAACGTTCGAGGAGATGATAGAACATGAAACGTTGGTCTTCGTACTTCATGTATCAAACTTTCAACATGTTGACAATGATAGCAATCTTTGTCATGACTAGGTAGTGATGGTGGATGAAATGAAATGGCTTGATTCAAGGATCGAGAAGCTTAGCCAGGAGCTTCAACGATGGAGGATTGGTGGAGGTGCATTTAAGAATGACTCAACCAAGAATGATGGTGGTGGTAGAGAAGTGTCAACTTCCATATGGTCTGGTGGTTGACTTTGATGATTTGTCATAATCCAAATGGGATTATATGATGAGAACGCCGAGAAGGAAGCTGAGCAAGTGCGACTCAACACCTTGATTTTGAACCATTATTCTAATGAGGAGAATGTTGTCGGCGAAGCGATGAGACGCCTAGGAGGCAAGTCCTCTAAATTGTAGAGGTGTAGTGATGATAGTGGGGATGTAAATGAAATAGCTCTAGGAACCAATGGTGATGGTTTGGTGGAGATGATATTGTTTGGCCTAGGAGGTATGGTGGTGTTTGGCATAGGTAGTTTTGTGGGTACTATCTTTTTAGGAATTGGTTTGATTGGATGATGAAGAATTCTATCATTTGTTGGTTTGATGGGAGATGATTCGTTTGAAGAAATTTCGTGTATAACGCGAGCTCTTTTAATGGGTAGTTCTTGGTGATAAGTTACTACTTGGGGTTTTCCTCATGATGGGATGATTTCAAAAGGTTGCAAGACCTGAAGTTTAAGATGAGAGTGATGACTATGGAGGTCCTAACAAGGTGGTTTATACACTAAGAGATTTGGCAAGTGCATTTAAGCTTTAAGCCACTAGGATTCATTAGAATGTGATGATTGACATGCACAAGAGTCAACTTCGTGAGGTTGCTCGGGATCTAGGAACTCATTTAAGATGAGATGGAGTGTTTGAGTTAGGAAGATGAGTTGAAATGATTGTTTTAGCAAGATTTGACCTATAGTGTCATCCGATCCCACGTTCTCCTCGAGGGATCCGCTTCTAGGCTAATCCTAGGATCCGCCTCACAGCCTATGAAAGAGGAAATGATGTTTCTAAGATCTAAGACCTATATATCATCTTGGAATGTTTTAGTCCTCCTATGTGTTTTAAATGAAGGGATGCTTGAGTACTTGAAAGTAATGAATGGTGTAGCTAATGATTGTCATTTATGGAAGGATTTGGAACTTTTCAAGAGTACCAATGATGAGCAAGGATGACACTAAAGATTTAGAGTGTCAATTGAAGCTAAATGATCCTAGAGATCGGGTTGTGTCTTAGGATAGTGTATTGAAAATATCCTAGAAGCTTTGAGATGAGAAAACTAGATTTTGATCAACTTTGATCAACTTGGAGGTGAGGATGATTTATGATCAATTTTGCCATAATTGAAAATTTTCTAAGACTAGATGTGAGGGATCAAGTAGAAAATGAAGTGTGAGTTTAAGAGCGGAAGAGTACGGATTAAAACGAAACGATCTACAAGCCGCTTTTAGAGTGTGACTTGGTGAGTTATGTATGAATGTGGGAAAGATTAACCTATCTTGATAAGGACTTAATTTGCCTTAAGACACTATGTTTAGCTTAGTGTGAGTTGTTCTAAGAATGTGTTTGAAATACAATGCTTGTAATTGCATTTTTCTGTTCGACGGATCCCACGGTTCCCCAAGAGTAGGGATCCTGCTTAGTGTAATTTTTTGGGATCCTCCATCCGCTTAGCGGGGCCTTTACTAAAGGTATGCAATGATCTTGACAATGCATTATATCTCAAGGATAGTCTAAAGAAAGTTCTAAATACTAAGATATCAAATGTTTTATTTCATAAAGGAAATTCGATTATATTGATAGCACGAGTACAAGAGATTTGATCCTATTTTGGAATACTATTGGCTCTTGAGTGTTTTCACTAGGAGGATCATTATGTGATTGATGAGTGTTGGTGGAATCAAGAATGAAGAAAGTCTTCATGAGATATATGTTTAGCGGTTCAACTTATCTGTTCACAAAGCAGTACAAATTTGACTTTGAAATTGGAGGATGGAAGTGCATAACATTTTATGATAGAGGCATGTCAAGAACATTGCATATGGGATGAGTTTATTTGGAGCCTTGAAGACTTTCAATCACTTTCTGCTAAGAAGTAGGCGATTGTATGGTTGTTGT